>JAJPUD010002610.1:43880-127878 GCA_023553655.1 Myrmecobius fasciatus
CTCTCTCTCTCTCTCTCTCTCTCTCTCTCTCTCTCTCTCTCTCTCTCACTCTCACTCTCACTCACTCACACACACACACACACACACACACACAATATTATGCTGCCTCTCACTTTAAAACACTTTTTTGAGGTTATCTTTTTTGTTTCTACATGACCTTTCTTACTGTATTTCTCCCCTTCTCTGTGGGGCAAAGCAGGACATTCTTTTCAGTGTTCTGTACCTGTCTTCTCTCTTATCAAACTCATTAGGGTTTGAATTGAGTGAGATCTTATAGATTCTGGAAGAAAAGAAAGAAGGAAAATACCTAACATTATTATCATACTTCATGTGAAAGCATAATGCTTTCCCAACCGTCATCTTATTTAATCCTTACAACATACTCAATGGAGCCAGGAGGATAGTGGCTTGTTTTCATTGCTTTAAGAGTAGAGAAACTAAGGCACAGAGAAGTCACATAGTGACCAGAAGTTGAGCCCAAATGTTTTGACTCTCAGTCCAGGGAAGGGGTAGTGATCTCACATACCTTCCTAGAAGTCACTCCAGTAAGTTGTCAGCCAAGGGTCCAAAAGGACCTCGATAAGGTGCAGGAAGAGTGACCAGAGGAGGCCAGACAGGGTGGCAGCTTGACATCGAGGTCATTATGAGAATCAGATGAAGAGGCTGGGCACATTAGCCTGGACAGGATGCTCTCTGAGAGTGTTTGAAGGACTGTTGTGTGGAACAAAGATCAGACTGGTTCTCTTTGGCCCCTGAGAAAGAACTGGGAATAAGGTGAGCAAGTTGGGGGAAACTTGGTAGCAGAGGTGTCTAGAAATGGCACAGGCTGCTGTGATATCTCGAGCCTTGGGGATCTTCAGGCAGAAGCTAGGTGGCAATTTGCTGGATACATTCTGTGGGACTTCCCTTCACCTGTGGGTGGTTCTAAATGGATACTTGGGTTTGGTGACTTTGATGTCCTGACTCTTGGGGTGTGCCCTATAGCATTGCTAAGTGCCTCTTATACTGGGCATCTCCACCTGATTGCCATGTCCTCCATCAGCATTGAGTAGAGGAAGAAAATGGGCAGCAGCATCTCGGGTTGACTGAAACAATTGATTTTGTTGAAAGTCCACTAATTACTTTTCCATTCACCTTTTTGTGTCTCTCTTCTCCAGGATTATATCTGCCCAAGGTGTGAGTCTGGTTTTATTGAAGAGCTTCCGGAAGAGACCAGGTCATTATCTCCCCTTTGTCAAAATTCCCAATTTTGTAGTTCTCTTTTCACAGGGGTGGGGGAAAAAAGTATCCCTGTTTGAGGCTAAAGATGTCTAATATAGACTCTTTTCTATGTCACTAGAAGCCAAAGCTGACCATGGAGTCTCTCACCACATTCTGAAGAGGGCCCAAAACTCATAACTTCCTTAATTCCAGAGGACCTTTGTTTAGTGTGAGGCCTGTAAACCTTGTTAAGCCTCAGGGTGTAGAGGGAGCAGAATTTCCTTTCCTTGACTGAGAAAAGAAGTGAGTTTTAGGGTACAGGAAGGCAGATTTCTCCAATTAATCTATAGCTATCCAACAAGGAAAAGGGCCAAGATGGACCTGGCTGTTTTCAGACAGAGACTGATATGCTCTTTAGGCGCTATTGGAAATGAAGTAGGATTAGATGATTCCTCAGCTCTTTTTTGGCCTTTGAGACTGTGATGTGTAGGACTCAAGGATAAGGGCTTACTATCAGTGTCCATGACAGGGACAATAAGAGGACAGTGGTTTAAAACTGATTGCTTCTCTTCCCTACCACCTCCAGTCCCCCAGAAAATCTTGTTCTTCAAGATGAGAAGATTGAGATAAACTTGGCCAGCTTTCCCTTTTGAGTTTTCTCTTAATGAAGCAACTTCAGCTAATGCACCAAAAACTAACACGAGCTATCACTAAAGTGTCCATTTAAGACCAGGCATAGCCATCACCAAGAGAGATGGCTGCCCTCGGTGCTGCGTGTGGTAAAGTATATAAAACCTTACCTCGGGTTTCAGCTCCTTTTCCCTTGGAAGCAGCGCTCTGGTCTGACCGTGCCCCTGTTCGGTGCCCAGGGGAGTGTTGTTGATGGGGCAGTGGGGTCCCGCAGCCAGGCTGAGCTCCCTGCCAAGAGGCAGGCAGTGGGGAGAGTCAGGGCCCAGACTGAGGTCAGCTCTGCTGTTAGCCTGTGTTATCAGGCGCAGTCCTAAATCTCCTCACTTGGCCCGAGGGAGGAGAGAGTTAAGGGTACCAAGGTGCCCTTCAGAAATAAGTCAGGAGGAGTTAGCAGACAGAAGGGAGGTAGACACAGACATTGCCGCAGATCGCTCTGAGCTTGGTCTGGCTTTTTGTTCCCTTTGAGAAGAGCAGCAGGGACTGTCCCACAGAAGAGAGGGGCAGGGTGGAAAGGGGAGAACCAGGGTCATTGAGGGAAAAACTTAGGAGGCAGCTTCATCCCTGTATAAGAACTCTCTACCAGTCAGAGCTAACGTTTCAACTAAATAGACCTTTTTTGTGAGGGAGTGATTTCTCCATCACTAATATGTTCAGGCAGTTTCTACCTCCTTTTGTTAGGGCCATTAGAGATTTGTGCTGAGGGGTGATACTGAGATTCATTTCTATTCTAATTCTCTAAAATTTAGTTAAGTAAATACAGGCAATAAAGATTTGAACAAAAATGGTGGAGAAGAGCATGGAAAAATAAGAAAACAAACAAAAAAGATCAGAGTAGTTGTTCAGGCCAAAGAAGAGAAAACAGCTGTAGTGTTCAACATGGTAGGAGATACTTAGGGAGCACTGTTATTGGATCAGAGTCCCATCATCCCGTAGCTCCTGCTGCAAATGCAGGAAGGGCAGGAAAGGAAGGAGGAGAGTTTCAATCTGCCCTGACTTGTATTTTCATTATCCTCTCTTACATGTGATATTCTCCTCAGAAATACTGAAAATAGTTCCAACTCTGCTACAGCTCCCACGGATCAGAACAGACAACCATTTGAGGTAAGGAGGCACCTGGCACCGCTCCTCTCCCCTCCCCCCAGCTTCCTTCTGCCAGGTTGGCCGGCAAGTTCAAGCGTGGACTAATGCATGTACATGTGCATGTCTCACACACAGCCCTTCCTCCTTCATCCAGAATCGCCCACTCAGAACCAGGACCTATATTTGCTCTAGGTGTCATCCTCTGAGAATAGCTCTATATGTCATATATCGTAGTTTGGCTAAGTGACACTTAATGCAGGCATGTTTCAAAATATGTTTATTGGGTGGGAAGGACCAAGGTTCTCCTATAAGGAGAATCTCTTGCTGTATTTAATCTTTTAAGCCATTATCAAGACGTTCCAGACCAGGCAGGATAAACTTCAATTCTTGAAGTTTAGTGGGCTGAATGACTTGACCTTCAGATCTCAGGATGATTTCCCTCGATGCCTCGGGGAGAGATAGAGCAGTGTAGTGGAAAGAACCAGGAGACCTGGTGCTTAGTCCTAGCTAAGTGTGGGACCTTGAGCAAGACACTTCCTTTCTCTGACCATCAGTGGATTATAAAGTATTTTATAACCATGAAGTGCTATAGAAATGTGAGCTGTTATTGTTCTCTCGTTGATACAATGAGTCCAGGCCATCGGGCCCTTTTCCGTATGACCAGATCCATGTCATTACCACCGTCAACAGATGAGCTGCGCAGGTGCTGGGGAAAACACGAGAATAATTCAGAGTCTCTTTTCTCAAGGAACTTAGGCTTTCCTTGAGGGGACAGAACATAGACACCAAGGCTAGTACTGTATATAATATAGGCGTAATGCCCAGGGAGCCACAGAGAGGGAGGAGGAGACAATGGTCAAACTGGGCCCGAGAGAAAGAGGTGGACTTTGATAAGCAGAGTGGCGTAGAAGTCTGTAGGAGAGAGCTGGGTGAGGAAAGCATTCATGGGAGCAGAGGGGTGTTGGGCCTTGTTGGCCCAGAGTGAGGGGCTTAGCCCAAGAGCAGGGAGAGAGGGTGGTCGACAAGTGGGAATGGAGCAGGCGCCTTGGAGCTTCCATCGGGCACAGCTTCTCCAGCAGCACTTGGGCCTTTGTGTTCCTGCCACAGAGCTGCCGTAGGGTAGCCTGGTGGTCTGTTCTGACCTGTATATGGGTCATCCTCTCTGTCAGGTCTTGGCCCTGAAGGGAGAGGAGCCATAGGCTTTCAGAGCTCCTTGGACTGGCCCTAGGTTAGGGTTAATGGAAGGTTTAGGGGGACCTGGTTACTGTCTACAAATGTCCGAAAGGAGGACCTTAAAGAGGAAGAGGAATTAGGCTTGTTCTGCGTGGTTCCAGGTGAGTCCCAGAAGTAGAACCTGGCAGAATCACCAGGAGTTCCAAAGCTGAGTGCTGTCTGTTTGGTGGGGAGGAACAGACACCCATGGTGATTCCCTGCCTGGAGCAGGGAGGATCACGACTCTCCAGGATCAGACTAGGGGAGCTTCCAAGTCTTTCCCAACTCTTAAGATTCAGCATCTTCCCTTGCCAAACACAGTGCTTTGCGTATTACAGGCATTTAAAACATGTTTGTTGGGTTTAATTTATTTTTACAATGAATCCCCCCACCAGGCTCCTCTCACCTTGCCTTCTCTCCCCCTCTGTAGAATGTGGACCAGCATTTATTCACCTTGCCACAGGGCTATGGCCAGTTTGCCTTTGGGATTTTTGATGACAGCTTTGAATTTCCCACATTCGGCTCTGGGGTGCAGTCTGAGGACGCCAGGGACTCGGAGAACAGGCGGGAGCGAGAACACCAGTCCCGCCACCGCTATGGCGCACGGCAGCCACGGGCCCGCCTCACTGCTCGGCGCGCTGCAGGCAGGCACGAAGGCGTCCCAACGTTAGAAGGGTGAGAATTGGGGCTCAGGCAGAGGTCTGTAGCCAGGGCCCCGCCTCTGGGTACACAGGAATAATAGTTGATACTTCTATAGCACTTTGCAGGTTGTGATCCCCTTGGAGGTTATTAGGGCAAGTGTTAATGTTCCATTTTGCCAGGGAAGGAGCTGAGGCCCAGAGAGAGGAAGTGATCTGGCCAGGACGGATGGCTGGGAAATTTCAGACCCAGCACAGGACTCCAGGTGGTGATTCCTAAACCAGCATTCTTTCCATCATGCCACATTGCCTTTCCTCCCGGGTTTGCATTTTCAGCCTTTCAGAAAGGCTCCTTTAGCTGCCTTCTCTTTTTAATCTGATTTTTCCTCTTTCTTTCTTTCTTTTTTTTTTTTTTTTTAATAGGATTATTCAACAATTGGTCAATGGAATTATTGCACCTGCAACAATACCAAACTTGGGATTGGGCCCTTGGTGAGTCAGGATGCATTGAGTGGGAATAACACTTCTCTTCTGTCCCTCAATTTCATTTTAACCTTCAGTCTTCTCTCTGTTCTCAAGGGGTGTTTTGCATTCAAATCCAATGGACTACGCATGGGGTGCTAATGGCCTGGATGCGATCATTACACAGGTAAAAAGCAGAGTCAGACCCTGGGCCTTGTCTGCTCTCCCTCCCACAGGCGATGGGGGGCACACTGGATTGGCCAGGCTTCTCGGTGGGGGTGCTGCACACTGCTGGCTTAGGACTCTGGGCCGTCTTTGGGGCATGGAGTCTGAATGCCCAGGAGCCTTCTACAGCTGTGGGATCATAGGACAGGAAGGGATCGCTGCACTGGACTTTCTCCCCTTCCCCCAAAATGAAATCCCCTTTCTTTCTACAGAGAGAAAGATACATGCTCTGTTTGCTCATGGTTCTTTTTATCTTGAATAACTTTTCCTTTTAGGAAAAGTTCTATTGTTTGAAAGCAAATGGCCTGAACTCTTTGTAATTCTCCCTGCAAAGCTATCCTGGCTCCTGAGAAATAGCCCCAGGATCTCTTACAATTTTATTTCATTAGGAAAGGCAGATGGTGGCCCTCTTCTTTATGACACCTTGGGAAACTAGAGGCTGAGCAGGGCCAATTTCAGTGGGTGAGATTAGCAGCAGATGCATCCAAATTGGAAGTCAGTGCAGCCCAGTCCAGCTGATCCCAGAAGCTCATTCCCCTGGTCACAAACAGAATAGTATTTTGTTTTGCTAGGCAGGCTTTCCTAAAGACTTGGGCAAAGGATATGTAGCAGATTGTAAGGCTTTGGCAGGCAATCTGTCCTTGCTTTTCAGAGCCTAAACTGACTCCAGAAGGGCCCAGGAAGAGGCCTTCCCTGGGATTCAGGTGGCAGGATTGCCTCAGTTACTATCCATGGCCAAAAGCAAGACCCCAGACACATTGAGCTCAGTGAAGTGATTTCTTCTGGCAAAAGAAGCTATGCCCCAGACCAGGGATCTCGGCACTCTCGCCTCTTGTCTTTCAGCTCCTTAATCAGTTTGAAAACACCGGTCCCCCACCAGCAGACAAAGAGAAAATACAAGCCCTTCCCACCATACAAGTCACAGAGGAACACGTAGGTAGGTACCCCAGTCCCAGCCTTGAGGGGCATTTTGGAGGCAGAAACCTGGGCCTGAGACTGTTGCCAGCTGAGCCCTATCCTGGGAGTAGGGAGAGCCAGGTTCCAGCCCCGACTCAAGCTCACAGGTATGTGGCCTTGAGCAAGGTCTGCTCCCTTTGTGCACTTAGGTTTTCTGACCTGTAAAATTCAGTTGGACAGATGGTCTGTGGAGTCTCTAGGAGTGGTTCTTTGGTCTGGAGCCCAGTTTTCAACAGTGACTGTTGGGGGCACTTTAGTGGGACCAGAAGCCTGAGGAGGCTATTCTTAATCAGTTGTATTGATTTTCTATCTTCCTGGACTTGAAGTGTATTGCCTTCTTCCCTTTCCTCTCTCGTAAAGCAAAATTAATACCTCATTGATTGAAATGTACTATCCAGTTGTATTTTGAGATCCTCCCTTTATACCAAGACTTTCCCATAACATCCCTTTTATTTGCTCCCAAGATTTTCTGAGGTAGATCAGGACAGATGTCTGTGGGAGAAGCAGCCTTCTGTATTGGAAGAACATTGGGCTAGGAATTGGGGAAACTTGTCTTAGTCCTCCTCCACTGCATTTCTCCTTCTGGGCCTGCTTCTCCTGAAAAGGTTGGACCTTTTTCAGAAGGGTTGGATCTCTCAGGTGACCTCTGGCCCTCATGTCCTGTTATTGGCAAGTTCCTGGGGCTCCTCAAACGTCTCCTTAGAGCGTCAGTTGTGGTGATTTTGGAGACATGTTGAGGGAGCTTTTATTTCAAAATCGGTAGCTGTGTTGATTTTCTGGGAGTTTAAAATGGCACTGCTGAACCCCCCAGGAGGACAGCAGGCCTGGGAAGGCAGGGAGGAGTGAGGCTTTAGTCTTACTTAGTTTTTTTACCATAGGAATCTGAGGTGGTGTTCTGGGCTTGGCAGGTCTCTGAGCTATGTCTTCTCTGCTTTCAGGTTCAGGGTTAGAATGTCCTGTATGCAAAGATGACTATACGCTGGGTGAGAATGTCCGGCAGTTACCTTGCAATCACTTATTCCACGACGGCTGCATAGTCCCCTGGCTGGAACAGGTGAGTTGGCATTTGGGGCCGCTCACACCTGAACCTCCTGAGGTGAAAAACCATCAGCTTCTTTGAGAGGAGTTCTAATCTTTCTCTCTCTTTCTTTTTCACTCTCCATTTCTCAAAGCATGATACCTGCCCAGTGTGTCGGAAAAGCTTAAGTGGACAGAACACTGCCACAAATCCCCCGGGACTGACAGGAATGAATTTTTCTTCTTCCTCCTCCTCCTCCTCCTCCTCCTCCAGTTCGCCATGTAACGAAAACTCAACAAACAACTCATGAATCTTACCACCAGCCAGTCCAACCAACCACCCCCGACCTTCTTCCCTCTTTCCCCTTTGTCCCCAGCCCTACCCTGTCCATTGCCCATCTGCTTCCTGGCCAGAGGGAGCAGCTACTCTTCCCCCACCCCACACTGAACCCAGGAGACAGAGTGGGAGGAACGGGGGAGGTTGCGGGAGAGACCCCCAAGACCCCAGCACCTTTTTTTTTTTCTTTTCTGTCCTTTTTTTTTTTTTTTAACCAACTTTGGAAGCGCCAAAGGCCTTTAGACCTCTTCCCCCTCTCTACCCGCCAGTCCCCAACTCATCTGACGGTTCCAGGGAAGTTCTGTCTCTCCTGCCAATTGATGGTGACCAGTGCGCTGACTTAGCAAGCCCCGGGTCACATTGACTGCATTTCATCAGGCTGGATCCTAGCAGGTACCAGGCTGTGTGAAATAAAGGATGGATGTGGCCAGGCCATCTCTATGGTTGTGGATTTGAGATACTTTTCATTGTCCCCTTTCTCCCCAACAGTCCCCCCCCAAAAAAAAACCTTTATAATCCTCTCAGAGGGAACATAGACAATGCTCCCAGGTGGGAAGGCCGGTGGAGTGTGGCTGTTTGATTGCCATCCAATATGCGAACTGTCCACTCCCCTTCAGTTGTCCTCTTCCCCCATCATCCTGTCTGTCTTTATAACCTCGCCCTCTAATGCTCAACAACGGAAAGGGTTTTTATAATTTTAAATTATTACTGCTATTAAATAAATGGACGTTTTAGCTCAACAAGAGGTGATGCATGATTTGTGGAAAACAGGGTAAGACTCTCCTAGGGCAGGTGCGGCCCCATTATCCGGCTGCTAGCCCGAGAGGCTGTCACTCCCCAGCCTCCACCATGCCCGGCTCCCAGAAACAAACCTCCTCACACCCTCTTCTCCCTTGCATCTCTCCCATTCCCCAGTCACCCCCTTCCCTTTGCCCCTAATTCTCTTGCCTCACTGCTCGGATGAGCTCAGAATTACGTCGAGCACTGGGACTGGGACCACAACAAGGACCAGCAAAAAGAAACTGCCCTAGTGGTCAGTTGCTCTTACAGATTTTTTTGTTTTGTTTTTTTAAAGAAAGAAAGAAATGTGTATCTTGAAAGCTATTTAAAAATACAGCTACTTCAAAACGAGAAGCAGATGCTTTGGAGTTTTCCTTAGACGCCAGTTCCTTGTCAAGCCAGGTCGTGTTGTGTGTGTTTGTCTGGGCCCGTCAGGCCTCTCTGCTCAGATGGGTCCCTCTGCCTTTCCTGAGCATCACCCGCCCCCGCCCCCACCCCAGGAGCACAAGGAGCCTGTTTGCATGCAGACAGCCCCTCCCCGGTCCAGTTCCACTCAAACTTATGCTGAATAAGGTGGACTTGGTAGAGTAATTATCCCTGTCTTCAAACTACACCACAGACCTGTCTCTCCTGCAGCACAATGTGTCCACTCATCTTGTCAAGTGTGTGGATGGCAGAAACCTTGGGAGCGGAGTTGCCATCCAAAGCCCCCGATTGACAGAGGGTGGAGAGCCACAGGCCACCGAGAAGAAGGCAGAAGAAAGCTGTGGGGGTTGGGGTTCCTTAGAAACCTGCCCGAGAGCTACTGTTGGGGAGGCAGGTGGTGGGGGAAGGGATAAAGCTTAGACAGGTGGCCCTCCTGAACCTCTGAAGACCGACTGCTCACCTGCCCTTTCCTCTTTTCAGCACCTGGGGAAACTGAGGGAGGAGCGGCAACTCACGTCCAAGGAAGTACTCTACTGTAGTGGAAGTCATCTGGGCTGAAAATAGGGAAGCTTGAAATTCCGTTCTCATCTCTGCCCTAGCTTTAGGCAAGTTAATTCTCTCAGCCTAGGTAAAGTGAGAGAGTTGAACTTGGTCAGACCACTGAGGTCCGACCTTTCAGCACCGGTGTTCTTGGATATCCTGCTCAACTTGTGATCCTCCCTCCCTTTTTTAGGAAGTAGTTGGGCCACTTGGTTCTGTGCCTTCCTTCTTCAGGGACAGCCAGGCAGGTTTCACGATTTTTTTTTACAGAGCAGCAAGATCTGACTCATGCTTCATGCTTCCCACTGAAGCCTGCACCCCTCTTGTCCTGAAAGAGATGTAGCTACTTTCAGCATATCTAGTGTTTAGGAGGAAGGAAGCGATCATCCTCCTATACTGTGGATGGTCAGACCTCTGCTGAAATACTGGGTTGTGTTCACATTGGGGCCCGTGTTTTAATGTCCAGGGGGGCCGGGGGCTGACCAGAGCAAAGAGACCAAAGATTATGCAGTCACTACAAAGAATTGGCCATCTTTTCCCTGGAGAAGGAAACATAAGGGGGACATCTTCACATATTTCATTGAAAAATGAGGTTGTGTCTTAATCTAAAGGTAGAACTTACTAGTTCAGTAGCCATATTTCAGGTCATAGATGAAATACTGAACTTCTAAAACATTAGTATGTGCTAAGCTCTCTATAAATATGACCTCTTTTTTTCCAGTCCAAGAAATAATTGATTTACACAAGTATTTTAGCTTAAAAAAATTAAGGGCATACACTAGATGATTTGCAACAAGAGGATCACAGTAATGAGTTCATCCCAAGTTCACTGTTAAGGAAGATATTAACTCATCCATCCATCTACCCTTCCTGTTTGGGGAGATCCCTGCTAACTCACTTCAAGTTCCGAAATTTGACTAGGAGGAAAAAGGAAGACATGTAAAATCAGAGTTCATAGCATAAGACATGCCTAAATCCCAACTAGGGAGGTCCAAGCCAAAAAGCATGGCTCAGATCAGAATGGCAGTGTGGGACTCGGGGACTCTTTCCTTTTTTTTTTTTTTTTTTTTTTTAACATTCCCAGTCTGAGAGTACTCCTCCTTGGTCTTTCTGCCACCCATTTAAATTGTTGATTCTACCCCTGAGCTGAATTACTCTGTAGTAACTGGTAGCTCGAGATGATTCAGCTTTCTCACTGCTTGACCAGTACCGCTTGGTACAAAGTACAAACTTGGATGGTTCCAACTTTGTTTCTGAAGATATTTTAGTTGGGAGAACATTGAGAAGAACAGTCCTAAGAATACTTATGAGAACATTCATATAGGTTGACCTTAACTGAAGAAATGGAAACCCACCCCCTCTCCACCCCCCTCTTCAAAATGCTTGTAACTTTCATTTGTTAAAAGCTGGCTTTGAGATCATCACTTTGGCGTTCGTTAAATGCTGCCTGTTTTTCTAGGAAATAAGGTCTTTCATCTTCACTCCCAGTGTCTCTAACTCCTCCATCTACTTTATAGCTGTCTAGTTAAAAAGCTTCAGTTCATCTTTCAGACTTGCAAGAACAACACATTCTCTGACACATTGTTTCTTGCTGGTTTCCCAGGATCTATTGGTTCCTGTAACTGGGTCAGAATTGCCCTTCCAAAATTGCCAAGTAACTATCCTGTAATTTCTCCAGCTGCCCCTTCAGCTCTCCCTGGCTTTCAAGTTCAGCTGCCTATTAACTTCCCTTAACAAATAGTTTTTTTCTTTAAGCTTTTCTCAGCTTTCTGTTAATTTAATCGTCTGTAGCTCTTTTTAATGTTAACAATGGGATTCATAGCCTTCATCTGTCTTAGTTTGGTGCTTTGTACGATTCATTTCTGGATCTGTTGAGAACATCATGGAGTGTTCTGCCTCCTTGCACCTCTGGAGTACCTGACTCTTAGAAGCAGCCCAAGAATGTCTCTTTAGGATGCTCAGTGACTAAGATGTCACACTCCATCACCACTCAGACTCAGTCACCAAAATCCAGTGTCATCTCATTTGATCCTTAAAATTATCCTGAGAGGTAGGGTAATTTGCAGTTGAGGAAATGAGGCAAATAAATAACTTAATCAGGGTCACACAGCTGGAGAGTATCTGAGGCCAGATTTACACAGTACTTACCATGTGCTAGGCACTGTGCTAATAAGTGCTTTACAATTATTTTATCCTCAACAATTCTGGGAGATGGGCATTATTATTACCCTCTTTTTACAGACGAAGAAACTGAGGTTAAGTGACTTGGCCAGAATCATCCAGTTAGGACATGTCTGAAGCCAAATTTGAACTCGGGTTCTTTTAAAAATCTTTAAAAATGTTTAATATATATATATTTTTTACAATTACATGTAAAGATGGCTTACAATATTCATTTTTGCAAGATTTTGAGTTCCATCTTTTTTTTTCTCGCCTTTGTTTCTCTCTCCCCATGCTAGGAAGCAATCTCATATAGGTTATATGTGTAATTCATTTTTAATATTTCCATATGAGTCCTGTTGGGAGAGAAAAATTAGAACACGGGAAAAGCCACGAGAAAGGTGGGGGGGATGAAAATAGTATGTTTCAATCTATATTCAGTCTTCATAGTTCTTTTTCTGGATGGCATTTTCTGTCCAAAGTATATTGGAATTGCTTTGGAGCACTGAATTACTGAGAAAAGCTAAGTATCCTAGTTGATTATTACACAATCTTGCTAATCCTGTGTACAATATTTTCCAAACTCAGATCTTGACCTTAGGCCTTGTGCTTTATCCATTGGGCCATCCAGCTGCCTCATATCACAACTGCTCACATGAGATGGTACATCCTCTTTTATTGCAAGCTTTCAAGCAAAACCCTGAAAACTGTCAGGGATATTAGAGAAAACTACTAAGTCAAATAAGAGGACTAAACCCTCAGGTAACTTCGAAATTCTGTGTTGGAGGGGGAATTGTGGCATTGGGAATGATATTGGACTAAATGTCTTCAAGTCTCTTTCTAGCTTAGAGAAGCAGTTTTCTGATTGTTGCTCATGGGAACCTCTCAAGAGTTATGGTGTGTTCATGGTTGGCTCTGACCTTGGACCAGCTGCAGTATCACTTCACTAGCTTTTCTAACACTGGTGGTTGGCAGGAGGGGGACTCCAGCAATTGCAGGTAGAACTTATTCTGGATACACCTAGAAGTGTATTGATTGTTCGGTTTAATAACCCCATGGGGTCCATGGCCGTGTCCCTGTCTACTTGGGAAAAAATCCCTACCATCCCTTGCCCTCCTTGATGTCCAGGGTCTGGTTTCTCCCTCTCTTGGCCCTGCTCAGGCCTGCCACCGTGCAGACTGGCAGCTTTGGGGGGGAGGGGTGTGGGGTGTGCATGCAGTGTTACCAAATTTCTGTGCTTTTTAGTACTTCTTGTTTTGTAAAGGGAGTTGAGAAGTTTATCTCTTGAGCCTCTCAGCAGTCAGGTTACACAACCCTGTTCATAACTTGTTTGAAATTCATTTTAAATGATTTGCCCGAGTTTGCAGAACCAAGATAGAAAATGTCTTCCCTCCTAAGCCCATTTTTCCTCATATTCTATCCATATTTGAGAATGGAAGGGCCCCTTGGTGGTTTTTCTAGTTCATCCCCATTCTACCACTCCTGACATGTGGCAGGGATCCACTCCAAGATTCCTAAGTTATGGGGAGCTTACCCCCTCTGGCAGCCCTGTCCACTCTGGGACAGCTCTGGGCCTTAGGAAGGTTTCCGATATCCATCCATCTATCCATCCCCAGCTGACCTCTGTGTAGCTTCTACTTATTATTCTGGCCTTGGTCTTCTGGGGTGAAATAGATTTAATATGTATTCTGTAACAAGGCGCTCAGGGAAGGGTCCTTATTATTCCAGGATCTCCTATGGAATGCTAGGATTATTGACAAAAAGGTTCTGGCTGCAAGCAAATATTTGCTAGCAAAGGGGGCCCAACTGGTCAGAGATGCTTGGATGTTAGAAAAATCCCTGTCATGAGAGTTTATTGGTGAAGACTGGGTCACCTTCCTATAGGTCTTAGGAAGACCCGATTGCATCTGGTAAATGGTAGACTTTCAGAGCTTCAGGCCCTAAGTCTGTTAGTCTGTCTTCATGGAGCTCTGTCTAGATGTCAGCTGGGATCGCAGGCAGGGAAGGAGGCAGGCAGCTCCAATCCAGCCCTCCTGAGCCCACTCTGCCAAGCAGCAGTCACTTGGCTTTGCCATCAGTGCTGATTGAGACTGGGAATTACAAGAATGGGGAAACCTGTTAACTTAGGCTCAGAATCTGAAAGGCCAGCAAGGAGCACTGGGCAGGAGTTTGGTGGTTAATTGGGGATTGGTGAGGATTAGACAATCAGAGCAGAATGATTTAAATTTTGGAAATTTATCTTTGCACGTATTTGAAAAAAAAAAAAAAAAGACACACACACACACAAACACCTTACAAGTAAAAGCAAACAAATAAAGGTATAAAAAAGGTCGAGGAGCAGCTAGGGGGCTGTCAGAAAATTAATTTTTTTTTTAATTTTGCAGAGAGCAGATTTAAGACAAAAGAATGGAGTAGGGAAGCAGATTAAGTCTCAGTATTAAGAAAGACCTGTGTCCCACATTAAATTAAACACCGGGATGCCAAAAAAAGAAAGGAAAAACAGTTTTTGCTTCCTAAGTGCCATGTTATGGTGGAGACAACAGGGCAATGTCTAGGAACCTACGAGATTATATCAAGTGTGATGGACATAAAGCGAGAGGGAAAGGCTTTCTGCAGAAGATGGTTTGTCTTGAAGCCATACGCGGGGAGAGCTAGATCACCCATCGAGGGGACTAATAATGCCAGAGCTGGAAAGATGGGAAGAGCTTTAGGTGCCAAACAAAAGTTTCTATTTAAATACATTCGTATGTTTGCAGGCAATATAAGTTGTGTGTAATTTGTGCAGCCATGCACTGATCTGCTAGGTGGGGTTGCTCGATCCTAATTACCCGCGTACCCAGGAGGCAGAAACGAAGGCAGGGCTTGAGCCTGGGACTCTGAGCCGCCCGGACTGGAGCCTGCTAATTGGCTGCTGACACTAAGTCCAGCGCTGACGGATATAATGAGCCTCCCGGGGGCAGAGGGCAGCCCGGCTGGAGAGCCCGCCCAGCTCTGAAGCGAGCTAAGCCGAAGCTCCCGGGGCGATGGGCGGTGGCATGAGGCCGCGGCCCGCCGCCTTACCTCCAGACCGACAGGGGGGAGGAGAAAAATCACCGGGACAGCTGGGAGGGGAGCAGGGGCCGACGGCCGGACCGGCCGCCGTGGAAAGGATCGCTTCCTCCCCAGGGGTTTCCGGGAAATGATAGAATCCTCGCATGGGGAGGGCTGGGCAGTCAGCGCCTCTAGATGGCACCAGGCGGCCGGTGGTGCTGGCTACGGGGAGGAGCTGCCCACCTCCCTTCTACCTGGCTCAGGATTTCTGTACCGCACATCCGGTGGGGGGAGGGGGCGCTTCCGACCTTCCCTTGAGTACTTCTAGTTTTTGTTTTTTTACTAGTAAGTTTATATAGTAATTTAGGGACCTCAAGAGCCCATCTACCTGACTCAATTTCTATACGACACATCCGGTGCGGGGGCCTCTGACTTTTTTTGTTGTTTCCTGAGGCAAATGGGGTTAAGTGACTTGCCCAGGGTCACACAGCTAGGGAAAGTTAAGTGTCTGAGACTAGATTTGAACTCAGGTCTTCCTGACTTCAGGGCTGGTGCTCTATCCACTGCGCCCCCTAGCGCTCCTCGACCTTTTGAATACCTTTATTTGTTTGCTTTTACTTGTAAGGTGTGTGTGTGTGTGTGTGTGTGTATCTTTTTTTTTTTTTTTCAAATACGTGCAAAGATAATTTTCAACATTCAATAGTTCTCGTGAAGAGAAATGGAGGCGTTATTGGAGGCATTCCATTTCACTTGGAAAAATAGAATTAAGAAGTTTTTCCTTTTTAAAAACAGAAGGCCACCTCTTTGTAATTGTCACCTGCATCTCATACTTCTTTCTAGAGCCCAACAGGACAAGTATCATCTCTTGTCATGTCACGGTCTTTTAGATAATTGTCATGTCACAGTCTTTAGATAATTATCATGTCCCCTCTCTGCACCCCCACCCTCCTGCTCTTCAGACCCAAACTTCCCAGATCTTCCTATCAATGCTTAACTTGTGTCATTTTACGGCTCCTTGTCATTCCTGACAATCATAAAGTGTGCCATCCATCCATTGCTCTAGATTTTTTTTCTTTCTGAGGCAATTGGGTTAATTTGCCCAGGATCACACAGCTAGGAAGGTCTGAGATTGGATTTGAACTTGGATCCTCCCAACTTCAGGGTCAGTACTCTATCCACATGTATTCTGACTAGGGCAAGACTACCGGGCTCTTTCACTTTCTGATGCTAGGTTTTTCTCACTTAGCCTGAGATTGCCACTTTTTTGGATGCCATGTCTTTTTAATTCCTATTGTACTTTCGGCCCTAAAGTCCCCCGATCCTTTTTAACCCAAACTCATCTAGTCAAGCCTACTCCTCCCCCCTTATACTTGTGAAGTTGATTCACCTTAAGTCCATATTAAATTTGGTTCATGTTTTTAGCCCTTTAAGGTCTTTGTGATCCTCTATATTAACTGTCATCGGCAACACTGACACACATGCTGTCCTCTGCTTTCATCCAAGTGGTTGATAAAATTGTTAAAATGATAAAAGTGTTAAAATAGCACAAAGACAACCCCAGAAAACTCCACTGAAGAGTCTCCAAGTTAACAATCCTTAAGTGACTGACTATTCTGGTCTCTAGAGTTGTTCATTGGTTCTCAGTCAACCTAATCATACCATCATCTGGTCCCCCTATCTCTTCATCTCATCCACAAGGATGTATGGATGCTTTGCTGAAATCTAGATTAAAATATCTACAATATTTCATGATCTACAGGCTGAGGATCCCTATTGAAAGAAGAAGGGACTTGGGAAGGAGGTTTAAAGAATGCTGGCTTATAGAGATCATGGCTTCTCTTTCTGGAAGGGTAATTAGCCTTCCAGATACATTCAGAAGCCAGAATCATTACCATTGTCCTATAAACTAATAGCCTTTTTTTTTTTTTGAAAATTTGGATGTCCATTTTCTGTCCTTTCTGTTTCTTATCCATCAGGTGACCAGAATTATGGGCAATGGGTGGCTCAGCATAGCCCATCTAGGCTAAGTAACCTGAATTCATTGCAGGCAGCTGGGTACCTTCCTGGGCTCTAAGAAGGATAAGGATGAATTAACTTATTTTTGGTCTGTTCTTGAAAGATTATTTTTGTCAGAAGAAAAGAGAAGTAAGAGTGTCCATCACCCAACTGTTCTTCCTTTGATTTAGGATGACTAAAAAAGGCATTTTCCCCTTAGCATTTTTTATCTGTTTTAGCTAATTCCAAGCTTTCTCATTCCTGCTGCTATTCTTTTGAAAGTTGTACCACAACCTGTCCTTGTTTCCACCTTTTACATAGGTCTTTAAACAATCTATTTTAGTCATTAGTGACCTATTTCCTCATTTGATTCTGCTGTTGGCTTCTTCCTTAGGCAACCTGGTAGCCACCCTCCTCCCTCTCACCATATTAATGGCCCACTTATTTCAGATACTGCAGTTCAGAACTCAGTTCTAGGGATTTGCCAGCCTTAGCATCTTTACCTTGTTGGTAGCTAGGATTACACCTGATTCATTGGAATTTTGTTCTCCGAGAGCTTCTCCTATCTCCTGGTCTCCACTAGAATTTCATACTTGGAATCTTTGAGCCTTTTAAAATCTAAAAATTAGGGTACATGTCATACAATATCCAGCATATCTATCCTTGATCATGAATTCTTAGATGGGACAATCATTTCCTCCCTTTCTAAGAGTCCCAGTCTCAACTTTTGCTAGCTCAAAGGATATGGACGGAAAATTTACTACTTTGGGGTGAGGATCCAGAAATCCAGAAGGTGCTGACCAGGTCACACAATGGACAAAGTACTCGTCAGAGTCAGGACGACTGTGCCTCAGACACTTGTTTTAAAAAAAGGAAGTAATTTTTTTTTTCAGCCTCAGCTTCCTTATTTATAAAATGGGGATAAGAATAGCACCTACATGAGATGATATATGTAAACCTTTTAAAGGACTGTGTGTTAGATGTTATTATACCAAATGCTAATGGATTGAAGAAAGACAGGGGATCTGAAGTCCTGGGAGGATATTTTCCTCTCCTTCTTTTTCTCTGAAGAGGGATCAAATTTATTCTGTTTGATCTCAAAGGGCAGAGGGTGGCAATTGCAAAGACAATCAAGAAAGGGACTTTAAAGTTGTTTTTAAGTGGATGCTATTCCCTTACCTTCCTTCCTTAGGATAGATGACCAATATTTTTATGACCCGATTTAGTACTCTTGATCTAGGAGTTTCATGATCTATAATCTAAATATCTATCTATCTTATCTATCTATGTATCCAGGCTAGTGAAAGTTCAAGAATTACCCTCCAGGACAAAAAGAGCAAGAAATGAGAATCCAAAGTCAGGCTTTGTGGCACTCTCTCTCTGAAGGTCAGTTTCCCTCTCTATATAAGGAGGGAGTTGTATTTAATAGTCTCTGAGATCCTTCCCAGCTCTGCTATTGTCCTCCTCATATCCAGCTCTCTATCTTCTTGTTTAAATAAGCAATTTATAGCACATTTATGTAGCATCTATTATGTGCCAGGCCTGAGCTAACCTTTTCATTAGCTCTAGATATATAATACAGTTGCTCCCAGAAAACCTTTAAATTTTCCAAGGTAGGAACTTTTTCCCCTCAATTTTTCTGGGCTGAATGACCTCATTTTTTTTTTTTTCATGTCAGGACTTGTTTTTCCCTCTCAGAATAATTTTGGTTAGTTCCCTACATCTTTTGATTTTTCACAGATCTTTATATTGTACTGGGAAAAGTGAAGCCATATATTTTAAAATATCAGATTGATATAGCAGAATACTAGGACTTTATATAGTACTTTAAGGTTTACAGAGAGCTTCACATACCTTATCTAAGTGAGTCTTATGACATTTCTGTTGACTGACAATGCTGTTATTCCCCATTATACAGATGAGGAAACTGAGGCTGAGTCCTAGAGTCCACAGCTAAATAAGTGACTTTTTCCTTGACTCATAATTCCACTGTTCTCTCCACACTTTTGCCTCTAGTTATGATATCATCCCCATTTTTAGAAAAGGGAAGAACTAGGAAGTAAGCAAAGTGAGATTTATACCCAGGACTTCATAATTCCCAAGTCCAGCACTCTTATGTGCCATATGCACTACCCCCTTTTTACAAATGAGGAAACTGAGGCAGGGAAATGAGGAGGGATTTGCTGAAGGTGATGTAGCTCATTCATGGCAGCTCCAATATGAATCCTGTACTTCTGACAGGTCCCTTGCCACTGTCACCACCTTACCTCCCATAATAATAGGCCAGGACTATATTTTCATTATGAGAGGCAGAAATAATAAAAGCAACAAAGGGATGTATTCCAGGATGGGGATGAGCCTCATGAAAGATTGGCTTGAGGACATCATCCTTGAGTGTCCAAGGTGTCCTTCCATCTGAGATCTATTCCCTCCCCTCTGCCTCAACTCACAATGGAACCTTTGGGCCTAGAGTCAAGACCCATTAGGACAAGTTGCCTCCATGCCTGGTATTTTTTGAACTAATTTAATTAACTGGGAGACTTTTTAAATCTTCATTCTCTATAGCAAAGTGTAAGTGCCCCTAGGAGCTCAGCTTTTAAAAGGTCTATGACTGAAGGAGGATGAGAACCTTCCAGTAGTCAATATCAGAGGAAGTTTTCTGATGTTTGAGATCATTTGTACATGATTCAGATTCATTCCATTTCCCAATCTCATCTCCATAGGTAATACCCCTATCTGCATTGGGCTGCCTAGAATTAGGAATCAATCAATTAATCAATAAACATTTATTAAGCATCTACTATGTGCTAGCCACTGTGCTAAGTGCTGGAGATCAGGAAAAAAAACAAAAACAAAACAAAAACAACAAAAAAAAAAACAGGCAAAAGACAGTTCCTGCTCTCAAGAAGCTTTATAGTCTAATAGAAATGAGTTTTTGTGCTCTTGAGCACCAAATGCCAGACAGATCTGCTGTTTCAGAATGGTTCTTCCTCGGCTCTTGCCACATTCTGCCATTCTCTCACTGGGAAGGGCCTTGACTTCTTGGTGATTCAGGCCCCAGGTACCCAAGTATGTGCCCTAGTCTTAATATAGGGTGTTTCCTTTTGGACAGAGTAGAGAAAAAATTCCCTTGGCCTCTCCCTTGAAGAGAGGAGGACAA
The DNA here is from genome assembly GCA_023553655.1 of Myrmecobius fasciatus. NCBI lineage: Eukaryota > Metazoa > Chordata > Mammalia > Dasyuromorphia > Myrmecobiidae > Myrmecobius > Myrmecobius fasciatus. The sequence goes on from JAJPUD010002610.1 coordinate 63,790, forward strand.
GAGTTTGAATTCAGAATTGAGGTAATATGTGACTCAAGATCCTCCCTTCCTAATAAGAGATTGATATAATAGGACTGTGAGCCTGGGTAGAAGTAGCTGAAAGGTGGTAAGGAGGAAGACATGGTGGAGTGGGGACTCTCCTCTAACCTTGTTCATTATTATCATTCCTGTTTAAAAAAACTGGAAAACATAGGGTTAAATGAACCTTTCCTTAATATAAGTTATCTATCTGAAACCAAGAGCCAGTATTTCATGTAATGGGGATAAACAGAAAGCCTTTCCAGTAAGTTGAGGGATAAAACAAGGATGTCCATTATCTTTAACTTTTTGATATAGTGACAGAAATGCTTACTCTAATGATATGATATAAAGAAATTTAGCGACTAAAAAATTAAGGAGGAAGGAAGGTTAAAGAGGAAACAAAATTATTTCTTTGGTCTTCTGCTATCCAACTCCCTTCATTTTGTACTAGCAAGAACTTGCAAAGAAGTGTAAGTTCTTTGAGAATAGGTTGTGTTTTGGCTTTTGCTTTGTATCCCCTGTACTGAGCCTCTATTTTACATTATTGGTCCTTAGTGAATATTTGTTGAAATTTAATTGAATAAAACCCCATGGTTTTATCCAAGCAATCCATTAGATGAAAAAAACCCCAGACTGGGAATTGACTTTGAGGTTATGCATTAGCTCAGAATGTGACTATAGATTAGTCCCTTCCCCTCTGTGGACCTCAGTTTCTTCCAGTATAAAATAAGAGGCCAGACAACAAGACTTCTAAAGACTTTTCTTGCTTTGACATTCTTTTTCCTATCTGTCCCTCCCAAGTTTCATTCGCATTATGGTAGAATATTAGAAAAAGCCATGAATTTATAGTAATCACCCATGTTTCTTTCGTTAATACTTTAGAAAGTTCACAATGTGAGGCTGATTGTGCTAGTATTATTTCACATATGCATTCCTTAGTGGAGGGAGAAATTCAGAGATGGAAAAGAGAAAATGACATGCTAGAGGTTATAAAAAGTAAGTGATGGAGCCAGCACTGGGACCCAATTCTAACTCTTGAATTGTCTCTTTCTAGAAAATAAGATTCCTTAGTTACTATCTTGTCATGTAATTCCTTGGATATGTAACTTGATATGTAATGCCTTGGATAAGTCCCTTTCCTGCTCTGAGTCCTCAGCTTATTTATCTATAAAATGACAATAATAATTCATGTCTGATCTTCTGCATCAGGGTGATGCAAGCATATGAGAATGGAAGGGAAGCCACTTTGTTAAGCTCACAAATAGAAGATCATTCTTACTCATCTAAGGATCTGACAGCAAACTCCCTTTGAGAAGATGCTTTTCAGGGAGGAGTATTTCTTGTGTTTGATGGGACCAGCCTACAAGGTGAAGAGGGACCTTTCTTTTTCCTATCTGTCCCTTCCAAGTTTCAGTAGCATCATGATAGAGAAGTAGAGGAAATTCAGAGGAAAAAGCATAAACATTTACCCCAGGGAGGGATATACAGTCCTTGTTTCAGCCTTAGGGTCAACCTAGCTCCTCACCTGGACCCAGCCTCCTCCTGGAGCCTTTCATGGTGGAGAGGAAGCTAGGAGATACCCAATTCTCAGAGGTACTTTGAGTCATGTCCAGCCAGAGATATGTTAAAGCTAGTTCTAAACAGCTCTTAAGACCTAATTAAGTTTTCATTGTATTTACATCTTAGAAATTGGCAACTGCTACAGATAGGCACTTGATTTATTATTGAATGCCCAGACTTAAGAAATTGATGGAGACCATGTTAATAATGAAGACTAAACTTAAAAGTATGTCCTGCATACTTTTTTTTTTCCCTCCAGAAATCTGGTTGTTAAACATTTACCAGTATATCACTGCCCTATTGCAGGTCTAACCTGGGCCCTGGCCATCTAAAAATGAAAGAACTTGGGCTTATTTTTTTGGCAGATCCCTAGTAAGGTAGAGAAAAAAATGGATTTCTGTAAATTAAACAGTATTTTAAAGTCCCTAAGGGATTTCCCTCTTCCAAAAATCTTTTACAAAGCTTTATACCCTGATTTTCATGTGATGGGTTTGCCCTTCTTATCCTATTTTCCTTAGAACATATAGAACATCAGAGTTGGAGCGAGGCTTAGAACCTGGGTCACAGAGAGTTTACAAATACCTGAGACATTCATAGAAGGCCAGAATCAGAGTCAGAGGGGTCAGAGAACAAAAGATGAGAATATCTGAAGTAGCAGGCTAGTAGACTATAAAAGGTCAGAGTGGGAAGGTCTTTTAGAACAGAGAAAATAGAGTTTTAAGTGCTGGAATGGCCCACAGAACAAAGAATGCTAAAAACCACTGAGTCTAATGTCTTTCACCATACAGGTGGGAAGACTGGGGCTCCCAATGGAGAAGGTCACAATTCCATTTGTGAGTTAAAGAGCTGAGCCTTTTGCCAATGATGCTACCACCCTGCCTATTTTGAAGCACAGAGCCACCTTGAAGAATAGCAGATATCTCCTCTGGATCCTGAACCTCATCCCCTCCTCTCCTAAGGAAAGTGGGGACCCAGCACCACTGGGTTACAACATAGTGCACAGAGGAAAACCGTCAATTTGAAGTCAAGAGACTGGGGTTTGCTTAAGTACTGATCCTGCCATTTATTAGCTATGTGAACCTAGATAATTCACTTCCCTTTTCTGGCCTCAGTTTTATTCTCCGTAAAATGGGAATAATTTTATTTGCACTATTTCATAGGTCTGTTGTGAGAACATTTTGTAAACCTTAAGGCACTGTAGAAGTGCCAGTTAATACAGCTGCACTGATGCTTGATTTTTGTGTTCCAAGTATTTGGATAATAAATACACAATCTAGCAGTGGCTACCCCTTCTCTTCAGGGCCTCTGTGTTCTCCAGTTGTTGGCTTGGGGACTCCCCAGGCTTTTTTTTAATGAAGCCTTCAAAAAGAGACATCTTCCTTAATCCCTGTTTGTCTTTTTAAAAATAATAAATAGAGAAAAATATATATCTATACACAGAGACCCTTTCTTCAGGCTTAGGAGACCAAGATAGGTAGGAAATGAGTGGAGAGGTGCTGCCGGCGGGTCCGGCCACCTTGGCGAGGGGCACCCCGTCCATCCAGGGCCAGAAACATCTGTCGGCCTTCGTGTCTCCAGTGAAGGGAAGCATAGGTATTATAGCCATTCTCCTCAATTCGTTCCATGAACTTGCAGTTGGGGCTGTATTCCCTCTGCAGAAGAAAAAGACAGGATGGGGGCAAAAAGCCAAAAAGAGAATTCCAGAGAGGGGACCCCATGAGAACAAAGAGCTCAAGGAGGGACATGATGGAGTCCCACAGGAATCAGGAATGGCACTAGGACTTGTACCCAAGTCTCCATCTTCCCAAGGGTCTCAAAGTGAGGGGGGGGTTCCCAGCCAAGAACGAGGAGAGTGCCCTGTCCCGCAGAAATGTTCTGGACTGGGCAGCCCCCCACTCCCTCCTACCCCCAGCTGAATACTCACCGTTCCGTAAAGCTTCCCCCTCCGGTTCATGGCCAAGTAGAAGCCTGTGTAAACTGCTTTTATGGCCACGACGCCCACCCTGACTGAGCGGATCTCCACGATGCCTGAGGAGAAAAGACACTGGGGTGGACAAGGGCAGCCAAGTCAGCAACTGAGAGATGGAGGTCTGAGACTAGAACTCTGCTCTGCCAGTGATACCTGGGGAAAGCTTTTCCTCTCTCTCAAAGTAAAGTGGGTATAATTAATACATGGCCTCCACTCTTCCCAGAGCTGTGGTATAAACTGTGAAGTGCCCACCATACCAATGTGAGCTGCTGGTCTTTGTGAACATTAAAATGTTCCATTAGTGCAGCTTAAGAGCTCCAGAGCTGAAGCAAGAAAGCAAATCAGTAGGCAAGTCATCTCTGAAATGGAGATAATTCACTACCTCCCTTATGGAGCTATTAGGAGAAAAGCTCTTTGTAAATCTTTAAAAAGTGATTGAAATAGAAATCGCTTGTATTTAGTTATAGAAAAGAAGAACAAGCCATTTCCTGGATGGGATGCTCGGATCCGCCGACCAGGATGCTGTCTCCTCAGTCTAACCTGGGATGGGGTTAGACAGTGATGGAGAGGTGGAGAACCTGGGGACCTTTCACAGTGATGGGGAGGCGGAGAAGGGTTTTGGGTACCCCTGGTCACTGGCCATCTTCTTCCAGGGATTTTTTCATCTTTCTTGTCCCATAGCCAGGCTCCTGGGCTGGGGCAGGATGAAGGGAGGAGGCTGGAGCTAGCAGCCCATTGGGCAGGTTCTGGGAGAGCCCAGCTCCCACAGGAATGTGGGCAGGCGAGCAGGGCCGGACAGCCGGATCCAGGGCGTGGGAGCAAGCTGGAATGTGGAGGGAGCATCACAGCAGCCAGCTTGGGGGTGGGGGAACTGGCAAAGTCTATCTGACATGGGGAAGGGGTAGCTGGGAGGAAGGAGGGGTGGAAGGGGTGAGGGGAGTGACCTAGCCGACCTTACTTCCTACTACTCAGCTCCTCTACTTGGCAACCTTCCAATCAGATGTGTAGGAACTTGATTGAACCATCATGAGGTTTTTTAATCCTGATAGGAAAGTCATTTAAATTGGGCAGGAACAGCCTGGGCCTGGGGTTTGAGAGATCTGTGGGTCCTAATCTTGGCTCCAGGTCATTCTGTAATCTGGAGAAAGTTCCTCTCCCTCAATGGGCCTTATCTGTCAGGTAAAGAGGTTCTGTTCCATTCCACTGAAGCAGCCAGTGGATTAGGAGCTCTGAGTTCAAATTCAGCCTCAGGTACTTGTATCATCTTGGAACTCAGTCTCTTTGCCTTAGTTTCCTCAATTGTAAAATGGGGATCATCATAGTAGCCATCTACCAGAGATGTGGTGAGATCAAAGGAGATAATTGTAAAGCACTTAGCATAGTGCCTGGTATATGGTAAGTGATATAGAAATGATATTATGTTTATTACTACTACTATAATTATTATACAATCTCTAAAATCTCTTCTAGCTCTAATATTTTAAGATCCTTTCCAGTTCTGCCATTTGATATCCTAACAGCCCTTCCAGGCCTGACATTCTGTGTTCTAAGAGTCCTCCCAGCTCTGACATCCTGTGTTCCAAGGACCCTTCCAACTCTGCCCTTCTATGTTCTAAGGGGCCTCCTAGTCCTGACATCTTGGGTTCTAAGGGCCTTCCCATTTTTTAAATTCCGTGTTCTAAGGACCCTCCCAGCTCTGACATCCTGAGTTTTAAGAGTCCTCCTAGCTCTGACATCCTGGGTTCTAACGGTCCTTCCAGCTCTGCCATCCTATGTTCTATGGACTGACATCCCATGTTCTAAGGGCCCTCCCAGCCCTGACATCCTGGGTTCTAAGGGCCTTCCCACTTCTTACATTCCATGTCCTCCCAGCTCTGTGTTGTAAGGGTTCTTCAAGTGATGTCCTTCTCAGATAATATTTACTGCTTTGTGATTCCTTAGTTCTTCTCCATTCAAACATTGGTTCCTTGTTCCCTCCAGGAAAAAGTCCCAGCTTGTCTGACAGGCAGTCAAGGCCTTGTATACCCTTCCATCTCCTTACTTCTCTAACTTTATCTCCCACCTCCCTGGCATTCTCCAGGGCTCAACAGTGTGATCAGGCTGGTAGAGTGGGGTCAATTCTAAGTTTCCACGAACTGGCGTCCTCCTCCCACCCCCCAGCTTTACAGCTGGCCTTTGACCTCCAAAGCTGCTCACTAAGCCAGGCAAAATCTAACACAGAATCATAGATTTTGAGCTAAAAGACATGTGTATGTGTATGTGTGTTCTGCCTTGAGTCCCACCCCCTCGTTTTATGGGTGAGGAAACTGATCTCCAAAGGTAAACAACTTGCCCAGGTTCGCCCAGCTATAGCAGGAGTCTTCCCAGGTCTTTCTGACTCCAAGTCCTGTTCTCTATTAGCTATATTCCATTACCTCTTCAGCTGCCTATCTCAGGTCCAGAGAATCTGTCTTCCATCTCAGCAGAAAGAGATGGCCCTAAAGGACAAAGGGAGAATGGAGTAGGTACCCTGGGATAGAGAGAAGGGGGATTTGGTAGCCCGTCCATTCTTCCTCCTGAGAAAGCAGCTGATCTGTAAGGAGTCTTAGAGACCATTATGTCCAACCCCTTCATGTCAAAGATGGGGAGGCCAGGTAGAACAAGAGTCAGGACTAAAACTTGCATCCTCCGACTCTTTTAGCGCGACACAAATCTGCCCTTTCTTCCTTTGAACCAGGAAATAGTGGCCAAGACCAGCAGTAGGAATGGACCACTCAGAGCCATCCACACTCAATTATCTGGTTGCCCATGTGGGCAACAGCAGACATTTAGGAGAAAAGACAAATCTCTGATAGAAAATTTTTAAAAAATCCCTTGAATCCTATTTCAGACCCAAGTCCCCTTTTGCTTAGATCTTTAGTTTCTTTAATTCCACTCTCTTGTCATTGAATCTTTTTGGTACCAGAATTATCTTCCTAAAGCTCTCAGGCATCTTTTTAGATTTTTTTTTTTTTTTTTTTTTTTTGCAAAGCAGTTGGGGTTAAGTGACTTGCCAGGGTCACATAGCTAATAAGAGGCTGGATTTGAACTTGGTCCTCCCGACTCCAGGGTCACTTTCCACTGAGCTACATAGTTGCCCTCCTCTTGGGCATCTTTCAAGAGGCTCCACATCCCACTGGAAGAAATCCAAACTTGGCGTGATGGATCCCTAATCCATCCCCCGCACCCACTCCTGCCCTGTTCTCCTCCCCTGTAGATTTTTAGAGACCCTTTGCTTCAGGCACACTGGTCTCACTTCATGGTCCCTTGAAATGCCCTGCATTTTTCTGTGAAGTTAATTTGCCCAAAGTCACCCAATAAGGGGTAGAGTCAGGATTCTGAGTCTGTGGGATGAGAGCCAGGGACTAGGTTCTCAGGAAGGACCCTTCCCACTCTGATGCACTGGGAGCACTGTCATGGAAAAGGGCCCTGGTTTTCAAGTTAGGAACTGTGGTTCATCCATTCACTGGCTAGATGAGCTTGGATAATCATTTCCTTTCTTTAGGCCTGGGTTTTCCCCATCTGTAAAATGAGATTGGACTAGATGATGTCGCTAAACTCCTTCCAGCTTTAAAACTATGATTAGAATATTCCCATTACTCTAAAATCCTGAGTCTTGGGGAAGAGGGCTTTCCTCTAGGGACCCTCCCTCTCTTCCTGGTCTGTGACTTCTCTCTCCATTTCTACCTCATAAAGGGGAAAGAGGACTTTCTTCTAGGGACCCTCCCTCCATTCCTGGCCTGTGATCTCTCTCCTCTCTACCTCATAAGGGGGAAAGAGGCTTTCTTTAGGGACCCTCCCTCCATTCCTGGCCTGTGATCTCTCTCCATCTCTGCCTCATACACACCCAACCCCACCCTGCAGTATCTTCTCAGAAAGACACCTGTGACCTTGATACTCAGTTCTGCTGGCACCAAAGTACCCTCTTTGCCCTCTCTCCCTTCCCAGGACTAGGAGATAGTCTGTTATCAGGGGAAGTTTATAGAACTTCACAGATTATCAGAAATGACAAGGCCCATGGAGAATATCTAGTACTATCTGCTCACCTTACAGCAGGTGAAGTGAAGGGACAAAGAGGAAACGAATGGCACGGGGTCTTCCAGGGGCAGGACTAGGACAAGATTAGCCAGCCTCTGGCTTGTTCTGCTGCCTGACATTGGCTTTCCTTACTGGTCTCTTGTGGCTACAACCTACTCTTCTCCAGGACTAACTAGAACTTGGAGGTAGGACAGAACTTTGGTTCCTAGGCCCTCAGTGCTGAGGAAGCAGAAAGCATAGTCCACCCCCAGCAGCCTGTGTCCGACTTCCCCTGTTTCCCAAAAGGTCCAGAGTACCAGCTCTCAAGCCTGAACCCATCCCTTCCACCAGAACTTCTCACTCCTTTATACTCATTTACACAGACACTCTTTGCTGTGACTAAGGAGAAAGGGAGAGGGATTAGTAGCTGTGGCTGAACAGGGCAGCCTCCGACACTTGGACACTTGAGCTGGGGCTGGAGCTTCCTGACTAGCTCCCATACCTTTCCACCCCCGGGGTGAGGAACATTCATAGAACCTCAGGGCCAAATGGAAGCTCAGAAAGCATCATGTCTGCCTGATACCTGCATAGAAATTCCCTTTCTGACCAGTGGTCATTGAGCCTCCAGCTGAAGACCTACTTTATTAGAGAATTCCCCTTTGGGACAACTCTGATTATTATCGACTTAAACTGAAGTTGGCTTGTCAGGGAGTCCCTCCCTAACATACAACAGCCTTTAGGGGCCAAGCAGGACAAGGCTTTAACCCTTTCCTCATGACTTGTGATCCCAAATTTGAAGAGAGCCACCAATGATGACTTCCTCTGTCTTCCCATCTTTTCTTTGGATAGAAATTCTCAATTCCATCTATCCTCCTACAGCCCCTTCCCTGGTTGCTTTCCTCTGGGGTCCCAGAACTGGGTCTGTCCTGCTCTTTCACTGTGGACCTTTTGCTCCTGTTGATGCTATATCACCTTAAGATGTGGGCAGAAGTGATTAAAGAGACAAAGAGCCTGAGGCAAAGGGGTAGACTTTATGGTCCAGTGAGCTTCCCCTCCAGTCAGGGGTGATCAGCAGTAAGTGTGCCAGAGGACTTGATATGGGGAAATCTAGCCTGAAGAGAACCACTCTCCAAATAGAAGTGTCCTGGAGAAGATGGAGCCAGAAGTGGGCAGCCTTGGGTCAAGTTTGAGTTTAAAAGTTTCCCTGCCCAGATGTAAAAGGCACTGATGCTAGATATATCCTAGGGAAACCCAACAGTGCATGGAAGGGCCCAGGACTCCTGGGCCTCTTTGTAGCCCCCAAATCGCTACAAACGATCCTCTCAGAATACTGTGAAAGGAACTTTTCTCTTTTTTCCATCCAAGGGAAGCCAGATGCTTGGGTGCTAGCCACTGAGCCCCCCACTGAGTCATCTGGTGAGCAAATTGCCCCTGTCCTCTGTCCTCACCCAGGTAGGCACATGGGTTAATGAGTGCTTTGAGATCCCCAGATGAAAGGGGCCCGGGAAGGGCAGAGGGTTATTATCCTCCTTAATTACGGTGATTACTCACTGGGTTCTCATTAAACCCAGCAGCAGGTGATTAGCCTGGAGTCCAGTGTTGGGGGTACTCAGATCCCCCAATCCAGGACTACTGGCTCTGGGTGTTGCCCCAACCCTGCAGCCATCCTAAAGACAGTTGGGACCCTAAGGGCCTTCTTTCTCTCTCCATTTTGCACTTTAGCCACTGGTCCTTCTGCCATCTGAGGTCTACATATAAGTTTGATATGGCAGCAAGGTCACCATCCCTGAGAAAATAAGGGCCCATGCTCCCTCTGTCCCACGGGAACAGGGAAAGCCTGGGATTTAAGAGAGCTGAGTTCTAGCCCACTGTTGTCTGATCAACCTTGGACAAAGTCTTTCCTCTCAGGTTCAGTTTTCTCCTCCATAAAAAGGTTTTTTCCCAGATTGGGCAGTCTAAAAATATATGATGGTGGAAGGGTACCTACTCATAACACAGAAAAAATAGTGTCTTCGTCCTTTAACTTGGGCTGTCTTCTGGCTGCCCCAAAGACTTCTGGGGTCCATTTCTGCTCCTGGGAGGAACCCTACCCTCTTCCTTAGGCCAAACTGATATTTCCTTGAGTTCCCTTTGGACCTGGTCCCTATTATTCGTCCTGTTCTGTCCATCCAACCCCCCTGGAAACCTCTGGCCCCCCTGTAATTTGGGACTGGCCTCCTCCTCCAGGCTGCCCTACTCACTGTTGGGGCAGTGGGGCTGCCGTGTGCCTTCGACTCTGCCACTGGGCCCAATGTGCAAGAAGAAGTGGGTGGATGAGTAGAGCCTTCTCCATCGGATGTCACCTTCCAGGTGATGGTAGCTGCGAGCATGACGGGCACTGCTGATGCTAATGCCCAGGTCACTGGGCCACCGGGGCTGGGCCCTGCTGGGCCAAGGATTCCAGGAGCTCTGGGCCCGGGCTGCGAGGAGCAAGGCCAAGCAAAGCCAGGGCCCCGGGGGCATGGTAGAGAGCTGGTCGGCTCACTCCTGCTCGCTGACCAGGCCACAGGACCTGGCTGCCCTTCGCCGATGCTCCATGTCCCAGACAGCCGGGAGGGGAGGTTGGAGAGGGGGTTCTGGGTACCCTAGTTCAGCCTCTCAGCCTCCTCCCAGATCCTGGCTCCCTAAAGACTTCACATCCAGAAAGCTTGTGCTCTACCCACAACTCCCTCTGTGACCAGCTCTGGGTCTCAGTTTTCTCCTCTGTAAAATGGGCAGGTTGGACACTCTGGGAGGCATCCGCTGGCTTAGAGGCTGGCTTGATGTTTCCTGGAAGGTCCCACCAGAGTCCCCTTGTCCCGGGCAGCCGTAAGGAAAGGAAAGCGAGAGGGGTGTGTCTGGTTTCCCGGCTTTTGCTGTCAGCTCAGAGCGTTGGCTCTTGCTTCGGGCTCCCCTGGCTTCTACCAGAGCCTAGTAATCTAGGAGGCTTGATTCAAACCAGTCCCTCCCTCTGGGGAGGGGCTTCCCTCACAGAACCAATGGAGGGCAAGGGGGCGGGCCACGCCCGGCGGGAGTTGGGGCTCATTCACAAAATTCTTTGGGCTTTACTGGCCCGTGTTTCTGCCCTGAGGGTCCTAGTGAAGGTGTATGCGGGGGGGGGGTGTAGAGGAAGGAAAAGAGGAGCATGGATGGGGGTGTGTGAAAATGAGAGAGCCAGAGACAAGAGAGACAGAGAGAATGAGAGAAAGAGAGAGAGGAGAGAGACAGTGACACAGAGAGGAGAGAAAAAGAGAGTGAATGAGAGAGACAGAGGCAGAGAGAAGGGAGACAGAGAGGAGAGAGTGAGACAGAGAGAAGAGAAAGAGAGAGAGGAGAGAGAGAAAAGAGAAGAGGAGAAGGGAGAGAGAGAGAGAGAGAGAGAGAGAGAGAGAGAGAGAGAGAGAGAGAGAAAGGAGAGAGGCGAGAGAGACAGACAGAGAGACAGAGTGAGTGAGAGACAGTGAGACAGAAAGAAAAAGAGAGGAAAGAGCGAAAGAGAGAGATAGAGAGAAGAGAAAAAGAGAGACAGACAGAGGGGAAAGAGTGAGAAAGAGACAGAAGAGAGAGAGAAATAGATAGACAAGAGACAGGAGAGAAAAAGAGAGACACATATAGAGAGGAGAGGGAAAAGAGTGAGAGAGAAAAGAGAAAGAGAGAGATAAGAGAGACAGAGAGAGAGAGAAAGTAAGAAAGAGAGAAGAGAAAGTGAGAGAGAGAGACAAAGAGAAGAAAAAGAGACACAGAGACAGAAAGGAGAGAGAAAAAGAGAGACAGAGACAGAGAGGTAGAGAGAGCCGTGTGGGGAGCCAGGAAGCAGGAGGGATGCAGGAGAGTTGGCTTCTATTAGCGTGGGTGTCTGTGACTGTGCTGTTTGTGTGTTTTTGTGTGGGGGTGTGTTTGTGTGCGTGTGCCCAGCAGCAGATGTGGCAGCTCAGCGGTTATGGAGTGTGATGTGATTTTGTGTTGGGGGTGGGGGGGGTGTCTGTCTGTGTCTGCTGCCCATGTGCGTCAGGACCAAATGTCGGGAATTCATACGTGTATGCAGGGGTGTGTTCGTGGCACATCAGTGATGAGAAGGAGGGATTCCCATCTACTTATCCACTTGGACTGGAGTCGGGGAGGTCCTCACACAACCTGAGTGCTGAGACTTCATCCCTCAGTTTGCAAGGAGGGAAACTGCGTCCTGAAAGAGAAGGGGTCTTGGCCAGTCACCTAGGTGAGGCAGTGGCAAAGTGAGAGCCAGAGCCCAGCTAGCTCTCCAGGGCTTTTCCAGTAGGACCCATCGACCTTGTTTTTTCACAGATGAGGCAATAGATTCCTAGCTCAGTGGCTTTTTCTTCTCAGTGCCTTGGTTTCCTCATCTATAAAACTGACCGAGTACTATCCAAAGTGAGGTCTTAGGTCTAGATCCTCTGAAGCTTAGGAGAGGAGGCTACTTGGAAGTCCATTGGTAGGGGCTATGGTACTTTGGCCCAATTCCTTCTCTCTTTGTCTCATTTTAAAAAATTCTTTAGATAAAAAGATGATATAGCAGTGTCCCATCATGGAAAGACCCCAGATTTGGGGCAGGTCTTCATTCCAATTCTGCATCTTCTTGTATGGCTGCGGACTCTCAGTCCATTTCCTCGTAGAATTTGAGCCTCAATACCACTACACACCTGTCAGATTGGCTAAAATGACAGGAAAAGATAGTGACGAATGTTGGAGGGGATGTGGAAAATTTGGGACACTGATATTGTTGGTGGAACTGTGAATGGATCCAACCATTCTGGAGAGTAATTTGGAACTATGCTCAAAAAGTTATCAAACTATGCGTATCCTTTGACCCAGCAGTGTTTCTATTGGGCTTATATCCCAAAGAGATCTTAGAGGAGGGAAAGGGCCCCGCCTGTGCAAGAATGTTTGGGGCAGCCCTTTTTGTAGTGGCTAGAAACTGGAAACTGAATGGATGCCCATCAATTGGAGAATGGCTGAATAAATTATGGTATATGAATGTTATGGAATATTATTGTTCTGTAAGAAACGACCAGCAGGACGATTTCAGAGAGGCCTGGAGAGACTTGCATGAACTGATGCTGAGCAAAGTGAGCAGAACCAGGAGATCATTATACACGGCAACAAGACTATAAGATGATCAATTCTGATGGACTCAGTTCTTTTCACAAAATGATTCAGGGCAGTTCCAATGGTCTTGTGATAGAGAGAGCCATCTGCACCCAGAGAGAGGCCTGTGGGAACTGAGTGTGGATCACAACATAGCATTTTCATTTTTTTTGTTGTTTGCTTGCTTTTTGTTTTTTTTTTTTCTCATTTTTTCCCTTTTTGATCTGATTGTTTTTGTGCATGATAATTGTATAAATATGTATACATATGTTGGATTTAGCATGTTTTTTAAACATGTTTTAACATTTATTGGATTGCTTGCCATCTAGGGGAGGAGATGGGGGAAAGGGAGAGAAAAATTTGGAACACAAGGTTTGCAAGGATCAATGTTGAAAAATTACCCATGCATATGTTTTGAAAACAAAAAGCTGTAATAATAAAAAAAAATCTGAGCCTCAGACTGGACGGTCTCTAAACTCCCTGATTAAAGGCATCAATTACCTATAAGTAGGTGATTCACGAAGAGAAGTGGGGTAAGGCGAGTGACCAGGGAAGGGTGAAATGTCTTGAGCCGCCCCTCCCCCCTCCGTGGGGGAGGCGCTTTAAATAGCAAAGAGGTGAAGGCATGGGTGACACCCTGGCAGGAGCTTTGGTGACACCCATGAGTAGCCCAACCGGCAGAGTGGGATGGCAGGAGAGCGTCTCAGCGGCTCCCCGAACCTCAGGAAGGGTCCTCTGCTTGCGTGCTCCAGGCTCAGCCCGGCAGATGGACTCGGGAGAGTCCGGGCTGGGACGAGAGGCCGAGCCCAGAGGCTTGTGGGCTGCTCCCGCTCTGCCCTGGCGAATTCTTGCTCCTCTCTGGGTCTGTTTCCCCATCTGTAAACCAGGGCGAACAGCCTCCTGATTTCCCTTGTTCTCCAAGGACAGGAAAGAAAGGGGGGAGGGGCACTGACATTAGTCTACCTGGGACAGACCTCCGGCTCCAAGCGGGTGGGAGCCAAGTCTCCTGTTAGTCTCTGAGAGTTCTCCGTGTTCCCTCCTACCAAGGGTTGGCTGAGGGTCGCGTGATGGAATCCCTCTTTTCCTCTACCCACCAAAAGTACCCACCTGGGATACTGCGGCTCGCCCACTCACTAATCCTGCATTTAGTAAGCTCCTACTGTGTACCAGGAACTGTGCCCAGTCCTCGCGCCAGTTTAAGGAAAGTTAAGTCTAATAAACACTAATCCTTGAAGGACTAAGAGAACCCACTTCGCTCGCATTTATGTAAACTTTAGGCACTTTACTCAACCGGTCTTCACAATAACTTTGGGAGACCTGAGGAGGAGTGTGTCTGACCACTTGGCTTGGGGAGTGGAATATACAGGGAAGTTGGGAGAACTAGCCCAAAGCCACACGTCTGGAAGCCAGCCTTCCCTAAACAGAGTTTTCCCTCATTCAGTCGTTCTCCTAGAGCGCGACGGGTAAGTAGCAGAGCCAATCAGAAGTCGTATTATCGGTAAGCTCCGCCTCACCCCGCCCTCCGAATGGCTCCATGGGATTTGAAGTACGAGCTATCCACCCTGGCGTGCCCGGGTTTGCACTTCTCCGAGGAAGCTGAGACCACAATTCCCAGCAGTCAGCGCGGAGGGCGGCGCCTGCGCGTTAGAGGACTGTCCGGTCTGGGGCTCACTGCAGGGAGGGCGGTCTGGTTGAGCCTCGTGCTGCACCGGGGCCCCCAGGGCCGCCGGGATGTCGGTGTTTCGGCTGAGGGCTTCGCTGCTGAGCCGGGGGGCGTCGGGGCTCGGCCGAGCCCTGCGGCCCGAGGGCTGCTCCTGCCCTGGTCCCGAGAAAGGTAAATGGGAGCCTCTCGAATTCCTGTCCGGACTTTAGATTCGTGACATTTGACCCTTAAGCAGTCTTTCTGTACCTCTCACCCAACACCCGTTTGAGTCCTTACCTCCGACCGTGCGGGTCAGGTGTCTAGTAATCCCAGACCTTTCATTTCTAAAGTTCTAGAACTCCTAACCTTTCATGCCAACCGCAAGTTTAAGGAGCCTCCAGTTTTGACTCAACTAAAGTGACCTGACCTTTGAACCCACATCCACTGACTTTTTTACCCTCTGACCTCTAACCCTCGTTTTCTTTATATTCGAATGCCTCCCGCCCCTTGTTTCCTCGATATCCTCCTGCCTCGGAAAGTCCGTGACCTTTGACCCCGTTGGCTATAAGGATAGAGTGGACCGGAAGACCCCGGTTCAAATCCTGAGACATTTACTAGTTCATTAATAGTTTTTCCCCTGCTGCAAAATGGAAATGATGATAACAGTAGGCCCTGCCTCCCAGAGTGGCTGCAGGGATCAAATAAGATCCTGTTTGCAAAGCCCTTAGCTTTGGGCACTTCCTAGTCCTGGAGGACCTGGCACATAGTAGGTGCTTAATAAGGAAGGAGACTAGACTAGCATATGAAAAACTTATTGTGCAAATAGCGTCTCATTCAGTCCCGGTGAGCACCCTGGGAGAGGACCCTCTGAGAATACCCCAGTTGAGGGAAGGGTCTCCTAAGCTACTACCTTGGGAACTGGACATTATTCTCCAGGGTCACACAAGCAGGTAGAGTCAGGATGTGGATACAGCTTTGCCCTTGCCCATCAGTGCCCCCAGCCCTGGCATCTTGGTCCTGGAGGGAAGGGGAGGGAACAAGCATTTATGAAGTGCCAGGCAAGTAACAAACAGGAAGGGTCCTGGAGGGACTGGGTCCTGGGAGCCATTCCTGCCACCTTCGAGGTTGCAGAGCTAATTGTCTCTTTTCCTACAGGGGTCTCGTGGACATGGGGCAGAAGATACTCCGTCAATGCTCCAGAACAGGACAGGAGGAGGGACGCGGGGCAGGTGGAACTGTTGGAAGGTAAGTGTGGCCCCATAGCAAGTTTGTGGTGGGGAGAAGCTCACAAAGAAGCGTGTCCCCATTCATTGGTCGCTGGTCCCAGAGTGCAGGTGTGGGAGCCTTAAAGCCCCCCATCAATCTTAGGGCACAGGTTTGGCATTGAAAGCCCTTCCCAGTCTGGCCTCTGCCTGTTTCCAAGCTGACTCCCCATTATTCCCCTCACAGGTGCTGGATGTCTGCCAGACTAGTCTGCTTGCTGTTCCCCCTAGGCAGCATTTCCTTTTCTGTTCTGTGAGTTTTTCCCATGTTTGAAGACTATGCCTCCTGACTCCTACCTCGGAGAACCTCTGCTTCTTTCATGGCAAGAGGGAGCTCCACTTCCTCCAGAAACCTTTTTGCCATTCCTCTGATTGGGCTGGCACCACCCAAACCTCCTTCCTTGTGAACATAGTAATAATAGCTGGCGTTTATAGTGATTTCATCTCATTTGATCTCACAGCCCTGAGAGGCAGCTGCTGTTATCCCCTTTCTTACAAATGAGGAAACTGAGGCAAGCACATTAACCCAGGCTCACTAAATGCTTGATGAGTCTTCCTGACTCTCCTTGCTATGCTAATTAATGGTCGAATCTCCCAAAGGGAAGGGAAGCTTCTTGAGAGAAGTGTTTCAGTACTCTATTTGTATCCTAGCAAATAATAGACACTTAATAACTATCAATTTCATTTGTCCTTTCACTTCAGATATTTAAGTGGTTCTGAGTATAGAAAGGTGACATACAAAGCTTCTTCTGAAGCAGGTTTTGACTTAATCAAGGAACTTCCTCTCCCCTCCCCCCCAAAGAATTACAGAAAAAAAGTGAGAGAAACAGGAAGGAGAGGAGAGTTTAAGAAGCTTGAGTAGAGAGAGGTCATCTCAGAGGCTTGTGGGGAAGCTGCCTTATAGCCAAGGCGAAGACCACAGGATCGTGGCCCCAGAACTGGGAGCCATCTAGTGCATCCTGAGCAAATGGTTCCTTGTAGCTCTGGGCTTCCTTGTTCTTGGAAGAGAGTGGCCATAGCTCTGAGTGGCCTTTTTGCCTCTAGAGATAAGCCCAAAATAGATTTCTTTCATAATGATAGGTCTGGGGAGTGTTCCCATCACTTAGGAAGGGTGTCAATAGACTTTGCCACCAATCTTTTGAAGTCATGATTGTTCATTAGTTGGAGTTTCAAGTTTTTAAGTTATCTTGGTCATTGTGTATACATTTTTATTCTGTATCCGTTCATGTAAGCATTCTCAAGGTTTTCTGAATTCTTTGTTTATTTCTTATAGCACAATAATATTCATATACCCCAATTTATCAGCCATTTCCCAGTTTTTAGGTAGTTTCCTTCTGGTTTCTTATAAAAACTGCTGCTGTGAATATTTTTGTGCATATAGGATATTTACTTCTCTTTGATCTACTTAGAGTCTCTACCTATTACTAATATGATTGGTTCAAAGGATTTATTTGGGCTAATGACTTTTTTAGTACCAGAAGTGTTTTCTAGAGTAGTCATATCAATTTAAAACCAATTCATGATTCCACTAGTGATATTTTATTGACCTAGATGGCTCTGGAAGAGATAGTGAAGCTGATGACTTTGCACAGCTCTCCCTCACCTAATCCAATTCCCTTGCATGTCATAGCTCTTTATCCATCATGTCATGGTCTTCTTTGAGAATGAACAATGGTTATTTAGTCTCTCTTTCCCCCTCACCATTTACTGTTTTAGGCTTTTGTTAATTTGACAAATATTAAGTGAAACATTCAATATTTAATAAACATTTCACTATGTGCAAGATAATATGCTAAGTACTATACATACATTTCATAAAAACATCACAATTTCATTTTGCATTTCTCTTTTTTATTAATAACTTGGATCATGTTTTCATATGGCTGTTGACAACTTTTAATACTCCTCTTGAAAACTGCCTATTCATATTCTTTGATCCCTGAATTCTAAGGAAGATATTCCTCCTTAGAAGAGGATCATGACATCAGGTAAGTGATGTTATGCCATGTAAGTGAATTGGATTGAAATGAGGGAGGTCTGGGCAAAGTCACCAGCTTCACTTTCTCCTCCAGAGCCATTAAGATCCAGTTTCAAGGTATGGATCAGGACGCCTGGAGATGGCTGTGGATGCCATGGGAAACCTTGGCCTTTTTAAGCTGAAGTCTTTAAAAGGTTAAAAAAAAAAATCCCTCTGAGAGGAGAAGACCCTTAGGATTTCTAGCCAGAAGAAGCAATTACTATTTATGTTCATTCTGAAGCAATTAGGATCCAAACATAGACCAAGCAGGGCTTGTCCTGGGATCTTTTGTTGGCCAGTCTGTGAGATGTGAGTGTTTTGGGTTTAAGGCATGGTGCTCAAGGAAAGAAATAATAGGCTAAGAATCCCAAGATATCTTGCTAGGTTACAGTGATAAAAATTTAAATCCCTCTTGGTCTTTGTTTGGATCCTAATTGCTTCAGAGTGAACATAAATAGCAATTGTTTTTGTTCTGACCAGAAACTAGGAGGGTCTTTCTCTACTAGATTGATTTTTTTTTTTTAACTAAGTAAAATAGGCCATTCTTTGTCTCATTTCTTTCCTACTTTTTTTTTTTGTTGTTGTTGTTGTTATTCTGAGGCAATTAGAAGGTAAGGACTTGCCCAGGGTCACATAGCCAGGAAGTATTAAATGTCTGAGACCAGATTTGAACTCAGGTCCTCCTGATTTCCGGGCTGGTGTTCTATCACTACACCAACTAGCTGTCCCCTTTCTTACCTATTCTTAATCCCTGAATGGGTAGTCTCCTCAGTCAAGCTGAGACCTATTAGAAAGACTTAAAAATGCCCAGGACCATCTCCAATCCTTATCTAGCCGCTGGCTCTGAAGGAGAAAGTGAGACTGGTGACTTTGCACAGCTCACCTTCACTAAAATCTAATTTATTTGCATCACCTCTTTGATGTCATGGTCCTCTAGAAGGCCCAAAACAATTGGGAATGGGCTTTTGTTCTTATATATTTGTATGGGTTCCAAGGGCATCTTGGATATCGGACCTTTAATACACAGTCAGTCCTCAACTTTTGTGGGAGTAATGTTCCTAGAAAACAGCATAAAAGTAAAAAATCTGAATGTTGATACTTTGCACTGTAGAAAATAGGAAGTTAGGTTTTCATGATCAAAAACTAATCTTTCACTAGAGATTGCTGAAGCTACACTTTTCCACATACATTTTTTCTTTCTTTTTTTTTTTTAAAGGAGCCTTTCTTTTTTTTATTATTATTAAAACTTTTTATTTGCGAAACATATGTATGGGTAATTCTTCAACATTAACCCTTACAAAGCTTTCTGTTACAAATTTTTTCCCCCCTACTCCCCACTCCTCCCCTAGATGGCAGGAAATCCACTACATGTTAATTATGTTAAAATACTTGACAAATCGAATATATGTATACATATTTCCACACTTACCATTGTTGTGCAAGAAAAATTGTATCTACAAGAAAAAAAAAATCAGAGAAAGGAAACACAGTGCAAGCAAACATTAATAGAGAGCATGAAAATGTTATGTTGTGGTCCACATTTCATATCCTTCTCTCTGGGAGTATATGGCTTTCTTCACTGAACAACTGGAACTGGTTTGAAACATTTCATTGTTGAAGAGAGCTATGTCCGTCAGAATTGATCATCATATAGTATTGTTGTTGCCATGTATAATGATCTCCTGGTTCTGCTCATTTCACTCAGCATCAGTTCATGCAAGTCTCTCCAGGCCTCTCTGAAATCATCCTGCTGGTCGTTTCTTAAAACAATAACATTCCATAACATTCATATACCATAATTTGTTCAGCCATTCTCCAATTGATGGGCATCCATTCAGTTTCCAGTTTCTTGCCACTACAAAAAGGGCTGCCACAACCATTCTTGCACATGTGAGTCCCTTTGCTTTCTGTAAGATTTCTTTGGGATATAAGTCCGGTAGAAACACTGCTGGGTCAAAGGGTATGCACAGTTTGATAACTTTTTGAGCATAGCTCCAAATTACTCTCCAGAATGGTTGGATCCGTTCACAGTTCCACCAACAATGTATTAGTGTCCCAGTTTTCCCACATCCCCTCCAACATTCATCGTTATCTTTTCTTGTCATTTTAGCCAATCTGACAGGTGTGTAGTGGTACCTCAGAATTGTCTTAATTTGCAATTCTCTGATTAATAGTGATTTGGAGCAACTTTTCATATGACTAGAAATAGTTTTAATTTCATCATCTGAAAATTGTTCATATCCTTTGACCATTTATCGATTGGAGAATGGCTTGAATTCTTACAAATATGAGAGAGTTCTCTATATATTTTAGAAATGAGGCCTTTATCAGAACCCTTAAGGTAAACATGATTTCCCAATTTATTGCTTCCCTCCTAATCTTGACTGCATTGGTTTTGTTTGTACAAAAACTTTTTAACTTAATATAGTCAAAATTATCTATCTGGTGTTCAATTAAGAGTTCTAGTTCTTCTTTAGACATAAATTTATTCCATCTCCACAGGTATGAGAGGTAAACTATACTACATTCCTCTAATTTACTTATAATATCACTCTTTATATCCAGATCATGAACTCATTTAGATCTTATCTTGGTATGTGGTGTTAGATGTAGGTCAAGCCCTAATTTCTTCCACACTAGTTTCCAATTTTCCCAGCAGTTTTTGTCAAATAGTGAGTACTTATCCCAGAAGCGGGGGTCTTTGGGTTTATCAAAGACTAAATTGCTATAGTTATTGCCTAGTTTGTCCTGTGATTCTATCCTATGCCACTGATCGATTACTTGACTACTTTATTTCTCAGCCAGTACCAAATGGTTTTGATGACCTCTACTTTATAATAAAGTTTTAGATTTGGTACAGCAAGGCCACCTTCATCAGCCTTTTTTTTTCATTAATTCCCTGGAAATTCTTGACCTTTTGTTCTTCCAAATGAACTTTGCTATTATTTTTTCTAGATCTGTAAAATAATTTCTTGGGAGTTTGATTGGTTTGGCACTAAATAAGTAAATTAGTTTGGATAGTATTGTCATTTTTATTATATTCGCACGGCCTACTCATGAGCACTTGATGTTTTTCCACTTGACTAGGTCTGACTTTATATGTGTGGAAAGTGTTTTGTAGTTTAGTTCGTATAGTTCCTGACTTTTCCTTGGTAGATAGATTCCCAAATATTTTATACTATCAACATTTATTTTGAATGGAATTTCTTTTTGTGTCTCTTGCTGTTGAACTTTGTTGGTAATATAGAAAAATGCTGCTGATTTATCCACATACATTTCTTTATAACAAAACATTAATTCTGATTATATGCATTTTTCCTAAGATAGTAAACATGAAATAACTCATAAAATACAGAGGAGAGGCAACACCAAAAGGGGCAGGGGCAGCAAAATACCAGAAGAACCTTGAGGTTAAAAAAAAATTTTTAAAAAGGCAAGGGACAATGGGCAACCTGCCATCTCTATTCTTCCTTTTGGCTCTGTGGTTGACCTGTTCCAGAATGAAAAGCATATGCTAAGGCAAGAAGCTGGTGCTTTTGGTGAGAGGCTGCTTCAGGCTTGTCATTTTTTTCTCTACTGCACATAGCCACGAATGTACAGACTTGCCATTGTAAAAGTGAAAATGAGGTTACTAATAAAATTATATAACTGTTTGTAGTTGAGAGCGTTAAATGTGTGAATGTTGAGGTTCTGCTGCATATGTTTACTGCAAAGATTTTTATTCCCCTTTAAATTACTTCCCTTGTAATTCTAGTTTCATTGATTTTATTTTTATTAAAACTTTTCAGTTTTGTTGAAAGCAATCAAAACTGTCTTGTATCTTCTAGGAACACTTCTATCCATTGTTAGGAATTCTCCTGGGTGTAGTATAAAAATACCTACCTCCTTCCATTTTCTGTGCAGCTGTCTGTATTTTAAACATACATATTTTAGGAGCTTATTGGGGCATGTTGTGTAGAATATTATTCTAAATATAAATTTTTGCCAAACTGTTTTCCAGTTTCTAGACATTTTGGTTAACATGTCTTTACCCTAGTAGTTGGGATCCTTGGGTTAATCAAAATTAGTTCATTACTCTTCATTGTAAACGCTGTAAATGATGTTGAATGGGATTAGAAAATCTCGGGATTTCATTTTGGAGAGATTTCACACACATATTATACATTAAGGTTACTAAAGAAAAAAAAAATACCCCACTGGCCATGCATAATTAATGACAAATGAAGGTGACTTTTCTGCTCCTGGGCTTTTTCCACTTCATGCATCTTCTGTAATGCTGCCAAATTGAGAATCCTAATGCTTAGGTCTGACTCTGCCATTCCAGTGGCTCCCAGTCACTGCCTGTAGGATAGCCTTCGAGCTGGTGCTGGCTCTTCCTTCACACAGCCTGGTGTTTTGAACTGGCCTCCAGGCCATTCCCCTCTTGGTGTCTGCAGGAACTGTCTCCCATGCTCTCAGGGCACTCACCTCTTACTTAGATTTCATGTTCCCTGGCTTCTTCACGGCTCAGCTTCTTGATCCCCGCCTCAGTTGCTAGTGTTTCTCTTCCTCCTTTCTACCTTCCTGAAAATTATTTTGTGTTTACTTTATAATGACATGTGTTTCTATTTTTTCCCCACATGAGAATATTAATTCCTGACAGGAATGATTTCCTTTTTTCTTTGTATCACAGAGCCTTGCACATAAGCACTTATTTAACACCTGTTGAATATATGAAAGAAGGAAGGAAGGAATAAGTTGAAGGTGCTCAGGGATACCTCCTATTTTTTTTCCCAGAGCTTTTTCTGACTGCTTAGAACACTCTTTCCTTTCTCCTGAGCTCTGTAGCCCCTCTTTTCTTTACCACGCAGTCTTCTTGCTCTCTGTTCAGAGACAGAACTTGGGGCCTTACTCTGGCCCTCAGGAACAGGGAATCCCTCAGTTTCTTTGAGTTCTTTATCTGTAGAGATCATTCCCTGTACTCTCTCCATCTCAATGCTTCTGTGAGACAAGTTCTCTACAAAGTGTGAACTGCTATGTAAAGAGGCCAAAATTGTTTCTTGCCTGTTTTAACTTTAATAAAGAGCTTGACTGATTGGTCTTTAGAGTGCAAAGCCTCCCTTCTTTCTCCCAGGCTGACCAGGAGAGCCTTGTAAGTTGAAAAGGTTTCTCTCAGGGCTTTGGAACCAAAGTGATGAACTGTGTGCCTGTTGTTTAAGGACCTGCCCAGCTAAGTTCGGAGAGGTGTTGGCCAGAGCCAAAGGACTTTCTCAGAGACCTTATCCAATTGGCTATAGGAATCATTGGAGGGAAGAGGACTTATAACAAGAAAATGATGGCTCCTTGGAGTATTATTGGACTATCTCCTCTCCACTGTGCAGTAGTTAAACAAGCATATATTGATTACTTCCTGTGTGCCAGTCCTTGACCTAAGCCCTGTCTTCAGGGAATTGGCATTTTCTTGGGACATATAACATGTCAAGAGAAGAGGAAATACAATTCATTTGAGAGGGAGAGAGGGAACTTTGGAGCTGAGCCTTGAAGGAAGCTGGGAATTCTAAGAGGTGGGATTGAGGAGATTGGGGCGTGCAGAGAGATGGAAGGGCAAGGGGAGACATTGAATTGAAGGAACAATAAGCAGGACATTTTGGCCTCTGCATGGAGTGTGTGAAGGGAAAAATGTGAACTATCTGGAAAGGCAGGATGGCTGCAGATGGTCAACGGCCTTTGATGCCAAAGCAAGAATCCACGTACTCTTTTCAGTGGCAATAAGAGCTGATGGAGATTTTGTGAGAGGAGAGTAACACGGTCAGTCAGTGATTTTGGAAAACTTGTCAGGATAGTAGATGGCTTGGAAACAGGAAGCCCAATTAGGAAGCCATTGTGCAGGGGAGAGATGATGAGGGCCCAGGGTAGTGAGTGATGCTGTGAGTGAAAAGAATGGGGCTGACAGGCCGGATCCCATGGACATCGACCTAATGAGACCCTAAAAAAAGGGAGTAGAAAGGAAGATGACTCCTTACAGTCACTGAAAGGGTGGTGGAAAAGAAGCGGGGGGAAGAGTATGAGTTCAATTTTGACATGTTGAAAAGCATAGAGATTTAGATTCCCAGGGGCAGTTAGCAATATAAGACTGGAGGTCAGGAGGGAGACTAGGACTGAATAAATAGGTCTGGCGATCATCTGTATGAATAGATCACTGAATTCATGGGAGCTGCTGGGATCCCAGAAAGAGATCAAGGCCTAGGACAGAGCTCTGGGGGATATTTTTGATTATGGGGCAGGAAATGGGTGACAATTCAGCAATTGAAAATGGTCAGACTGGCAGGAAGAGAACCAGGAGAGAGCAGTGTCATTGCAGAAGTCAAGGGAGGAGGGAGAATATGAGTAAGATCCCAAACTGCAGAGGCCAGGGAGGTGAAGGACATACTATAATTAGATCACATGTACCATCGAGTGCAGGGACTGTGCCTTTTTCCTCTTTTGTATTGCCCTTGAAGTGTCTTGTACAGTGCTAGGCAAAGGGGCATGCACTAGCTGGTTCTTGAAAAGAATTGGATAAGACTACAATGCAAGGAGCGCAAAGATTTTGAACCTCTTTCATATTGCCTCCAGGACTGGATTGGGTTTAGTTCAGTTTGGGGCAGGAATAGAGGGCTGGGCTTGAGCCCTGGCTGATTCAGCCCAGCTGAGGTACCTCAGGCTGTCAGATCAGGGCTATCTAGAATAGAATTGAACCTGGGCAAAGGTCTCAGCCCAAGGTATGGGGAACAGCTTAAAAGACATGCCCTGTGTGTGAAGGATTAGCTTGTGGGCAAACCCTCTAGCTTCAGATGCACCCTTGTGATTGAGCCTTCTCTTCTCTCCCTGACTCAGTGCTAGAGGCCCGAGTAAGACAACTCCAGACTGAGTATATATCTGAAGTCACAGTGAATCGAGTGGAAGTGACTCCAGTGAGTACGGGCAACACGAAGGATTTGCAGGCCCTTGGACTGGTGGAGGACAGAGCCAAGGGAGATGCTAGCAGTGCAGCCCAGCCTGTGGGTAAGGCCCCAAGCCGGTGGGTGGAGAAGCTCTCCCAGGAAAAGAGTGATTTGCACAAGAGACAGCAGAACCTGGAAGTCAGGCTCAAGAACCAGATCTTTTGTGAATCCCTGATAAAGAAGAGAGAAAAAGCAATTCTTGCCAGAAAATTAAAACTAAAACTTAAACAGATATCCAATACTGAGAAAGCCACAAAAGAGTCAGCAACACCATATCACAATTTGAGCCAGGAATCTTTTACAAAGTTCCAGGAAATTCTGAAACAAAATAAAACTGTTTTAGATGACTTGGACCCCTTTGTGCCTAATATGTGTAAACATTCCAGAAAACAGGTTTTCATTATGGCTTGTCTGGAGTGCTTTATCTCCCTGAATCGTCTGCAGGAAGCCAATCAACTATTTTTTTCCTACTTTAATCACCGAAGAGGGCTGCTGACCCTGCCCATGTACAATTGTTTCTTGAAAGCTTGGGCTAAGCAGGTAAGTTTGTGTCTTCTAGGGCTGATTTTTCGAGGGGCCGACATTAGGGGAGGGGAATCCTTGGTTAAAGAGGGAGGAGGAAGACAGAACAGGGATCATCACTTGGTTAAGGCCCATGGAGGCCTCCGAGGGAGGAGTTGTGGGAAGGCCTGGGCAAGACTTCTGGAGCAGGAGCTCAGGACTTTTCTCTATTTCCCTTTCTCTCAGGGTTCCTTGCATCAAATAAGCACCTTATTTTACATGATGAATGAGTCGGGGCTGACTCCTGACCTGGTTTCCTATGCTTCAGCCCTGGAGTGTATGGGTCGAGTAAATGCAGAACTAGTGATCATCAAGAGGTAAAGTTGCACCTGGACCTAGTTAAGCTCATCTTTTATCTCCTTAGGAATCAGTGTCATGTGTGCCCCTGTGCCATTCTGCCCTGCACTCCCTCTGCTCGGAGATCACAAAGTGGGTACCTGGGCCAAGCCAAGGCCAAGCTCTTCACTTTAGACAAAAATAAGAATCGGTAAAGGGAAGTGACTTAGCACAGCTCACACAAGGAAAAAGTTAGCATTTGGGCCCCAGTGCTCTGATTCCAAAGCCAGTGGTGCTTCACGGAATGTCCTCAGAATTGGCCTGAAGTCCTGCCCATTCAGGATCTCTCTGCTCATGCTGGTGGTGCAGGAGATAGAGCTCTAGCCTTGGAGGCAGGAGGACCTGAGTTCAAATCTAGCTTCAGACACATGACACTTACAAGCTGTGTGACCCTCGACAAGTCACTTTGCCTTGGCGGAAAAAAAATATCTTGCTATTCAGGAGCACATCTAAGATAGAGCAGGTGGTAGGACGTCTTCTGGGTGACTTGACTTAGGCGCTTTCTCACCTGTTTGCCCTTATTTTTTATGCTAGTGGAGGCCTTTGCCAGATTCCCTCTCTACCCTGTCCTACCTTGCCCCTTCTAGGAAGCAGTAGATGTCTTTCTTTCCCCCATCCCAGCACTTAACAATTTTGCAAAGTGCTATGGGAGCCTTAAAATAAGTATTCTTGTGAAGTAGTACTACAAATATTACCCTCATTTTTCTAGATGTTGAGATCTAGAAAGGTAAAATAACTTGTTGATGATCATTTAGCTAATTGTCACCAGAGGGAGTTGAAACTAAGGTTCTTAATTTATTGTCTAGTACTCTATCTACCAGGCTACATTGGAAAGTGCCTTTTAAAAAATACATCTTTTTTTCTTTTTAAAAAACATTAAATTTGGGAGTTCAAATTCTTTCCTTCCCCAATCTATTAAGAGAACAAAACTCATTACAAATATTCATGGTTGTGCAAAACCTGGTTTTATATTAGCCATGTTCTTCCACCCTCGCTCTTCCCCCTACCCCCAAAAAAAAGCAAAAAAAAAAAAAATGCTTCTGTCTGCTCTCTGAATCCATCAGCTCTCTTTCTGAAGTTGTGCAGCATGTCTCAGCATGAATTCTTTGAAATTATGGTAAATCGTGTTGATCAGTTACTAAGTTGCTCAAAGTTTATTTTTTTAAATTTTTATTATTGACAACAGTAACATTTTACAATATTACTGTTATGGTATAAATATATACCATATATTCTGGCTCTGTTCACAGTTCCTACAAGTCTTTCCAGGTTTTTTTGGGGAAGAAAGAGCAGGGGTGGTCAGTTGATGAGTGAGCCTATCCTAGTGAGAAACTAATCAAGACAATTAACCTTTTCAGCAAAGTTTTGAAATGTAAAAGATAGAAGCAAGCAACTGTTCTGAGTATTAATAGGAGAGAGAAATTTCAATTTAAGATAATTATTTTATAAAAGAAAAGTATAAAATTCTTGGAAGTCTATTTGCCAAGACACATAGGAACTATAGGAATACAATTATGAAGCACTTTATACAAATAAAGACATATTTCAATAATTGGGAAAATATTTATTGCTTATGGATAGGCCAGTGAGCCAATATAATAAAAATGTCATTGTCACCTTAATTTACTTACCTAGGACCATATTAGTCAAATTACCAGTGGCACATTAATCAAATCACTATCAAAGTACCAGTAACCAAAATTGAAAAGCTAGAAAAGCATAATACAATTCATTTGGATGAATATAAAGTAAAGAAATTCATGGAAGGTAATGAAAACAAGTAGGAAAAAAAGTGGTTTAGCAGTACCAGATCTCAAAACGTTAATCAAATCCAGTTGGGTACTAGTGAGAAAATAGGTTGATCCAGGGAATCGATTAGAGATAAATGGAAAACAAACAAGCACAATAGCCTAGCGTTTCATAAACCCCAAAATCCTAGGTTTTGGGACAAGAGCTCACTTTTTGACAAAAATTATTGGAAAAACTGGAACACTAGTGTGGACTAGTGGCTCACACTATACCAAAAAAAATCCCAGATATGCCCATGACTGACACGAAAAGTGATGTCCTAAGTGTCAGATCTGTGATCACAACGGGTCAGGATCTTCACAACAGGCTCCACCCCTCCCTCCCTCCCATCTTGCTCCCGGGGGCTCGGCCACTTGCCTCTTCTCTCTAGCCCTAGTGCTCCTTCTCCTTGGTGCTGGGAGTGTTCGGGATTCTTCCAGGCATCTTCGGGTCATCAGTTCTTTGTGGACCCTCGAGGGCCATTTCGGGTTGGGCTCCTCCTTGTCAGCAGGCCTTTCCTCACGTCTGCTGGGCTGAATTCTCTGAGGGAACCCCTGCCGGCTCACGCTGTGTCTGCCTTTCCTCCCAGCTGTCTGAGTCAAATGAAGCAGCAGGGCCTGAGCCTGGAGAGCCTGTTCCAGGAGCGGGTGCTCCGTAAGCAGGAGCGGATGATGGTGTTGAGAGCTGTCCAGAAGGCGGAGCCCGGCTTCTCGCCCTCACCAGCTTGCTCCCCCAAGACCACCATTTCTCCCTTGCTGAAAGACTTCTACTCTAAGGTGAGCTTGTGCCTGCTTGTGACTCGGGATGAAAGGATCTGTGGGGTGGGCCGGCCCAGGCTGGGAGTTAGAGTGTGGGCCTCAAGCCCTGCCTCTGTCAGTTGCACAGGGGCCTCGTGAGCCAGGCTATTCTTCTCTCTGAGCCCCAGTTTCCTCCCCTTTAAGTCCAAGGGGCTGGACCTTATCTCTGCTTGTGGATAAAGAGTGGAAACTCTTTCATTTCAGTACCACAGGAATTCAGAGAGGGTTAGGATGAAAGGTTGGAGCTAGAACTGCACACGGTCAGCAGAAGAGAAGTCTGACCTGTTGGAGGGCACCCTGAAGCTTTCAGGGGCCCAGCTGTGGTGCCCCAGCATGCTTGTTGTGAGGGGATCTCCTTCCTGGGGGAGAGGTGTAACTGGAGTGCCTGTCTTGGGTTTGTAGAAGCCTGTGTCCTACCCGAAGCTGCTGCTGCCGCTGCTGGAGCTGCAGGAGCGCTTCCAACAGCAGCTCCAGCTGGAGTCTGCCATGACAATCACCATTGACTCAGTGGAGAAGAAACCGCTGACGAGCCAGAATCACCACGCGGTGAGTGCTCGGTCCTGCCCCCTCCTCTGAGCCCGGAGCCTCCCCTCTGTGGGCTGCAGGAAGCTCCTCTGGGGACCTCGCCCACACTCTGGTTCCTTGAACTCTCAGGGAAGGGGAATGGCCTGGATGTAATTGAGCCATAGGCTTGGCAAGTGACCGAGAGAGGAGGGAGCCCAGAGGCAGGAGTGGAAGATGTGGGCACCTTTGGCTCCAGAGCAGAGAGAGAGAAGGTTTCAGGAAAGCTTTTCTAGGTATTATCCCATTCACGGGATGCAGCTTATCCAGGGCCAGGAGAGGCCTGGCTGTAGCCAGAAGAAAAGGAAGAGAAGATAGGGTTCTTGTGAACCCAAAAGGAACTCTTCTCCTCAGGGATCCTTGGAAATCTGTCTCGTGGCTAACAAAGGGCTGTCCAGTTTCTACTTAAACGGGGAACCTACTGCCTCCCAGGGCAATCTGTTCTCTTTGAGGAGGGCTTTGAATTATGAGAAGTTTTTTCCTATATCAAATTGAAATCTGCTTCTTTGGACCTTCTACCCTTTGTTTCTTCCCTCCCCCACCAAGCAGAAAATAGTAGTTTACCGAGATGACCCCTAAAATATTTTGAGGGAGTTATCTAGTCTTCCATCAAGTTTTCCTTTATCTGGCTATACAGCTTAATTTTCTTCAGCCAATCATCACAGCATGGTTTCTATGCTACTCACCAATCTAGTCTCCCTTCTTTGGATTTGCTTCTATTAATCAGGATTCCTTCTAAAATGAGCTACCCAGAATTGAGCTCAGTTAACCAGGGCACAGTGCATTGAAACTTGACATCTAATTCTAGATGTTAAGCCTCTGTCCATGCAATTTAATCTTGCGTTACTTTGGTGGGAGGAGCTGCCATGTCCCGTTGGTGACTCATAGTGCTTGTACTATTATAGTATTGTTGCTAAAATTCAGTCAATTTTTTCACATCCAACTCTTTGTGACCCCTTTGGGATTTTCTTGGCAAAGATAGTGGAGTGGTTTGCCATTTCCTTACCCCCTCATTTATTTAGTTTTTTAATTTTTGTTTCTTGTTTTTTTTTTTAAATTATGCTGCACTTAGTTTTCAAAGCCACCCAGCTTTTCTCTTCTTCCTTCTAAGTTTTCTTTTGTTCTCTGCTTTGCACTTGTTATTTTTTTTCCTTCCTCCCTCCCTACTCTAGAGAAAACTGCAGTTAAATGTGACTACATATGTGTCTCTACACACACACACACACACACATGTAAAACCATATTACACATACTTATATTAGGTTTTTTCTCTGGAGGAGGCTAGCATCTTTCTTGATAGTCTTGTTGGCTTAAGTGTATATGATACTCAAGATGAATTTGTCACCCAAATAGGACAATGTTTCTGTTATTATGTACATTGTTCTCTTGGTCCTGCTCATTTCACTTTTCATTTTTTCATGTAAGTCTGTCCATGTTTTTCTAAACTCAAATCAGCGTATCATTTTTTATAATGCAATACTATTACAATGCAATCATATACCACAGCTTGTTTAGCCATTTCCCAATGGAAGGGCATCTTTTAGCCAATCTGATTGGTATCAGATGATCTCTAAGTTGTTTTAATTTGCATTTCTCTAATGAGTAATGATTTAGAGCATTTTTTTTAAAAATTAAAACTTTTTATTTGCAAAACATATGTGTGGGTAATTCTTCAACATTAACCCTTACAAAGCTTTCTGTTACAGATTTTTTCCCCCCTACTCCCCACCTCTCCCCTAGATGGCAGGATATCTACTACATGTTAATTATGTTAAAATACTTGACAAATCAAATATATGTATACATGTTTCCACACATCATTTTTGTGCAAGAAAAATCGTATCTACAAGAAAGAAAAATCAGAGAAAGGAAACACAATGCAAGCAAACATCAATAGAGAGCATGAGAATGTTATGTTGTGGTCCACATTTCATATCCCTCTCTCTGGATGTATATGGCTTTCTTCAGTGAACAATTGGAACTGGTTTGAAACATTTCATTGTTGAAGAGAGCCATGACCATCAGAATTGATCATCATATAGTATTGTTGTTGCTGTGTATAACAATCTCCTGGTTCTGTAAAGCATTCTTTTTATATGACTATGGTTTTAGTTTCCTCATCAAAAATTGCCTGTTCATATCCTGAAGATTTATCAGTTGTGGAAGTGACTTCTATACTTATACTTTGGCTCCAGAGCAAAGAGAGAGAAGAGACCTAAAAGGTTTCAGGAAAGCTTTTCTAGATACTATTCCATTCACGGGATGCAGCTTATTCAAGACAAAGAAGGACCTGGCTGTAGCTGATAGGGTTCTTGTGAACCAGATAGGAAGAGTCCTTTATATATTTGAGAACTGAGACTTTTGTCTGAAAGATTTGTCCTGAAAGTTTCCTTCCAATTTTCTGCTTTCCTTCTAATTTTGGCTATATTAGTTTTATTTGTACAAAATCTTTTAAAATTTACTATATTAGAAATTATCCATTATGATGTTCTCTAT
Organism: Myrmecobius fasciatus; assembly: GCA_023553655.1. Lineage (NCBI taxonomy): Eukaryota > Metazoa > Chordata > Mammalia > Dasyuromorphia > Myrmecobiidae > Myrmecobius > Myrmecobius fasciatus. Next base: position 94,918 of record JAJPUD010002610.1, read on the forward strand.
TTCTTATTTATGAATTGTTCTTTTGTCCATGAGTCTGATTAATATTTTTCACATATCTCCCTTTTATCCAAGTTGTGAATCTGTTTTGATCTTACTTGTTACATGGTTTAAGATACTGGTCTATTCTGAATTTCTGATTATTAGTTATTCACTACTGTGTTATGTGAACCTAACCTATTTCACTGATTGACTACTCTATTTCTTAGCCAGTATCAAATGGTTTTGATGACTGCTGCTGGTATACTTAGGCTGCTTTCATTTGCATTTTTTTTCTTATTAATTTCCTTGAAATTCTTGATCTCTTATTTTTCCAGATGAACTTTGTTGTTATTTTTTCTAGCTCTGTAATATACTTTGTTGGGAGTTTGATTGGTATGACACTGAATAAGTAAGTTAATTTAGGCAGGATTGTCATTTTTATTATATTAGTTTGGCCTACCCATGAGCTCTTGATATTCTTCCAGTTGATTAGATCTGACTTTATTTGTGTGGAAAGTGTTTTGTAATTGTGTTCATATAGTTCCTGACTTTGTCTTGGTAAGTAAACTCCCAAATATTTTATATTATCTACAATTACTTTAAATGGAATTTCTCTTTGTATATCTTGCTGCTGGACTTTATTGGTAACATTCTATATAAATTTATACTCTTCTAGATGAATACATTGTTCCCTCTTTTACCAAGTTCCAATGAGAGTTAGTTTCTAGCATTACCAGCCTTCTACCCCGGCTTGGTTCTTCCTGATCAGTTTTTTTATTCATGCCTCATTTGTATGAGATAATTGCTTCTTTTTACGTCTCTACCCAGTTTTATTTTTTAGAAACATCATACTTGGTTTAGCTCACATTTTTCTTTCAAACTAAGTAATGATGACAATCTTTTTTATTTTTAGTTTTATTTTATTTATTTTATTTTTTGTTAAGCTTTTTATTTGCAAAACATCTGCATGGGTAATTTTTCACCATTGACCCCTTTTTTTTTTTATTAATAGTTTTTATTTGCAAAACATATGTATGGGTAATTCCTAAACATTAACCCTTACAAAGCTTTCTGTTACAAATTTTTCCCCCCTACTCCCCACCCCTCCCCTAGATAGCAGGATATCCGATACATGATAATTATGTTAGAATACTTAAGAAATCGAATATATGTATAGTTATTGCATCATTTTTTGTGTAGGAGAAATCATATCTACAAGAAAGAATAATCTGATATAGGAAATACAATGCAAGCAAACCTCAATAAAGAACATGAAAATGTTATGTTGTGGTCCACATTTCACATCCCTCTCTCTGGGTGTATATGGCTCTCTTCACCGAACAATTGGAACTGGTTTGAAGCATTTCATTGTTGAAGAGAGTGATGTCCATTAGAACTGATCCTCATATAGTATTGTTGTTGCCATGTATAATGATCTCCTGGTTCTACTCATTTCACTCAGCATCAGTTCATGCAAGTCTCTCCAGGCCTCTCTGAAATCGTCCTGCTGGTCGTTTCTTACAGAACAGTAATATTCCATAACATTCATATACCATAATTTATTCAGCCACTCTCCAATTGATGGGCATCCATTCAGTTTCCAGTTTCTAGCCACTACAAAAAGAGCTGCCACAAACATTCTTGCACATGTGGGGCCCTTTCCTTCTCTTATGATTTCTTTGGGATATAAGCCCAATAGAAATACTGCTGGGTCAAAGGGTATGCATAGTTTGATAACTTTTTGAGCATAGCTCCAAATTGCTCTCCAGAATGGCTGGATCCGTTCACAGGTCCACCAACAATGCAAATGATGACAATCTTAAGAGTACTGATAGTATTTTCTCATAGAAGTAAATTGTTTGACCATATTGAGTCCCTTATAATTGCACTTTAATATTTACCTTATGTTTCTCCTGAATCTTATATGTTGAGTTTTCCATTCAGTTCTGGTCTTTTCATCACAATTATCTGCAAGTCTTTGACTTCATTGAACATCTTTTTTTTGTTGTTTGTTTATTAATCATGCAAGACTATACTCAAATTTGCTAAGTTATTTTTGTTCACAACCCCAGCTCTTTTGGTCTTCAAAAGATTATATTCCAGCAACGATGTTTTTTTTTAGTGTAGAAGCTGCTAGGTTTTATATAATCTTGATTGTAGCTCTGGAGGTATATAAATTGTTTTTTCTTCTTTTTTTTTTTAAATTTTATTTTATTTTATTATTTTATTTTATTAAAGCTTTTTATTTGTATAACATATGTATGGGTAGTTCCCCAGTGTTGATCTTTACAAAGCTTTCCATTACAAATTTTACCCCCAGTCCTCTCCCCTCCCCTAGATGGCAGGAAGTCCACTACATGTTAATAATGTTGAAACGCTTGAGAAGTTATGCAAGAAAAATCCTATCTACAAGAAAAAAAAAGAATCAGAGAAAAGCAACACAATGCAAGCAAATGTCAATAGAGATCATGAAAATGTTACGTTGTGGTCCATATTTCATATCCCTCTGTCTGGGTGTATATGGTTTTCTTCAGTGAACAATTGGAACTGGTTTGAGACAATTCTTTGTTGCAGAGAGTCTTGTCCATCAGAATTGATCATCATGTAATACTGTTGTTGCTGTGTATGATGATCTCCTGGTTCTGCTTGTTTCACTCAGCATCAGTTTATGCAAATCCCTCCAGGCCTCTCTGAAATCATCCTGCTGGTCATTTTTTACAGAGCAATAATATTCCATAATATTCATATACCATAATTTATTCAGCCACTCTCCAATTGATGGGCATCCCTTCAGTTTCTAGTTTCTAGCCACTACAAACATTCTTGCACATGTGGGGCCCTTTCCCTCCTCTAAGATCTCTTTGGGATATAGGCCCAGTAGAAACACTGCTGGGTCAAAGGGTATGCACAGTTTGACAACTTTTTGAGCATAGCTCCAAATTGCTCTCCAGAATGGTTGGATCCGTTCACAGTTCCACCAACAATGTATTAGTGTTCCAGTTTTCCCACATCCCCTCCAACATTCATCGTTATCTTTTCCTGTCATTTTAGCCAATCTGACAGGTGTGTAGTGGTACCTCAGATTTGTCTTAATTTGCATTTCTCTGATCAATAGTGATTTGGAGCAACTTTTCATATGACTGGAGATGGTTTTAATTTCATCATCTGAAAATTGTCTGTTCATATCCCTTGACCACTTACCTATTGAAGAGTGATAAATTGTTTTTTCTTTGTTGCTTGTAGTATTTTCATCTTCTTTTTTTCTTTTCTTGTTGAGGCACTTGGGGTTAAGTGTCTTGCTCAGGCCCACACCACTAGGAAATGTTAAGTGTCTGAGGTCAGGTTTGAACTCAGGTCCTCCTGACTTCAGAGCTGGTGCTCTATCCACTTCGCGACCTAGCTGCCCCTATTTGTAGTATTTTCTCCTTAACCCAGGAACTTTGAAATTTGGCTATGATATTCCTGTACATTTTTTTCTTATAGGATCTCTTTCAGGTTGTGATCAGTGGATTTTCTGTTTCTACTTTACCCTCTCATTCTAAAGCTTCAGGGCAATTTTCCTTAATAATTTCTTTAAATATTGTATCAAGATTTTTTTTTTGGTTGTAATTTTTAGGTAGTCCAATAATTCTTATATTGTTTCTCCTCAATCTTTTCTTCAGATCAGTTCTTTTTCTAATAAAATATTTTGTATTGTCTTCTATTTTTTCATTCTTCTGACTTTGTTTTTTATTATTTCTTGGTATCTTATAAAGTCATTAACTTCCCCTTGTCTAATTCTAGTTTTCAAAGAGAGCCATTTTCTTCCTTTAAGTTTTTGGATCTCTTTCCAATTGGATGACTTGTCTTTTCATCATTTTCTTGATTTCTTGGATTGCTTTTATTTTTTTTCCTCTTTTTTTCTCAGACTTTTTAATTTGATTTTTGAAGTCCTTTTTCAGTTCTTCCAAGAACTCTTTTTTGGGTTTTCACTTTTTGAATTAGGAGTGGCTTTTTAAATTTTACTATCTGAATACGAATATTCTCATAGTAGTTACCTATGGTTGGATTCTTTCCCCTTTGCTTACTCATTTTTGTTTTTGTTTCATTTTATACTTATAGTTGATTCTAGTTCTTAGGTGTGGGGAAAGGTGCCCTAGACCTCAAGTCCTTGTTATATTTTGAGCTTTCTTTGGGTTCAACCTCTAAGCCATAGCTAGGCCCAGCCACCCTGTGCTAGAAAAATTCTCTTGCTCCCCACAGCCCTTCCAGCCTCTACAAACTTGGCTCTTCCCTCTGCCCTATAGCTGAAATCAGGGCTCTGCTCTTGAGCAAATGCCTATCACCAGCAAGGTTCCCACTAAACAGATCATGTCTAGTCATAACACTTGTGCCTGGCATCACATGGCAGCAGAGAGTCCTTCGGTTCTCCCCCACTCAGCTATCTGAACTCTCCCAAAGCCACCTGTCCCCAGGGCTTCTTGTTTGTTGATTCAGTGGAGTTCCTCTGGAGGTGTTTCCACTTTACTTAGGCCAGACCTATGCCCCTGGAGATTAAGTCTTTCCTGAAGTTTACTCAAGTTGTCTTAGGAAGATAGCTGCTTTACCCTGATTTTTATTTATTTCTTATGTTCTACATTTACTTTGAGATGTTTTCTCTTGTACATGGAGAAAGTATGGATAGCCTGGAATTTTCTAACTTATTGTGCCACCTTCCCAGAATCTTTCCCCTCCAGCTTATTTTACAGATGAGGAAATTGAGGCAAGCAGGATGAAGTGACTTGCCCACAGTCACACAGCTAGTAGTTATCTGAGGCTGGATTTGAACCCAGCAAGATGAATCTTCTTGATCCAGGCCCAGCGCTCTAATCATTGTGCCATCTAGCTGCCCACTAAAAGTCCTAGATCCTTTTCATATGAATTCTTTGTCTAATCACACCTTACCTACAGCATATTTTTCTTAAGAGTTGTTTTTTTTAACTTAATTTTATAACTTTAAATTTCTGTGAAGTTCTGCATTATTAAATTCACCCCATTGTTCTGCTTTTTGCATCCTGACTCAGTTACCCAATATATTAACTGCCTTTCCTTTTGTATTGTCATAAAATTTGGTAATTTTGAAATCTCAAATTTCATCCAAGTCATTGATAAAAATATTGACCAACATAGAGCCAAGATCTTAGGACACTGTGGTAGAGACACCCTTCAAGTTAACATCAATCAATGATTACTCTTTGACTGTTCATTAAACCAGCTCTAGAATCCTAACTCTACTCCTCCCTCCATATGGTTTATGTGCAGGTGCAAGAGATTTTTGCCAATTGCTTTGCTGAAGTAAAGGTTTTAGAGAGAATTTATTGATCAAGGGTTTTAAAATCTTTCTAGAAAAGAAACTTAGTTTAGTATGCCATGACCTCTTCTTGAATGAATCATGTTGGTTTTTAGTGATTCCATTCTTCTAAGTTGTCCTATTCACAATACAAACTTTGCTAAGAATTAAAGTTAGGCTCATATGCGCACTTGGGCACCTGTACACAAACACACACACACACACACACACACACACACACACACACAGAGTCAGTTATATAATTTTGCTAAGAATTGAAGTTAGGCTATACCCTTCTTCCCTTTTTGAAAATTGAAAATTTAGGACTACTAAAGACCATTGAGGGTGGCCTAGCTGTATCAGACCTTAAAACTTTACTATAAAGCTGCGGTCATCAAAACCATTTGGTAGTGGCTAACAAATAGAGTAGTCTGATCAGTGGAATAGGTTAAGTTCACATGACACAATAGTCAATGACTATAGTAAGCTAATGTTTGATAAACCCAAAGACCCCGGCTTCTGGGATAAGAACTCACTATTTGACAAAAATTGCTGGGAAAATTGGAAATCAGTATGGTAGAAACCCAACCCACACCTCAAACCTATACCAAGATAAGGTTGAAATGGATTCATGATTTACACATAAAGAGTGATACTATAAGCAAATTAGGAAACAAAGGATAGTCTACCTCAGATCTGTGAAGAAAGAATTTTTTTTTTAATTTTAATTTTTTTTCTTTTTATTAAAGCTTTTTATTTTCAAAACATGCATAATTTTTCAACATTGACCCTTGCAAAACTTTGTGTTACAGATTTCCCCCAACCTCTCCCCTAGAAGGCAAGTAATCCAATATATGTTAAACATGTTAAAAATATATATTAAATCCAATATATGTATACATATTTATACAGTTATCTTGTTGCACAAGAAAAAGCAGATCAAAAAAAAAAAGAGAAAGAAAACAAAATGCAAGTAAACAACAACAAAAGGAGTGAAAATGCTTTGTTGTGATCCATACTCAGTTCCCATAGTCCTCTCTCTGGGTGTAGATGGTTCTCTTCATCCCAAAATCATTGGACCTGGCCTCAAGAGTCATGTCTATCAGAATTGATCATCGTATAATCTCGTTGTTGCTATGTACCATGATCTCCTGGTTCAGCTCACTTCACTTCACTTCAATTAGCATTAGTTCATGTAAATCTTTCCAGGCCTTTCTGAAATCATCCTGCTGATTGTTTCTTATAGAACAATATTTCATAACATTCATAACAGGACTGTGACTTATTCAGCCATTCTCCAATTGATGGGTATGCATTTAGTTTCCAGTTTCTTGCCACTACAAAAAGGGCTGCCACAAACGTTTCTGCACATGTGGGTCCCTTTTGGGATATAAGCCCAGGGGAAACACTCCTGGATCAAAGGGTATGCACAGTTTGGTAGCCCTTTGGGCACAGTTCCAAATTGCTCTCCAGAATGATTGGATTAGTTCACAACTCCACCAACCATGTATTAGAAGGAAGGAATTTGTGACCAAAGAAGAACTGGAATACATTTTGGAATGCAACATGGATAATTTTGATTATATTCAATTGAAACATTTTTGGACAAACAAAACCAATGCAGATAAGATTAGAAGGGAACTGTGAAAAATGTGAAAAAAATGCTTTAAATTACTATTGGTCATAGAAATGCAAATTAAAACAACTCTGAGGTATCACTGCACATCTCTCAGATTGGCTAAAATGACAGGAAAAGATAATGACGAATGTTGGAGGGAATGTGGGAAAACTGGGACACTAACACATTGTTGGTGGAGTTGTGAATGATCCAACCATTTTGGAGAGCAATATGGAACTATACCCAAAGGGCTATAAAACTGGATACCCTTTGATCCAGCAGTGTTTCTATGGGTCTGTATCTCAAAGAGATCTTAAAAGAGGGAAAAGGACCCACATGTACAAAAATATTTGTCAACCCTTTTTGTAGTGGTAAGGAACTGAAAACTGAGTGGATACCCATCAGTTGGGCAATGGTTGAATAAATTATGGTATATGAATGTTATGGAATATTATTATTCTATAAGAAACGACCAGCAGGATGATTTCAGAAAGGCCTGGAGAGACTTACATGAACTGATGCTGAGTGAAATGAACAGAACCAGGAGAACATTATACACGGCAACAACAATACTATACGATGATCAATTCTGATGGACATGGCTCTCTTCAACAATGAGATGATTCAGACCAGTTCCAATGATCTTGTGATGAAGAGAGCCATCTACACCTAGAGAGAGGCCTGTGGGAACTTAGTGTGGACCACAACATAGTATTTTCACTTTTTTTGTTGTTGTTGTTTGCATTTTCTTTTCTTTCTCATTTTTTTCTCTTTTTGATCTGATTTTTCTTGTGCATCATGATAAATATGGAAATATGTATAGAAGAATTGCACATGTATAACACATTGAATTACTTGCCTTTTTGGGGAGGAGGTGGAAAAGAAGGGAGGGAGAAAATTTAGAATACAAAAGTTTTACAGAGGTGAATGTTGGAAAATATGCATGTGTTTTGAAAATAAAAGGCTTTAAAATTTTTAAAAATTATGAAAAAAAATGTAAAAGACCATCAAGGACCCCTCAGTAACCATACAGGAGCATAAATATGTAGCTGGAAGGGAATTGAAAGGTCTTTGAGTATAGTTTCCTCTTGAGGTAAGTGAGATTCAAAGAAATAGAATTATTTGGCAGGCAGGGGAAAGCCCAAACTTTGGATTCCAAGTCCAGGATTCTTTACCCTGGACAATTTCTTACATTACTACAGTTCATTTGTCTCTCATTGTACGCTTTCATTTACAACACAGTCACACCTTTTATCTCATTTCTGTTTGTCTGGCTCCTCAGATGCCCTTCTTGCACTCCCTGCAGGATTCATATGTTTCACACCAACCTTCATGATTTTTCTTTATAATTGCACAGTGCAGCCTTGTTCTTCCTAAATTTTTCCATCTTATTTCTTTTTTTTTTTTTCTTTCTTTCTTTTTTCTTTTAATTAAAACTTTTTATTTGCAAAACATATGTATGGGTAATTTTTCAACATTAACCCTTACAAAGCTTTCTGTTACAAATTTTTTCCCCCCTACTCCCCATCCCTCCCCTAGATGGCAGGATATTCACTACATGTTAATTATGTTAAAATACTTGACAAATCGAATATATGTATACGTATTTCCACACATCATTTTTGTGCAAGGAAAATCGTATCTACAAGAAAGAAAAATCAGAGAAAGGAAACACAGTGCATGCAAACATCAATAGAGAGCATGAAAATGTTATGTTGTGGTCCACATTTCACATCCCTCTCTCTGGGTGTATATGGCTTTCTTCACTGAACAATTGGAACTGGTTTAAAACATTTCATTGTTGAAGAGAGCCATGTCCATCAGAATTGATCATCATATAGTCTTGTTGTTGCCATGTATAATGATCTCCTGGTTCTGCTCATTTCACTCAGCATCAGTCCATTCAAGTCTCTCCAGGCCTCTCTGAAATCGTCCTGCTGGTCGTTTCTCACAGAACAATAATATTCCATAACATTCATATACCATAATTTGTTCAGCCACTCTCCAATTGATGGGCATCCATTCAGTTTCCAGTTTCTAGCCACTACAAAAAGGGCTGCCACAAACATTCTTGCACAGTTGGGTCCCTTTCCCTCCTCTAAGATTTCTTTGGGATATAGGCCCAGTAGAAACACTGCTGGGTCAAAGGGTATGCACAGTTTGATAACTTTTTGAGCATAATTCCAAATTGCTCTCCAGAATGGTTAGATCTGTTCATAGTTCCACCAACAATGCATTAGTGTCCCAGTTTTCCCACATCCCCTCCAACTTTCATCATTATCTTTTCCTGTCATCTTGGCCAGTCTGAGAGGTGTGTAATAGTATCTCAGTTGTCTTAATTTGCATTTCTCTGATCAATAGTGATTTGGAGCACTTTTTCATATGACTAGAAATAGTTTTAATTTCATCATCTGAAAATTGTCTGTTCATATCCTTTGACCATTTATCAATTGGAAAATGGCTTAAATTCTTATAAATATGAGACAATTCTCTATATATTTTAGAGATGAGACCTTTATCAGAACCCTTAAATGTAAAGATGATTTCCCAATTTATTGCTTCCCTCCTAATCTTGACTGCATTGGTTTTGTTTGTACAAAAACATTTTAACTATATCGTCAAAATTATCTATCTGGTGTTCAATTAAGAGTTCCAGCTCTTCTTTGGACATAAATTTATTCCTTCTCCATAGGTCTGAGAGGTAAACTATACTACATTCCTCTAATTTACTTATAATATCACTCTTTATATCCAGATCATGAACCCATTTAGATCTTATCTTGGTATGTGGTGTTAGATGTGGGTCAAGCTTTAATTTCTTCCACACTACTTTCCAATTTTCCCAGCAGTTTTTGTCAAATAGTGAGTACTTATCCCAGAAGCCGGGGTCTTTGGGTTTATCAAAGACTAAATTGCTATAGTTATTGCCTAGTTTGTCCTGTGATTCTATCCTATGCCACTTATCGACTACTTGACTACTCTATTTCTTAGCCAGTACCAAATGGTTTTGATGACCGCTGCTTTATAATATAATTTTAGATCTGGTACAGCAAGGCCATCATCATCAGCCTTTTTTTTTTCATTAATTCCCTTGAAACTCTTGATCTTTTGTTCTTCCAAATGAACTTTGCCACTATTTTTTCTAGATTTGTAAGATAATTTCTTGGGAGTTTGATTGGTATGGCACTAAATAAGTAAATTAGTTTGGGTAGTATTGTCATTTTCCATCTTATTTCTTTAAGGGCTTGGATGTTTTTTTTTTTTCCTTATAATTTTGTAAGAATCCTTAGATTTAAATGTTGAGAGACCCTATAGTGATCTGTTGGGCTATCCCAGTGATTTTACTGGCAAAGAAACTGAAACCAGGTTCCTTTACTCTAGTGAAACAATGGTGTGAATTTTATCAAGGTCCAGTTTATATTCTCTTGCCAAGTCTTTGCCTGGATTTCAGCTCTGTGTTAAATTAACCCTTTTTGTTTTATCCTTCACAGTCTTTCTGATAGAGGAAAAGAAGCAAAGCAACATCTGTATTGAGTTGCTTTCTCACTTTTTGTTATCGTCACTCATCTTCCCCAAGCAGTTACACCCATTGGTGGTCTTCTTTCTTGCCTTTGACCTGCATTGCACCCATCATTCAGTGATCATCCCTCTCTCTCATCCCTGCCAAGGAGAAAGTCCAGACTCCTCAGCCTGGCATTCCAGGTCCTTACCAGTCTGTCTTTCCTGCCTTATCTCATACCATGTCACCACATGTACCTTCCACATCTAGCCCAGGCCACTTGCCTGTGCCTTGTAGCTGCCGTGGGCGTTCCTTTATGTGCCCACTACAAAGCCTTGGACTTTATGACTTTTGAATAAATACTTGTGGGATAGTTCTTGCCTTTATTCTTCCTGTTTGCACTGTATGGAGCACCTCCCTCCTGGTCCAAGTCCCCTTGGACTGCCTGACTTCTTGAAGACTCAGCTTGAGCCCCATTTCTTTGATGGAACCTTCTTTTGCTGTTCTGGTGTTCATGGATCACCCCCTCTGATCTGACTGGGTCACTCACCTGAATGGACCAGCTTCAGGAAACTGAGTCAGAGCAGTAAAAGGTCTGGAACTCTTCTTGGATGCTGAGGAAAGGACTACAGCTTAGAGAGGCATTATCCCCATTCTAAACAAGTCTGTTTTTTTCTTCTCAGCTTAGTAAAATTGGAAATCTCCTAAGGAAAAGACTTGTGTCCCCAGCTAGCATAGGAGCCTGCTTGGCAGACCCTTAAGCAGTGTGAATCATAGTGATGAACTGATTCTTTCTTTGCAGAGGAATCTTCTCAAGGACCTTAAATCCCAGTGGTGGGAGGCCTTGATGAAAACGTTCAAGGAGACCAAAGTCCACATGAGTAAACAGAGCCAACAGGCCAGCCTCTACCCCTATCTGTGCCTGCTGAAGAACAAGGATTATGTGGACCTCATGATGCAGGTAAGCAAGGTGACTCCCCTCCTGCCCTAGGACTGTGCTTCAGTGAGAATGGGAGTTGCTGATGCCTGTGGAATGGCTTGTGCCCAGGGGGATCCCTGAGAGCCTCTTCCCAGACTAGACTGTCTGGGAACAGTCAAGGGCAAGGCTCTTCTGTTTTGGGCAACTTGGCTTGGGCAGGCCTGAAGCCTTTGCTGAGAGGGACAGGATGTGTGTGTGTGTGTGTGTGTGTGTGTGTGTGTGTGTGTGTGTGTGTGTGTGTGTTTGTGTGCAGAAGCTGCTCACCTAGATCTGTTTTTGATGGGTGCAGGGGACAGGGACTGGAGCATTTAGAATGACCATCATGTCCAGGCCAGAAGAATTTTCCTTAAAGGAGTTCCTCAGCTACTGTGTTACTAAGTCCCCCAGACGTGGATCTCAAACAGCCAGCCCCAGGCAGAATTCGCCACTCATTCCCCATGGTTTTCTGGGTGTCTGGAGGTCTTTACACTCTGTTACAGCCCCTCTGGGAGCCCAGCACTCTTGGTCTAGAAGATGAAGGAAAATCCTTCTTTCCCTTTACCTCAGAGAGAAATAGAGGAATGACAAAGAGAGCAAAAAGGACTTAAAAAGCGAAACTTTCTTTTTGTTGTTGTTGTTGTTGTTTATTTATTTATTTATTTTTATTATTAAAACTTTTTATTTGTAAAACATATGTATGGGTAATTCTTCAACATTGACCCTTACAAAGCTTTCTGTTACAATTTTTTCCCTTCTACTCCCCATTCCTCCCCTAGATGGCAAGAAATCCACCACATGTTAATTATGGTAAAATACTTGACAAATCGAATATATGTATACATATTTCCACAGTTATTGTTGTGCAAGAAAAATCATATCTACAAGAAAAAAAAATCAGAAAGGAAACACAATGCAAGCAAACATCAATAGAGAGCATGAAAACGTTATGTTGTGGTCCACATTTCACATCCCTCTCTCTGGGTGTATATGGCTTTCTTCACTGAACAATTGGAGCTGGTTTGAAACATTTCATTGTTGAAGAGAGCAATGTTCATCAGAATTGATCATCATATAGTCTTTTTGTTGCTGTGTATAATGATCTCCTGGTTTTGCTCATTTCACTCAGCATCAGTTCATGCAAGTCTCTCCAGGCCTCTCTGAAACCGTCCTGCTGGTCGTTTCTTACAGAACAATAATATTCCATAATATTCATATACCATAATTTATTCAGCCACTCTCCAATTGAAGGGCATCTATTCAATTTCCAGTTTCTAGCCACTACAAAAAGGGCTGCCACAAACATTTTTGCACATGTGGGGCCCTTTCCTTCCTTTATGATTTCTTTGGGATATAAGCCCAGTACAAACACTGCTGGGTCAAATGGTATGCACAGTTTGATAACTTTTTGAGCATAGCTCCAAATTGCTCTCTAGAATGATTGGGTCCTTTCACAGTTCCACCAACAATGTATCAGTGTCCCAGTTTTCCCACATCCCCTCCAACATTCGTCATTATCTTTTCTTGTCATTTTAGCCAATCTGACAGGTGTATAGTGGTATCTCAGAGTTGTCTTAATTTGCATTTCTCTAATCAATAGTGATTTGGAACACTTTTTTATATGACTAGAAATCGTTTTAATTTCTTCATCTGAAAATTGTTCATATCCTTTGACCATTTATCGATTGGAGAATGGCTTGAATTCTTAAAAATATGAGAAAGTTCTCTATACATTTTAAAAATGAGGCCTTTATCAGAACCCTTAAATGTAAAGATAATTTCCCAATTTATTGAATAGAAAAACTTTAAGAAATTGCAGGAGAAAAGTCATTCAATTGAGCCAATATTTATTCAATACCTGCCCTATGTCAAACTGTGGGCTACATGCTGGGGACACAGAGCCAGAAATGAAATTGTTCCTGCCCTCTAGGGGCTTACTTTCTCACCTGGGGAAGGGAGGTGATGACCACAATTACCCAGATAAGTAAATATGTGCTGCAAAGAAAGCTTTGCTCGTATTTGTCACTTAATTTCTTGGGCCCGTTGTGCAGAGCTAGCCAGGGCCCTTCCTCCACACCCTTCCCTTTTAACCCCCCAAGCCTCAGAGGCTTGGAATAGCACTGTGTTTGCCCATCAGACCCTGGGAGCTGCAGATCATTAAGATGCTGTTAGGCTAAGAAAGCCTCTTAAAGCCTCCCTGTGGACACATTACATGTCAGCTCGTTCAGCAAGAAATTATGGGAAAGAAGTCAAGAAGGAGAACAGCACCCTGAGAGCAGAACCTGGTCTCTAGAGAAGGCTGAACACATTCAGAGCCTGAGGGCCCTTCAGTAACTGCTTTGTTGGGGTGGATTATCATAAATTCCCTATAACAACGTCATGGATATAAATGCTTTATTTGATCCCTACCTGTGAATAGTCACTTTTGGGAAGAATTTGTGATAACTTTTTTAGATTTTAAATGGAAGGGGGAGAACAATTATAATTGAAATCTGTCACACAGTGAATTTGAAAAAAACATTTTCAATTATCAAAGTTTTTAATTCCTATCTCTTTTCTCAACTCAAAATGCCAATCTACAGAAAGAACTATTTCAGTATATTGGAGGAGAAAAGAAGGTGGTAGGTAGTGTACAAGCTCTGTCTGCAGCCTTTCCCCCTCCTAGTTGGGTGACATGGGCAGGCTACTTGCCCTTCTTGGGGCCAGGTTTCCTTATCTGCAGTCCTTTCAGATGGGAATCAAAAGAAGAAGTTGAGCTAACTGGTCTCTGCAGTCCAACTCTGGCATCCTGAGCTAGAACACAAGAGGCATCACCTAGGAACCAAAGCTGAAGTCAGAGAATGACTGGGGACAGCCAGAAAGCCAAGAGATGGAGAGGGCTTTAGAAAAATTTAGGAAGACTTACATGAACTGATGCAGAGTGAAATCAAAAGCTGGAGAAATGTTTATACAAGGGCAATATTATAAAGATAATCAGTTTTGAAAAACTTAAGAACTCTGATCAAAACAATGGCTCTCTATAATGACGAGGACTCGTGCTGAAATATACTGCTTACCGCCACATGGAGAGCTGATTGACTCAGAGAGCAAATGGATGCATCTTTGTTTTCTCTCTCCCTCTCCCTCTCTCTCCCTTTTCCTTTCTTTTTTTTGACATGGCTAATACTGGAATTTATTTTGTAAGTCTATACATATTTGTAATGTGTTTTATTTTTCTTGCTTTCTCAATAATTATGGAACATGAGAGAAGGGAAAGGATTTGGAACTGAAAATAGTATAGAATTTTTTTTTTTTTTTTTTTTTTAAGCCGAAGGATGGGGTTATTCTGAGGTGTCAGCTGAGGAGAGTTCTCTGTCAGGCTGGCCAGTGACAGCTCTAGGAGGAACCCACATGGACATCCTTATCTCATTGCTGGCTCCTTAACCAAGCCCGTCAGATGAGGAAAATGGAAGGGGATTGGAAAGCATGATCTCATGTCCCTTATTGGGAGCTTCTCATGGGAGAAATTGATTATTCCAAGGTTTAGAGATATAGATTTCTTCCTAAGGAGCATTAAATGGGCAGTCCCTGAGTTCTAGGTGCTAGTGCACCATGATCATTATATCATATATAGTATATACAATATATACTAGTTGTCTAGTATATATTGTATACTACTAGATGTCTAGAAGGGGCCTTAGATCATTGGAGGAAGGTTGGAAGATTGGAAATTGTTAGATCGGAAGAGGCTAGAAAATGTAGAATAATAAAGCAAGCAAGAACCCCAGAATCTAGAATGGTAGAATTAGGAAGGCCCTGAAAAGACAAACTAGCTGAATTGGAGTGTATGTGTAGGGGGAGATTGTGTTCTCTGAGGACATAGGAATCATTTCTTTTTTTGCTTTTTGCTGAGGCAATTGGGGTTAAGTGACTTGCTCAAGGTCACACAGCTAGGGAATGTTAAGTGTCTGAGGCCAGATTTAAACTCAGATCCTCCTGACTTCAGGGCTGGTGCTCTATCCACTGAGCCACCTAGCTGCCCCCACAGGAATCATTTCTAAAAGGAACTCTGAAGACTCTTGGCCACTTATTCTATCTGAATTTTTTTTTTTTTTAAACAAAACAGTGAGAGCAGGAAACAGATAAAAAAGACCCCAGGATGGCAAAGCAGGGCTTTGAGTAGAGAGAGACCTGAAGATACTTGGGAAAGGCGAGGGTTGTGGGCAGAGGGAGAGATGAAAAACATTGAGTGGGCCGGGTCAGGGCCGGAGGCTAGTGTTTGCTCTGCCTTTGATTTCCCAAGACTAGAGATCCCAGTTGACACCAAATTCCAGGCTCCTGAGAAGAGGCACAAAGATGTTTTGTGGGATCCAGAAAAGACATATGGTCTTTGGCACAGCATTTCTTGCACATAGTAGGTGCTTACCTTACCAAGATAATTATTTGGTGACTGAAATTGATTTGCTCCAAAATCTTGACTCACTGTCCATAGGACAGTGAAGTGGTGTTTGGAGGTATTCCTGTCATAAAAAAGGATTTCCTCTCAGGTTTGTCCACCATCTTGATTCATTCCATTTGGAACTGATAGGCTGTATTTGCTAATACATGGAGAGCCTGTACCCTTGTTTGTTTATGCTTCAGTTACATTTTTTTCCAGTTAACTTAAATCTGTCTTCTCTCCCTCCCTCTTTCCCCAAATTCATCTCTGCATTCCTTGGCTTCCTTCAAGTTCCACTTAAAATCCCACCTTCTACAGGAAATCTTTCCTGATCCCCTTAATTTCTCGGCTTGCTTTTTCTTGATTTAGTGCTAGTTTATCTTGTTTGTTTTAATTCTAGTGCCTTCCTTCTGAGATCACCTCCAGTTTATCCTATCTGTAGCTCATTTTAAAATAGTCATTTGCATGTTCTCTCTCAATCAGAATATGAGCTCCTTGAGAATAGGCACTGGGTTTTATTTGTTTTGCCATTCTTTGTATTCCTTATGCTTATCATAGTGCCTGGCATATAGTAGGTACTTAATAAGTTTGTGTAGAGTGGCCTTAGGTCAGTTCATATAAGTCTTCCCAAGTTTCTTTGAAACTCTCCCCTTCACCATTTCTTATATCACAGTAGTGTTCTTTCATATATCATAACTTGTTCAGCTTCTCTCATTTGATGGGCACCGTCTGAATATTCAGTTCTTTGCCAACACAGAAATAGTTGCTGTAAAGATTTCTGTACAGCTGGTGCCCTCATCACACATGTGACCCGACAGTAGCACCTGTGTAATAGGAAGCCAGCCCCTGCTGACTTGTCTCCCAAACTATTAGTTTGCAAATCTGTGCATTGGATTCCCATCACCCTTAGCTAGGTATCAATGTACTCACTTCTTTAGGCATTTTTGCCTTCATTGGGAAGAGAGTACAGAAATTCTAGCTTCTAACCTTCTGATGGTCTGCTCCTCAAAGCCTGAGTCACCCCTGTTTTTGTCTCCCCCCATTTTTATCCAGGCTCTCTTCAACTTGCCTCCACATGGAGATTCCTTAATCCACTTGGTTATGGATCTTGGGATGAAGGTTTACAATAAGAATTTAATCCAGATGAAGATGAAACCCTTTGTATTAGATGAGTTAAAGAGAAAGTATATGAATTACTTACATCTTTTGGCCAAGGACACTCAGGTAAGAGGCCATTGTGTGACCTTCCTTCCTCCCCTTCCCCTCCCCTCCAGCTTGACTCAGGACAGAGTAACTAGCAAGGGCCCTTATCTCAAACCCAGTCTTATATTGGATGTGGTTAACAAGTTCCCCAGTGACTCTGTGAAGAAATGTTCTGTGGGTCCTGTGTGGTAAGGTGGGTACAGGGATCCACTACCCAGGGGTCTAGGCTTTCATTATGGAATATAAAATCTTGGGAGACACAGTGGCAATTGTGGAAACGGTCTTAAAATTAAGAAAATGTGAAACCAGAAGGGACCTTAGAACAGAGAATGTCAGAGCTAGGAGGATTCTTAGAAAACAGTATTGGAGATGGGAGAACATGACTTAAAACTGGGAAGGTCCCTAGAAAAAAGGCTGTCAGAGCTGGGAGGGCCTTTAGGATACAGAATGTCAGGGGTGGGGGGAACCTTAGGTCAAACCCTTTGAGAACCTTGAGCTAGAAGGTATCTAAGCAATTTGTTCAGTCTGCAGTTTACAAAAGAAGAAATGCAATCCCAGAATGGGGGGCGGGGGCGGGACTGCCGATGAGCGTAGGAGTGGCTGGTTGGAACTATTTTCTCCCTGATGATTCTCCCTGTGCCTTGCAGCCGAACTCCAATCTGCCCCGGGAGCACTGGGAAGCCTTGGAGTCCGAAGCCACCATCTGCCCCGATCTCTTCATCCAAGAGAAGGTCTGGCCAGACGTGGTCTTGGTGCAGCTGGGAACACAACTTGTTGAGATCTTGGTGCAGTCTATCCACATGCCCTCCAATTTGTCCTCCTCCCAGGCGGAGAAGAAACTTATCCCTGTGCTGTATCACGTTTACTCCTTCCTCTCTGTAAAGCAGGTAAAGGTGTCGTGGGCCTAGTGGCCTTCATGGTAGCAGGATGTTCTTTGGATTCTCCCGCCTCCCAGATCTAATCACTCTCCAGATCCCATTGATTTTGTGCTGTCATGAAGCAGACGCTTTGCATCTGTAGCCAGAATCACCGAGTTTAAGTGTGGACTCATGAGCAAGGGAGCCGCTAGCCTCCGTACTTTTGTGGGCTTGTTTTATGAGACTTCTTGTCAGTCCTTCCAGCTTTGTCTCACTTCTCTCAAGTGCCCAAGCATCGATTAATTAAGCGCCTCCTGTGTGCCAGGCAGCAGTTCCCAAGGCTGTTTGCTGAATGCGATGTCCAGGGGTCTGCCAGGAGAAAAAAGGATGCTCCCTAGATTTGGCCATGTGTCCGGTCCCTTGTAGCTTTGGTTTTATCCTTTTCTGCATTCTTTATTAAATAAATGAGTTGAGTGGGCGGCCTGGGGTTTGGAATTCTGGATGGGAGCCTTTTTTCTCCCGGTGAATTTGGTTCTGAAGATCTTATTTTGATTCTTGATTTTCCAGATTGGCTTCATTAAACCCCACCCATCCTTCAGTCAGCTGGTGGCTGACGCTGCTTGCACCAGGCTGACCTTTGACTCTTCGGTCATGCCCATGCTGTGTCCTCCCATGCCTTGGACCTCGCCTCACTTTGGGGCCTACGTCCTCCACCCCACCAAGCTGATGCGCTGCCTGGACGGGACTGTGCAGCACCAGCAACTCCTGGAGAACTGCCCTCAGCAGCACTTGCACGCGGTGCTCGATGCCCTCAATCAGCTGGGTAACTGTGCCTGGAAGGTGAACCAGCCCGTGCTGGACCTCATCATCTCCATTTTCAATTCTAAGGGCAGCAAGAAGCTGGATGTGCCCCCACCTCTCTCGGAGGCCCCCATCCCCCCTTCCTACAAGCTTTCCAAAAATGCCAGTGCTTCAGAAAAGTTGAAGCTGCGGCGAGAGATTGCCCAGTGCTATAAGACTGCACGGGAAATGTACAGCCTGCGCACAGATGCCCTGTACAAGCTGTCCATCGCCCACCACCTGCGAGACCAGATCTTCTGGTTTCCCCACAACATGGACTTCCGGGGCCGCACCTACCCTTGTCCACCACACTTCAACCACCTGGGCAGTGACATGACCCGGGCTATCTTGCTGTTTGCTGAAGGCAAGCCCTTGGGGCCCAATGGCTTAAATTGGTTAAAGATTCACCTCATCAACTTGACGGGCCTTAAGAAGAGAGAATCTCTGCAGGCCCGGCTGGCCTACGCCAACGAGATCTTGGAGGATATCCTGGACTCGGCAGACAATCCACTGACCGTAGGTGAAAGTGGCCACAGGGAGTTGTAGTGGGAGAGGCGAGGCAGGCTTGGGGAAGGGGAGCCTGCAGGGTCTCCCCCTCAGAGAAATCAGTGAATCAGAAAGCTGCCTGCCCTGGTGGACCTGTTGGCCAGCATCAGCTCAGAGCTAATCAGCTGCCTTTCCTCTCCCCAGGGAAGGAAGTGGTGGATGGATGTCGATGAGCCCTGGCAGGCCCTAGCCTGCTGCATGGAAATTGCCAGGGCCGTTCGGTCACCAGATCCTGAAGCTTACATCTCCCATTTCCCAGTCCACCAGGTAACTGGCAGTGGAGGTAAATGAATGTCTGTGGTGTAGCTGGAAGTCTTACCTAGAGGAGAAATGGGGGGGGGAATTGCTGGGAAACTCACAGATTCTCCCCAACTTGGAGTTGTTCCATAGAACAACAGGCTGCCTCAGAAAGAAGGGCATTTCCTGTCGCTGGATGATCACCCATGGAGAGTGTCTGTTTAAAGAATCTCAGATTACATGGAACCTTTGAGGTCAGTTAGCGTGATATATCGGAGGTGTTTCTGTTCAGGTTTAAGTAGGATTCAGAGGTTCCTTGTGGCTCTAAAATTCTGTGGGCAGTTACTGAAACCAGCAAGATTCCCTCTGAGCCTCAGGTAGAAGAGGAAGGAAGGAAACAAGCATTTATCATGTGCCTGCTTTGTGCCAGACACTAAGCTCTTTTTTTATTTTTGCTTTTTTGCTAAGGCAATTGGGGTTAAGTGACTTGCCCAGGGTCACACAGCTAGGGAATGTTAAGTGTCTGAGACCAGATTTGAACTCAGGTCCTCCTGACTTCAGGGCTGGTACTCTATCCACTGTGCCACCTAGCTGCCCCAACACTAAGCTCTTTTACAGATATTATCTCATTTGATCCTATCACAACCCTGGAGTAGGTGCTATTACAGTGCTTGGTTTACAGTTGAGGAAACTGAGGCATTCAGATTAGGGAATTTGCCCAGGATCAGCTAGGAAATGTTTGGATTTGAACTCAGGTCTTTGTGACTTCAGGTCCAGGGCTCTAGCAGAGCTCTTAGTTCTTATGGCCTTGCGTACCTACTTCTGATATAAGAAGATTGGGCAGAACACTAGAGAGAAGCAGAAGGCTTGGAACTAACTGTTCAGTCAGCAGTTCTAAGGGCCTCTGTGTGCCCGGCCCTGGGGATAAGGATGGGAATGAAATGGTCCTCACCCTAACTCCTGGGGAGAAATAACACAAGAGAAGTAAACATAAGACATGGGTAAACATTAAGACAAAATCGTTTTGAGGGCAGCAGAGAGGGCACTAAGGACTGGGGAGCCTGGGCCCAGGCCTTTTCTCTATGAGCCTGCCCCAAACTGAGGCTTGAAGCTGGAGATTTCAAGGGCTGTGTGAGCTAAGGCCTGAGGGACAGAGGCACCGAGGCAAGGATGGCATATGGGCAGGGTTTATCAGCCAGGCTGATTTTGTGGAAGCGCAGAGCCCACCCATCTAGGAAGGTAGATTGGAGCCAGGTTTCAAAGATCTGTGAGTGTCTGCAGTTTGTAATTTATCCCACAAGTAATAGGGAACCCCTGAACCTTTTTGAGCAGGGGAAGGGGCTTCAGGATTATCAGCTTTGCAGATGTGTAGATTGGAGAAGGGAAAGGCTGGAAGAAGGACGCTTTTTCTAGGAAGCTCCTTCAGAAGTCCAAGTGAGAAGGGACTAAGCTGGGGTACTCACAAGGCAGGCAGAGGGGAGGAAAGCTATTCACCAGGCAGGAATTAAGACTGAACCAATGGAAGGGCATTAGGCAAAAGCTGCACCCCTCCTGTCCCAGCTCATCCTCCCCTCTAGGCAGGGGGCCAGGTCTACATATCCATTACAAGAGATTTGCCTGATCCTATAATGGGATCAAAAAGGCTCAGACGGGCTTGCTGCCCACGGAGATGGAAGATCTTCTGCCCTCCTTCTAATAATGGCTATGATATTCTGGCACAGGCCGACCAAATGGACTTCCTGCTTGCTTCCCTCCCCCTCTCTACTCCAAGCTTTCCCCTTTTGTATTCAGCATCAGAGTTAGCTGATCTCTCCCTCCTTTCCATGGAGTCTTCATGACCCTCCATGCATCTACCGTCATTTTCTTTTGGATTTAAGGCTGGTACCCCTTACCATTCTTCTCCATCCACATGACAGGGCCAGACCAACCCCAGGTAGCCCAGGTATTCCTTTCATATTTGTCCTGGCCCGCCCGCTAGCTCTGCCCCTTGAGAGCCGGGTAAGATCCCCCCATGTGGCTTCTCTCTGCAGGATGGTTCCTGTAACGGGCTTCAGCATTATGCGGCTCTGGGCCGAGATGTCATCGGAGCCGCCTCTGTCAACCTGATGCCCTGTGACGTTCCCCAGGATGTCTACAGCGTGGTGGCCCAGATGGTAAGGGGCCCGCTCCTTGTGCTGCTGGGGCAGAGGCGCTTTGAGACCCGACCTCATGGAGGTTGGAGGCGGGGAGAAGAGGTCCTGATCCCGGGCCCTTGCCCTTTCTCCCCTGCGTAGGTGGAAGAGCTGCGCAAAAGAGATGCTGATGCAGGGAAATCGATAGCCCAAGTCCTGGAGGGCTTCATTAGCCGCAAGCTGGTAAAGCAGACGGTGATGACGGTGGTCTATGGGGTGACGCACTATGGTGGCAGGCTGCAAATTGAGAAGCGCTTGAAGGAGCTGGACACTTTCCCCAAGGTTGGTCCTCCCAGGCCAAGAGGGACGTGTCCCCCCTCCGCCCCCATTCCGGGTGAGGACCGCAGGCCATGTTAACCTGTCCCAGACAACCCCCTTCCCTTCAGAGCCTTCTGGGCCGGGCTGCTCATGACACTGGTTCTCACCCCCTGGCTCTCCCTGCCCATGATCTTAACATGACCCAGGATCACTTGCCTGGCTTCTCAGAGCTTTGCTAGGCTTGTTTGTGAACAGGGAGGTAGTTGTGGCCACGCAGTCCATGCGGACGTGCTAAATCCGTGCCCCATCCTCGGGGTAAGGGATTGCGGCCGTGGGACGTACTTAGTGCCTCCTGACAAATGCCTGGGTGCATCGATTTCCTTTTCCCTTCCCAGTCGCTTGCCAAGTTCTATATTCCTCCTTTCCTTCTATGTCTCTGAGGCCTGCATCTTCACCTGGATCTTCTTACCGTTCACCTGGCCTTTTGAAACAGGCTTTTTCTTAGCTGATCTTTCTCCTTCAGGGTGTCCTTGTGTCCAGTCCCATCTTCCAGACTCTAGTCAGAGTAAACTGGCCACCTTTCAAGCCCTTGGGAGGCTCACTCCACAGAAGAGCCTATAGAAAACGGGCCAATTCAGCTTCTTATCCTCAGTGCCGACAGTAGCACATTGGGCCCTCAGACATAGACTGCAGGCCACAGCTTTCAGAGCTGGAAAGGACCTTGGACAGCACCAAATCATTCTCCTCCATGCTTTATTTTAAACATTTTTTTAAACATTTAAACTTGAATACAAAATGTAGAAAAAAGGAATATTTCCTTGTACACAGCAGAACATGAGAGGATTCAGTATAGAACAATAAATTTCCAATTCACAAAGTCTAGATAATAAATCCTGAAATTGTTTTCAAAACAATTCAGCTTTCTTGTGCGTCCTTCTAGTTTTTCATTTTTTCTCTGCTGTGCACTTTTTATTTTATTTTCTCTCCTTCCCTCCTCTCCTTTCCTCCCTAGAGAATGTTACAATTAAGCATGAATACATATATGTGTATGTATGTATATATACACACATGCATGTACATATATATATATAAGTATACATACATATCTATAAAACATACATATATATATATGTAAGACCTTACTATATATGCATATTTCTTTTTGTCAGTTGTTTCTCTGGAGGTGGATAGCATCTTTAATTTCCATGTCTCTGTTCAAGAATGTATTTTCTTAGATAATTTGATTTCTTCTTTGAAAAACTCTGACCATTCATCAATTGGGTATGACTTGTATTATAAATTTGGAAACATTTTCCATATATGAGAAATAAGATCCCTATCCGAGAGATTGTCTATGATAGTTTTTTTTCTCATATTTTAAATGAGCAAAACTTGAGGCCTTGAGGGACTAAATGAATGACCCACCCAGGATTACATCTGACTTTTAATTGTAGCATCCTTCCTCTGAGCCATGCTGCCTATCATTTTGCTATTGCACTCTTGTGGCCAGACTGGGCCCAGATTTGGGATAATAGGGTTTGTGGAGGCAGGGGAGAGATCCCAAGCATGTTTAACTGCAGTCTGGTAGTGTAGCAAGAGCCTTGGGCTGGCATTGACTCAGGCAGTCTGGGGGCCATTTTAATGCCTAATGTTCCATGTGACCTTGGGCAAGTTGACCACAAGTCATAATCATTCTCTTTATAACCCAGCAAGGCCCCTCCCTCATCCTTGATTTTCCCTGAACCCCCTTGAGCCTTATTCCTGTTTTCATTCTGCTTCATTTCTGAAGCATGAGAATTGACAGCTTCACTGGCTGCTGGACTATAGAGAGCTTTCCTGAGAGGTTTAAATTTCTTCCAGGCTTCCTGGGTCCCTTGGGCTTTGATGGGCCTTTCCAGGTCACCAAATGGGACTGTAGTCCCATTCCTGTACCGGCTTTTCCAGTCGGTGAGGCTTTGTTGTTCAGTTCCTTCTCCATTCTTTCACTTAGGTCATTCAACAAACATTAAACGCTTGCTGTGCACAGATAAAACTCTCCGGCTGATACTGCTGGACACACACACTTTGGATGAGAACTCTCAAGTCCTGCTAGCCGCCCAATCCTGGGTAGTTGGCAGCACCCACTGACCGCCTCTCTTTCCCCTTACCAGGAGTATGTGTGGGAAGCCTCCTTTTACATCTCCCAGCTGGTCTTCAGTAGCCTCAGGGAGATGTTCTCAGGAACCAGGGAAATCCAGGTACCTCCTTCTCTCCCCTTCCCCAAGACTTCACACAGGGGCTCACAAATGTGCCCTTGGACTGTGGGAGGATTTGAGCTGCTTGGCAGAGACAGCATTAGTCTGGGCAGGAGCTCAGAGACAGGGATTAGAAATCCTGGCTCTGTGACCATGAAGGAACAAGCCACTCACTTCTCTGGGTCTGTTTCCCCTATCTGTGAAAGGGCAGTGAGAACCCCTTTATCTGCCTTCAAAAAGTGGTGAGCCAAGCTCTCTATAGGTTTTATAGTGTTGTAAAGTGGACACTGTCAGTCTTGTGCACGCCCGTCTCACTCTGCGGGTGGACCCGGCTCCCTAAGCGGGGCACATTCAGTGACTTTAGTCTGGTGGTCCCCCCCACTTTTTCCAGTGGCCTTTGGAGACAAGATTCAAACTGGATTGATTTGCAAGGTTCCCCCCAACATACAGGGCTGGGTCCGCTCCCAGCAGGGGAGGAGTATTTCTTTCCAGAGGGAATGCACCAACCTTGGGGAACAAGGGTCAGCTGGTTAGTTAAGCTGGAGGTCCCAGGACCATTGTCTTCCCTTTCCCAGGCAGGATGCCTCCTGTTTGTATCTGTAAGGCTCTTCTCCTTATCTTGGCTAATCATTGTGATGACCCTGGGGATAGGGAGTGCTAACTCTGAGAGCCCAAGGGAGGCTGGGGAGGTGGGGGTGAACATCACAGTGCCCTGGGAAGCCCGGGTTCAAATCTCTGTGCTCATGAAGGGAATCAGCCCAGGATCAGCAGATGCTCATGTACCTTTGCATAAGGAAACAGGCCGAGGAAGGAAACACTTGGCCACGGTCAGAGACCTTGGTTGTGGGGCTGAGATTCAGGCCCGGGGCCTCCAATGGGAGCCTCTTGGTACTCCTCAGAGCCTCCTCTCACAGCCTCGGCTGCCCACTCACCCTCTGTCCCCTGTGCTGGCTTTCTCTAGGATTGGCTCACGAAAAGCGCGCACTTCATCTCCAAGTCAGGCTTTACTGTGCAGTGGGTCACACCTCTGGGCCTTCCCATCATTCAGCCGTATCACAAGAGCCAGAAAGTCGTTGTAAGTGGTCCCTACCCCCGCTGCCCAAAAGTGCATGTGTGCAGGGCAGGGGTGTGTCTGAGAGTGCATGTCTGTCTGTCCCTCCCAAGAGTGACCTCCTGCTTCCTCCGCAGATTCCCGGGAGCCTGCAGTCCCTCTGCCTCATGAGCTGCTCTGACATCAGCCAGTGAGTGACCTCTCATACAGTCTCCAGGTCACAGGGAATAAGGGCCTGTCTTGCATTTAAGACCCTAGCAACCAGCTGTTCCTCAGAACACCTCAGAACACCTCTGACTTCTTCCTCACCAGCCTTCTGCCAGGGGAACCGGCTTCTGGTCAAGGGCTGAGGGCCCTCACCCCACGGGCACTGATTTCTTCCCAGTGCCCAGGGCTTCACCAGAGGGTGAATGCCCTCTCAGTGCCTGGGGGTCTGTCCCTGCTTCAGAGTTGGGACTGAGGCTTTGCATTCTAGGAGTTGCTGGGGAAAAGGGGAGGAGGAGGAGGAGGAGGAAGAGAAGGGGGGGAGAAATGGAAGGGGAGGGGGAGGTCTTTGTGGCACGGGACAAACAGCTCTGACCCCCTTCCTCGCAGGAAGCCCAACACCTTGAAGCAGAAGAATGCTTTTCCCCCCAACTTCATCCACTCACTGGACTCCACTCATATGATGCTGACGGCCTTGCACTGTCACAAGTGAGTGGGCGCCACTCCTCTCCCTGCCCGCAGAAAGGCTCTGGGGGCGCGGGGCTGGGGGAGGGGGAGATGCCTCTGGTCCGTCCTCCCGGGCCCTGCAGCCGCTCTCCCGGCCCCGTTGAAGTCCGAGTGCTCGGGGGCTGGTTGTTCTCTCCCTGCCTCGGCCCCGCTCCCCCACTCTAACCTCTCCCTGCCTCCCAGGAAGGGACTGACCTTCGTCTCTGTGCACGACTGCTTCTGGACACACGCTTCCACTGTGGACGTCATGAATGAGGTGAGTGACCTAAGCTCACGGGTGGAGGCTGGGCCCTTCAGGAGGCCCAAAGGGAACTCTCACAGAGGGGAAGGGGCTGGAGAAGTTCCGAGGTCTCCGATTTGGAGAGTCTGAGAACTTCCTCGTCCCCCCCTTGACTCTGCCTCCCTGTGGGGCATCAGTAACCAGGGCAGAGCCTTGGGGGCCAGAGCCAACTCCAAGGCAGCCAGCTCCCCGGGAGTCCAGGGCCCGGACTAGGGCTGTCATGGGGCCCCCTTGGCACCATAACTCTGATGAGGCTGAGCGAAGCTGGGCCACAGTTGGGGTGATCTCTGCTGGGGGGGGGTCCTCAACTGGAAGCTCCATTTCTCCCCCCAACCAAAAGGGGCAGGAAGGGGGTTGGGACCTCAGTTTTCTCCTGCTTTCC
The DNA here is from genome assembly GCA_023553655.1 of Myrmecobius fasciatus. Lineage (NCBI taxonomy): Eukaryota > Metazoa > Chordata > Mammalia > Dasyuromorphia > Myrmecobiidae > Myrmecobius > Myrmecobius fasciatus. Next base: position 121,464 of record JAJPUD010002610.1, read on the forward strand.
AGATCTGCCGGGAACAGTTTGTGAATCTGCACAGTCAGCCCATCCTGACGGAATTATCCAACTACCTGGTACAGAAATACTGCTCTCGCTTCCAGTGAGTAACTGCTTCCCCTCCCCTCTCCTTCCTGGGGGCCCAGCGGCCTCCGCTCACAGCACAGGGAGAAGGCTGGTTCGGTCTCCTCAGCTTCGGCCTTCTCCAGGGGGCTTGGAGGACAGCTGGACCCGAAAGCTTGACCTGGGGACTCACCTTCTGAAGCCACCAGACAAAAACCCCCGGGGTGCGAGGGTCTCTGACCGAGGGGCTGAGCCCCAGCGGTCCCTGAAGAGGCTGAGCTGCTTGCTGGACAGATGACAGAACTTCAGCGCACAGTGAGGAAGGGATTTGCCAAGTCGAGGCAGAGCCTGGCAGAGAAGCCGGCTCTCCACAGGGCTTCCCAGTTCAACCCAGCTGCTGTTCAGCAGCATTTCCCAGTGGAAAGCCAAAGGCAGACCATGGTGATTTAAATCCCAAGCCACTCTGGGCTCCTCCCTGAGCAGCAACTGTTTGCTCATCTGCCCTCTCTGCCATCTCCTGGGTCCCTCGTGGGCTCCTGTCAGTGTTCCCTGCCCACCCTGTCCTGGGAGGCCTCCCCTGCCGGCCACTCCTTGTCTGGCTATTGACTTTTTCCCCTTTGGACTTGGATCTTAGGTTTCATGATTCCTTGTCCAGCAAGGAGAAGTTGATGTTGCAGACGCTGTCTCATGTGCCTAAAACAGGTAAGGGAGCCAGGCCAGATGGCCCTGGGGCACAGGCTGGGCACAGGGGGCCTTGCCCTGGGACAAGCTGAGCCCTTGGGCCACCCCCACTCTCTTGCTTGCCCTTTCCCTGAGCCCTGGGGATAAGGAGCAGGCTTTGTGTGGGTGGTGTCTGGGCCGGCCTCCCCAATCCCAGGGCCCGCCTCTGCCATTTAGGATCTCTTACCTGATTCATCTGCCTCCAGCTCTCTCCTGGCTTCCATGCCCCCCCTGCAAAGAGCCTTGGGCTGCAGCCTGCTAGCCTCTGCCCCAGTCCCACACAGGGCCTTTGTGCGTGCTGGAAGGAGGCTGACCCCCGGGCCGGGAGCCGGGCTCTGGGCTGGCAGCCTCCCTGTCCCCAGGCTCCTCTCTGATGATGGCTCCACTGACTCATTCTTTTCTCCATCCCTCCTTTAGGAGACTTTGATCTACAGAACGTGAAGAAATCCACCTACTTCTTCAGCTAAAGATGGCTCTGAGCATGTCAGACACCCCCAAGGCTGGGAGGGCCCATCCTGGAGGACCCTTGCCAGGAGCGCGCCTGTGTCAGGAGGAGCGGGGCTGTGAGCCCTCCAGGAGTCCATCCTGGCTCCGGCCCAGGGCCAGTTGAGCTGGCAGGGAGCAGCCGCATCCCCTTCCGTGGTTCAGAGAGGAGGGGGCTTGTTCCTCCAGCACTTGGGCCAGCAGGGGCCGGGGAAGGGGCTTGCCAGCTTTGGCTGACGGCCACCTCCCTTACTCACCAGCTTCTGGCCCCCCACTGCAGCTGCCCCCGTGCTCTGGCCTGCTGAGGAGTTAGGACTAGGCAGGAGCCCCCTTCTTCTAGGAGCACCGCAGGGTTCTCCCTACTTTCACCTGTTTGTCCATCCTGAGCATCCAGAATCCTCTGGCCCGTGTACAGTAGTGTAAATAAAATTCTCTTCACCCCAGTGAGTGCATGCTGCCCAGCCTTACTGTCTCAGGGACCCATGGAGGGGCAGGGGAGGACACCCCCCAGCCCCAGAGGCCTCAGCTGTGCAGGGCGGGGTGAGAGGAAGATCCCTGAGGAGCCCAGTCTGCTCAGCCGCCGTCAGACTGGAGATTTCCCAACAGGATTAGGGCAAGAGCGCGCAGCAGAGCCCAGCATCTCTAGGCCTCCTTGTGTACGCTCACCTGCTCAGAGCCAGATATGTTATCCTCTGGCCACATAAAACCCGTAGGGGCTCCCCTCCAAGTAACACTAAGTGTGGGGTGGTCTGGGGTTTTCAGAGGCGGGGCTTCCGGGGCAGGGGTTGCCTCAGCATTTGGGGCTGGCTGGATTGGAGGCCCACAGGCTTCCCTGCTGCCCCCCAGAGTGACAAGGCTAGTTGGGGAGAATGTCTGCGCCATGGGGGGATGGTCTGCACTGTAACCTGAGCCTCAGATCACAGGAGATGGGACGGTGCAACCCGCAGTCCCCTCCTTCCCCTCCCGCTGTCATGTGGTCAAGGAGACTGCTGGACAGCAGAAAAGGTGACCCGTCTCCTGCCCGGACCGGAGACCCATCCTGCCTTCCCTGCCCTGGAAGAAGCCTCTGGTTCCCATGCCCTTCTGGGAACGGGGGAGCAGCCTGGGACTAAGCAAGCCCTGGCTTCCCCAGCAGCCAAATGGCTGCTCCCGGACCCAAATGGGGCTGTCCCTGCCCCGGATGAGGGGGAAAAGGTTAGCAACAGAAATAGCCTCCAAGGACTCCGCCAGATTTGGCCGAGATCCCCAGTGAGTCAAGCCAGCCTTCAAGGACAGAGATCTTGGAGGGTAGCCTGGGCCTCCCCTTTTCCCATAGGCCCACAGACTGGCACCAGGATAGCACAGGCCTAAGGGACTCCTGCTTCCAGACTTGGTGCTGCTGACCCCAGAGGATGGTGGTGGAGTGGAAAAAGACACCAAGTGAGTAGAAACGAGCAGCCCTGTGTCTCCTAGAAAGCCTCGCACACGGAAGGTGATCTCGTCGGCCTCGTGCCCGTGCCTGGTCCAGCCTGAGGTTATTTGGTTCTGGAGTTGAGCGGGAGGAGCCCGAGGCTGGGCCAGGGAAGACAGTGTGTGACAATCCAAAGGGCTAAAATTCGAGCACTTGAATAAAAAGCCATTTTTCATGGCAATTAGGGTAGAATCGGTTTCCTTTTCTAATTTTTATGTGTTTGAGAACATTCAGAGGAGTCCGCAGGCCTCCTCAGGCTGCTGGGGAAGGTCCAGGATTTAGGCAAGGTCAGGAACCTTTCTGTTCCATCCCCATGTTTTACAGAGAAAGTAAACCAAGGTACGGAGGAGATTTGCCCCAGATAATGCCAGTGGTAACGGTGGAGATCGAGGAAGGCCCTTGGCCCAAATCCTTCTGGACGTGGAAGTTGTCAGTGACGGCTTCCACGAGCCTTGGCCCAGTTGGACACCCCAGACGGAGAAGAATCTTAGGTGGGGGGCCAGGAGGGACCTTACAGATCACCCCCTCCCAGAGTTAGTGACCCCACGACCTTCCCCAATGTGGCCTGAACCAGTTCAAAGACTGACGGAAGCAAATGGCAATAAATGCACAAACGGGGTTTCCACGTCACTGTGCGCCGCCGGTTCTGGAAAAAACTGGCAGATCGCAGCTTTCGGGGCACAAGGAGGCTTGGGGTCCCACCGCGTGGAAGAGGCCGGGCCGGGGATTGCAGGAACCAGACGGAGGCACAGGGGGCCAATGCACTCATGTTTATTGCACAGGATGGGGGGGGTGGAGTCGGGGTCTCCCGCAGGGGCCCCGTCATGTTAGTTGGAGACAAGACTCGAGAGTTGCCACTTTTTTGTCCCGTTATCAGTTATACATTCAACAGAATGGCAGCAGCCGGATGGGGGAGGGAGGGGGAAAGCCTCGGTGAGGGAGACAGGCTGCCCGATGGGAGGGGCACGGCCGAGTGACCAGAGAAAACTCAGCGTGGGGTGAGGACCCCAGAGCTAAAGACCCTCCCCCTCCCCCCAGACCAAGGGTCATTCTCCCACTTCAGGGCGCCGCACACAGGTGTGGACTTGGCGTAGGCAAGTCCTGGTTCCTCCCCTCTTCTCCCACCCCCTCGCCGCGGGCCCCGAGAGGAGGTCTCTTTGGCTGGGAGCCCCCCGGGCGCTGCCGCTTTCTCACGCCCCACTGGTGCGCAGTGGGGAGCCGGGGAAGCCCATTTTGTACATGGAGAAAAATGAGGGGCACGGGCTCAGCCGGCCCTCCCCAGAGCTGGGCTTCCCAGGCCCTCGGCCCTGAGCTCCGGGACGGCCAGCCTGTGGGCTCTGAATCCAAGACATGCAGACACACGGGCACGCGCCCACACGCACACACTCACGCCAGGACGCACAGGGCTTGTGCATGTCCGAATACACAGGCCAGGACAGAGGGCACGGACCACGCTGCCCGGGGGGCCATGGTGCCCTAGGCAGGGCGACCTCCGCCACCTCAGTCCGAGGGTCACCAGGCAAAGGCAGGGGCAGTGGGAAGGCAGGGCGGCAGCTCGGTCGGGCTGGACACTACGCTTAACAAAAACCCAAACAAACGGGGGGCGGGGCCGAGGAAACAGCGCCAGGGCAGGGGGCCTCTGCAAAGCTGCCTGACCGGACAACCTGGTCTTGTTTGGGGTTTCTGGGAAGAGATCCAAGGGGCCAGTAGCCAGCGGACCACCACCCCTTTGAGGATCCCCAAGCACCTACCCTAGGAGAGGCAGGGCAGCATTCTCCCCCCATTTTACAGATGGGGAAACTGAGGCACAGAGGTGACATATAAGCCCCCCTAACCTTGATGCTGAGGGTGGCTCAGAGGAGAAAGGAGGGAAGCAGAGGGCCAGAGCCCCCCGGCTCCCGGGAAGCAGGGGTGAGGAGAGCGGGAGGCCCCTATCAGCCTCGCTCTGGCGGGCCACGCGGCACGATGGGAGTCGCCTCGGACTCGGGAGGCCAGGGCTGCGCCGCCACATCCCTCCTTTCTGTGAATCTCAGTTTCCCCGTCTGACCACGTGGGGCCTGGCAGCCCGCGCCCCAGGGTCTCTTCCGGCTCTGATGGCCCAGGTTCTACTGCCCACGGTTCTCTAGGAGAGACAAAGCAAGGCCTCGGGACCAGCCTGGGGAAGGGGGAGGGGCCCGGGGAGGCAGGGGGAGCTGGGGGGAGGGGACATGAAGAAGTCAGCCATGGTCTTCCTCGCCTGAGCTCAGGCCCCTCACGCACACAGACACGCACACGGACGGACACACGGATGTCTATGCTAAAGGTCTATGGCTTCTATGATGCAGAGAGGAGCCGAGGCTCTCGAAATGTCAGCAGGAATGAGACAGGGCTTTGGTCTTGGATGACGGGACGGAGCCGGGCCGGGCCCAGGTCCCGGCCCCCGGGGGAGCTCCCTGCAGTCCGGGACGGCGAGGGAGAGAGGAGGCCGCGCACGCCTGCCCTGGCCCGGCCACCAGCCCCGTCCTAGGCCCAGTGAGGGTCACAAGTTGGAAGACAGCCGCGATCTGGCCGAGTCCACTTCGTGAGCGCTGGCGGCCGAATCCTTCCGGCCGGCCCCCGAGTCCTGGGCCGGGGCCGGGCCCGGGCCCGCGTACACCGAGCCGCTGGACAGCTGGTGTGGCAGGGCGAGGCGGGGGGGCCCGGGCCCCAGGCGGGGGGTGGAGCTGCTCGCCTCCCGGGAGGTGCTGGAGGGGGGGCCCGGAGGGGGGCCCGCAGGCTGGGGCAGGGACGGCTGGGAAGCCGACAGGGGCCGCGACTCGTGGCTCAGGCAGGGCGTGTGCAGGGCTTGTGTGCTCTTGTGCGCTGCGGGCCGCTGCGGCGAGCCCGGGGCCCGGGACGGGCCTAGTGACAGCTGGGAGCCCGACTCCCCCTTGGCCCCGTATGGGAAGGTCCGGCTAGCCCGAGGGCTCTGCGATGGGGGGCTCGCCGCGGCCGGGGGAGGGGGGGGGCTGGGGCGGGGGGGGCGCCTGGAAGAGAATGGGCGAGACCGAGAAGGGGCTGGGGACGGCCTGGGCATACATCATCCGGGGGGAGCTCAGGGCCAGGGGACCCACCAGCGGGCTGGCCATCTGCGGGCAGAAGCTCATGGCCACCGCCTGCTGCAGGGTGGCGATGGCCGAGGTGACCTGGGGCTGGGCCGCCGGGTAGAGCCCCGGGTGCTGGCCCAGCTCGGCCTGCTGCACCATCTCCCGGTCGTATTTCACGATCTCTTGGATGATCTCGTTCTCCTGGTTGTTGAAGACGCCTGAGTGCAGGTCGTGCTGGACCTTGTGCAGCAGGATGGAGTTCTTCTTGCCTGGGAGGAGGCACCCAGAGGTGGGCATGAGGACAGGAGGCCCCGGGGGACTGGCCTCCGCTCCTGCTGGGGCAAGCAGCCTCACCCCCTGCAGTGCCCAGGAGGCAGGGGGCCCAGGGGCAGGGGGCTCTGGGGGCAAGGGGCTCCGGGGGCAGGGGGCAGGGGCTCTGGGGGCAGGGGGCCCAGGCCAATGTGACACGTTGTGGTCTCAAGGGGAGCCTAGAACTAATTTCTCCTCCCTAAGATGATGAGACTGAAGTGTATGATCTCTAAGGGCCCTCCCAACTCTGACCTCCTGGGTTCTAAGGGCCCTCCCAGCTCTGACCTCCTGGGTTCTAAGGGCCCTCCCAGCCCTGACCTCCTGGGTTCTAAGG
>JAJPUD010002610.1:135515-148831 GCA_023553655.1 Myrmecobius fasciatus
TCTGGGTTCTAAGGCCTCCCAGCTCTGACCTCCTGGGTTCTAAGGGCTCTCCCAGCTCTGACATCCTGGGTTCTAAGGGCCCTCCCAGTTTTAATAATATCTGGTTTTACGCCCCTCACAGCTCTGACATTTTAAGTTCCAAGGGTCCTCCCAGCTCTGATATTCCATGTCTAAGGGCCCTCTCAATTCTGACATTATCTGTTCTAAAGGTCCTCCCAGCTCTGCCATTTTATGTTCTGAGGTTCCCCTTGATTCTGATATTCTCTATTCTAAAGGCCTCTCTAGCTTAGAAGTCTACATCCTAAGATTCTTTTCAGCTCTGATATTCTCTGTTCTATAAGACAGAGAGAGAGAAAAAAACACAAAGCTGGAGAAACAGATGGAGGCAGGAACAGAGGCTGGAAGCTGAAGGAGGGCCAGTGAGAGAAATGAAGGGAGCCGGAAAAGAGAGGACATGGTCAGTGGCTGGAGGAAGAGAGGCTGGGAGGGGCTCAGGGACAATGCAGCCCCTCCCCAGCCTCTGCAGCTGTGTTCCTGAGGAGCTTCCCCCTTCTGTCCTCATTTGCCCTTCTCCAAGGATGGGGGTGGGGGGAGGCCATTCAGGAAAACGGTCCCCTGTGTGTGGGGCCTGAGAACAATGGCTGCAGCTGGCGCCTGGTTCCCAGATCTTTCTCGGACATTCCTTCCTTTGCTCCCTTCCTCTGTATCCCTGGCCAGCCTGCCCACCCCCACTCCTCCCAGCTCAGAGCCCTAATGTGGGCCCCATGCCAAGGTCCAGGGCCCGCCTCCACATAACCCTGGGCTCAGTTGGACGACTGGGGGTAGGGACTGTAGGCTGGGATTTGAAGGCCTAGGAACTGAGAGAAGTTTTGGGGAGAGCAAGGCAGAGGAGCCTGGGGCGCTCAGCTCAGGAACTGAGAACTGGGAAGATTTTTATCTTGTTTTATTTTATTTTATTTTATTTTCTGAGGGGGGATCAGAAGGTTTGGAGGAGGAGGACTTACCACCATGCCATTGATGGAGACCCAGCAGTTCTTAGGGAAATCCTGTAACATGGGCACCAGGAACTGAAGGCAGCCATCCCAGTGGCACAGAAGCAACATCATGCTGATGAGATTGAAAATTCGCATGACGGCACTGGCCAGGTCATAAGTCATATGGAAGATCTGGGGGTAAAGAGTCAAGGGAACAGTGAAGGAGAGCAAAAGGACGCCTTGCCCCTGCCACATCCCTGCCATCTCCTCATTCTAGTTTGGCTTCCAGGTGTGGGCACTTCCCCAAACCACAATGGAACCAGTGAAGCTACAGCCTGGCTAGGGCTCCCGGGTCCTAGCAGACTCAAGTGCCAGGCCAGAAAGGGGGAGAAAAGGGCCATCCTTGGACTTCCTCCCCCCACCCAATCAGGCTAACCCCCCCCCATATGTGCATGTGGAGAAAGACTCAGAGATAAATGCAGACATCCAGAGATAGAAACTGAGAGATGGGAATGGCACCCAGAGAAAGACCCAGAATTCAGAGGGAAACACCCCCAGGGACAGAGATCCCCAGCAGAGACACCGAGAGGTGAACCAAGGAGACACAACGGGCCAGACATCAGCAACAACCCCTCCTATTCATTCTCCCATCCCGCCCAGCCCCCTGTGTCTCTCCAAACACACACACAGACTATTTACAGCCTGGTCACACCCCCTGGCTAGACACCCAACACCTACACACTCAGAGGAACAGCCCCACCTCAGACACACCAGGCTATTTAGAGTCATGACATACCCCCCTGGCCAGACACCCCCCTCCCCTGCCTTCTTCTGTTCATCCAGATACACACAAACTCTGCAAGGGGTGGGGAGGGAAGGGCCAAAGTCAGCCTGGAGGGGACAGACCCTCAGCTAGGCTCAGTCTCCCACAGAAAGCTCTCCCAGTTTTGCAGACCCAGCTCCAGTGCTACATTCATCAGGAACTTTCCCTAGGTACCCCTCCCCCCTTTCTCCACTAACCTAGAGATCTTTCCCATAGCCCTGCTCACAACCTGACCACTATTGGTTTGATGGGAAGAACTCTGAATTAAGTCAGGAGATCTGAGTTTGAACCCTGGCTTGAATTTCACCAAATGATTCCTCATGTCCTCCAAGCCTTGAGATCCCGAGTCTCTCCCATAGCCCTGTTCACAACTTGACCACTACTGGTATGGTGGGAAGAATTAAGTCAGGAGAGCTGAGTTTGAATCCTGGCTTGAATTTCACCAAATGATTACCTGCCTCAGAGGGTGGTTGTGGGCCAAGCCTTTTAGGAAAGTTAAAGCATTCAGAGGCATAGCCTGGCCTGGAGACACAGGTTATTATTAACATCCATTAAACCATCAAATGGCATTAAAATGGGAGAAATGACTTGTGACCATTATTATAGTTATCTGTGGGATGCAGATTATGTCTTCTGCTGGACTGTGAAGGAAAAGGAGCTTATCCATCTTTGTGAATGGCTCAGCTCAGTTCAGCCCAGCATGTAGTAATGTCTTAACAAATGTTTGGGAGAGAGATAGCGGAGGGTGAGAAAGAAACAGAAAAATGGGAAGAGGAGGGAGGGAAGGAGACAATAAGAAAGAAGGGGAGCAAGGGAGAAAAGGAAGTATGGGGGAAAGGAAAGAAAAATGAAGGGATGGTAATAGGAAAAAGAAAAGAAGGAAGAAGGGGATGAATGGAAGAAAGCCATGGAAGAAGGGAGAGACAGAGAAAAGGGAAGAAAAATGAAGAGAGAGGGAATCGGAGAAAGAAAAGAAGGAAGAAGGGTAGTGATGGAGAAAACAAAAGAGAAATGAAGAGGGAGAGGAATAGGAAAAAGAAAAGAAGAAAGAGGGGGAGGGAAAGAAGAAAGTCCTGAAAGAAAAGAGGGATAGAGAAAAGAAAAGAGAAATGAAGAGGGAGGAGACTAGGAGGAGGAAAAGAAGGAAGAAGAGTAGGAATGGAGAAAAGATAAGAGAAATGAAGAGGGAGGGGAATAAAGAAAGAAAAGAAGCAAGAAGGGAGGGAAGGAAGAAAGCTATGGAAGAAGAGAGGGGCAAAGAAAAAGAAAGAAAAATGAAGAGGGAGGGTAACAGAAGGAAGAAGGGTAGGGAGAAAAGAAAGTCATGGAAGAAGGGAGAGATGGAGAAAAGGAAAGAGAAATGAAGAGAGAGGGGAATAAAGAAAGAAAAAAAGGAAGAAGGGGAGTAAAGAAGGAAAACAGAAATGAAGAGCTAGAGAAAAAGAAGGAAGGAAAGAAGGTAGAGAAGGAAGAAGTAAGGAAACTAGGGAAGGAGGTGAAGAGGCAACAGAAGTAAGAAAGGATATATGAAAGAGAAGAAGAAAGGAAGGGAGGATCAGAAGGAAGGAAAAAGGAAGAAAGGCTACTAAGGAGTACAAGAAGGAAACAAGAAGAAAAGGAAAGGAAAGGAGGGAGAAGGAAAGCAGTAGGAAAGAAGGAGAGTTTTTATTCTGTTTTCTTCCTCTCTCCTTCAGGGACCGGGGAGCAGCTGCAATTCCCCAGTGGGCTGAGGTGCCAAACCCCCTCTGACCAAGCCATGGACCTCACCTCCTCCCACTGGTGGATGTAGCGGATGAGGCGGGAGAGACGCAGCAGGCGCAGGAGACTGAGGATCTTGGTAAATCGAACAATGCGCAGTGCGCGGGCAGTCTTGTAGACCTCTGAGTCAATGCCCTTCTCCACAATGAGGAAGATGTAATCCACAGGGATGGAGGACACAAAGTCCACCACAAACCACGTGCGCAGATACTTCTTCTTGATTTTCTCTGGGTCTAGAATGATCTCCGTGTTATCCTCTATGACAATGCCGGTGCGGAAGTTCAGAACCAGGTCCATGAGGAAGAAGGTATCTGAGACCACGTTGAAGACTATCCACGGTGCCGTGGTCTCATCCTTGAAGAAGGTGATACCCACGGGAATGATGATAAGGTTCCCCACCATGAAGAGCAGCATCGTGAAGTCCCAGTAGAATCTGTGGCCAGGGAAAGGGGCAGTTGGTCATAGCATTCAAGGCTTCAACTCCAGCTCCAGCCCTGTCTACCCTTGTCCCTGAAAATAAGGGTTCCCACCCAAACTCACAAGGTGTGGCAGCTAGAAGAGCAATGAGAGACAATCTTTCCATAGAGATGAGGTTCAGAAAACAAAAGGAGATTACCCCAAATCCCAAAATGATTAAGTGGAAGAACCAGGAACAGAACTCAGGCATCCTGACTCCTGGTCCAGGGCTCTAGACCCTTCAGATTCCCCTTCAAAAAGAGCTGGTCAAAAGAGAAAAGGAGATGGAGAGACAGAGAGAGACAGAGACACAGACAGAGAGACGGAGAAAGTGTTCCTCATTATTGGAGGTATCCAAGTGCAGACCAGGTGAGCCTTCACAAGAAGGCAGTTCCTGTACACAGAGCAAGGCTGTGCCAGCGGTCCCTTCCAGCTTTTAATCCAAACAGATTGACTTCTTTTGTGTCATGGACCCTTTTGGAGTCTACAAAAGTCAATGGACCCCTTCTTGGACTAATATTTTTAAAGGTTTAAATAAAATACATGAAATTATTTTTTGTTCCCCCTCCTTAATAGTATTTTATTTTTTCCAATTATATGTAAAGATAGTTTTCAGCATTTACTATTATAAGATTTTGAGTTCCATATTTTCCCCATCCTTCTTTCCCTTCCCCCGCCCCAAGACAGTAAGCAATCTGATATGGTCTATACACGTATAGACATGTTATACATATTTCCATGCTCCTCATGTTGTGAAAGAAAAATCAGAACAAAAGGAAAAGGAAAGAAAGGAAAAAAAGTGAAAAGAATATGACTCAGTCTGCATTCAGACTCCATAGGTCTTTTTCTGGATATGGACATCATTTTTCATCATAAGTCTTTTGGAATTGTCTTAGATCATTGTATTGCTGAAAAAAAGCCAAGTTTACCATAGTTGATATTATGTTGCTGTTACTGCATACAATGTTCTCCTGGTTCTGTTCACTTTAATATACAGGATTACAAAGGAAACCAATTACATTGAAATAATTGTTAGTTAAAAATTAAATTTGCGGGGCAGCTAAATGGTGCAGTGGATAGAACACCAGTTGTGAAGTTGGGAGAACCTGAGTTCAAATCTGGCCTCAGACACTTAATGCTTCCTAACTGTGTGACCCTGGGCAAGTCACTTAACCCCAATTGCCTCAGCAAAAATAATAATAATAATAATAATAAAGTTGACAGACCTTAAGCTAAGAACCTCTCAATAGGTTGTGGTTTGGGGGGAAGGGAGAGAAGATCCATGGTTTTTTGGTTTTTTTGTTTGTTTGTTTTGCTTTTTGCTGAGGCAATTGAGGTTAAGTGACTTGCCCAGGGTCACACAGCTAGGAAGTGTCTGAGACCAGATTTTAACTCAGGTCCTCCTGACTTTAGAGCTGGTGCTCTATCCACTGTGCCACCTAGCTGCCCCCCTCCATGTTTTCTTTTGCAACATGACTTTTATGGAAATGTTTTGCATAACCTCACATATGTTTTCTCAGCAGGGGGAGGGTAGGGAGGAAGGGAAAGAATCTGGAACTTAAAAGTTTTAAAAACAAATGTAAAAAAATTGTTTTACATGTAACTGGGGAAAATAAAAATATTAAATAAAACCCCCTCAATAATATCCACCAGGGAGTGAATTTTACAGGTGGGAAAGATCTAGGTGCTCAACAGGTCCTACCTCCTCATTTCACAAATGGGAAAGCTGAGGCTCAGAGAAAGGGAAGGGACCACTTTCTTATGGAGTCCTGACCTATCTCCAGTACCTTTCCTCAAAATGGAAAGGCACAAAGCTAGGAAGCATGGATGTCTTTCCAGTGGACTTTATAAGATAATGGGGTGGGATGTGGAAAAGTAGCAAGAAATACCTAGAAGGGGCTTAGAAGGGCCAAAAAAAGAGGCAGAGAATTTTGGTGGGTTTTTTCCTAGAAAGGCAATCTCAGCTTCAACTACTCCATCAATCAGATTTCAGTATTTCTGTTGGGGTAAAAACTGGAGAGAGGGAGGATAAGCCCACAATAATCCTGAGTCCTAGATCCCCACCTCTCAAGGACCTATTCTAGTCCCCATCCTTCTTGCCTCTCTGTGACCTTTCCCAGGATGTTGCAAGGTCACAGCCACCAGTAAGAAGCAAAGAGGACTAGAGAAATCTCATACCTTCCCTTTAGCAAAAGTAAAAACCAGGAGGGAGACTGGGGAGGTTTTTCTGTCCTGCTCCACCCCAAATTAATGCCCCCATGCTCCCAATCTATAGATTCCTTAAAGGCAAGCCTGCAGGATGGGTCAGGAATTGGGATTCCCCCTCCTTTTGCCCAAGGCCCTGAGGTCAGCTCCCAGACACAGAGGGAATGCATCGGGTCCCCTCATCATCCTCCCTAATCCCCTTCCCCTTATTAAACCCTCACCTTCCTCAATCCCCATTCCCTTCCTTCAAACATCAGCTCTCTCATTGATTTTCCCATCTTTCCTGCCTTCAGACCCAAATAACCCCACCCCACCCCCATATGGATATGAATTAGATTTCCCATGACAGAGAGCTCACTACCTCCCAAGGCAGATTTTTCCACTTTGGGACAACTCTGATTGTTAGAAAGTTTTTCCTTACATGGAGCCAAGATCTGATTCAGCGGATCCTGCCTGGTGCTTAGTCTCTAAGGTCAAGTCTGTAAGTCCCTCTTCTAGGAGGAAACCTTTCTAACATCTGAAGGCAACATTCATGTTCCTTTATCCCAAATCCTTCTGTGACAGGCAGGTAACCCTCAATTCCTAAAATATGACCCAGAATTGGAAAGAATATATGTCAGACAGGGCCTGACCAGGACTGACATCTCCACAGATGAAGGAAAGTCCTGCCCCTAGACTCAATATGGGACTGCTGTCTACCTTGCTACCCTCCGAGACTCTGTTACTATGGGAGTTTCTGATGGTGCCACTGTACCACAGAGGGCTCTTCCACTGCAATCCCACTGTGTTCCCTGCCTCGACTGGGCAAAGCCACTTCATCTTCTCAAGTGTCCTCAGCTGGCCCATGGCAGCCCTGGACCTGAGCCATGGCCAAGCAAATCCCCATGTCACTGCCAGGCCAACCAGCCCCAAGCTGGAGATCCTGGCTCCAACTCTGAGAGCTCACCCTACTGCTAAGGTTAGAGGTACATTGGTATGGCAGAAAGAACCCTGGAGAGGCAGTCAGAAAACCAGGTTTCGAGTGTTGGTTTTGCCAGACTTCTTGTGTGACCATTGGCAAGGTCCTTCCAGTCTCTGGGATTAAACTTTCCCATTTGTAAGGCTACTCTACGATCCCTTCCACATCTGAGATCCTACAAGCTTGGAGGAATGGAGGAATGTAAAAATGTGCCCTGAACAGTTGGCCCTGCCCTCCTGTCCACACACACACACACACACATACACACACAGAGCTTCCTGGAAATCCTCCCATGGCATGGAATACAATTCAGAGTCACTTCTTAGCTCTGAGGACACAGTTCAGCCACCTAAAGGAGATCTAAAGGTTCAGGGCCAAAGATGGAGGTCAGATGGAGGCAATGAAAGAAAGGGGACAAGCTTCTGATCTCCAACCAAACATTAGGAAAACCATAGCCTGGGTAAGGAATAATTTGTGGTTAGGGATCTGGGATCAGAATTTAAAGATCAGAGGTCAAGAATTAAGAGTCATAATTTGGAGTTTCCCCTCCATTTCTTACTTTCTTCATAGTATCAGCAAATTCCAAGGAATATTTTTGGTAAGATACCCTTGAGTCTGGGCAGAAAGTGAACAGCCCAGCTTTGCTGGCCTTCTTAGGATGGAAGTACCAGAACTCCTGGTTCAGAACCACCACTGAAATGAGCTCTACTCTTTCGCCATGTGGTATCTTGGGAGAGCTTGGAACAATGGGGAGACATATTATTGGCCTAAAGAGGCTTGTTCTGATCCAGTGATATGGACATTTTGCTGGCAGGTAGCACTTGGCCAGCCTCTCGGGGTATGAGCATCAAGGGTTGTCCAGAGTCATCTCAGCTTTTCAAGGAGGAGGGGAAAATCTACCTCCCCAGAGCCAGCAAGGATTCTCATCTTCAATCCCCCAACTTGAGAGTTATGATTCTTTGTAGCTTAAATCAGAATCCCCTGTCACCCAGGAAGAGACAGGGCAGAAATGTGGGAAAAGGCAGATTACGTATCATACCTATTAGGTATGGTTCACCCACTGATATCAAGACCTTAAAAGGCTCCCTTAATCAATCTGGGCTTTGGTCTCCCTCATCTGAAAAACAGTTCTATCATTCTGGGCACAGGTAGGTTATAGATATAAAATACAATTGTTCACAAGAAAGGAGTTTGGGGCTTTCAGTAGATAAGGCTCTGAAAATCCATGGGGTTGGGTTTTTATCTCTAAAGTCCCCTCTTCTTCCTCCCTTGAACTAGAGCATAAGGGGTGAGGGGGAGAAGCATTAACTCTGTGATTCATATCAGCTCTGTGGTTTATCCCAGAGATGCTAATGCAGGAATTAATTTCCCAGGGATTTGTAAATAAGGTTTCTGGTTTGACCTCCAACCTTGTGATCGGCTAATCTTTACAGCCATCTGGGGAGAATTTACCCCACCCAAGATCAACTCAACTTTTGCCAACCAGCTGATCACAGACTCTGAAAATGGACTTCAAATCCCAAAAGGACTCGATCTGTCTAATATAGCCCTTCTCAAGCTAAGTCCTCTTCATCTAAAGTCTTTGGGCAAGGAATAAGTGACTTTATGGGGGATGTCACAGTGAAGCTTCCTTCCCCTAGGACTACATCAGATGCTCAAAACTTTGTTTTCAAGTACATAAAACAAAATACATAAAATTACCAAAAAGCAAACCATATTGAAACACTATTATCTAAACATTAAAAAAAATTGTAGACTTTAGGTTAAGAACTGGATGAAATGCCTGAGTACTTTATGATTTTGATATTCTTACATCTACATTCTAAGGTCTTTCTATATTTTATACTCTAAGATATTTCTAATCTTAACATTCTCTCCTCTGGTTTCTAAATACCTTTCTACTTTTGACATTGTGTTCTAAGAGTCCTTCCAGCCCTGACATTCTGTGTTCTAAGGGCCCTCTCAGTCTTTTGTGTATTATGGATCCCTTTTTCCAACCAGTGGAGGAAATGGGGTACTCTTGGGCACAGACTAGTTTTTGGGAAGACATAAACCGGTCAACAGTGGCAAATTACATAGACTTCTCCACCAACCTCAGAGCCATCAAATTCCCCACCCAACTTCATCAAAGTGCTACCCAAGAAGAGAGCCTAAACCAAAGCAGGCCAGGTTAAGGATAGACTTAAGAATCTTCCACTTCCAGAATCAAAGTGTTAGTTCTTAAAAAGGCTAATAATTTGGGAAAAACAATAACAACATATGTACGGTGCACTACAATCTACAAAGTCATTTTCCATCCTTCACCTCCTACAGCACACAAGAGATGGAGAGATAAGGGTTATTCTATTTTACAGAATAGGAAACTGAGGCCTAGAGAATGGAAGTAATTTGCCAATAGTGACAGAGCCATCCTTACTCCCAGTGCAGAATTCTATCCCTCATATCCCAGTACCCAGGATATCACAACCATTGGTTGGGCTGGTCTTAATCTCCAGAATACCAACCTCTTGTGAAGGATCAGTCTGGCCTCTTTCCCTCTCATCCCATTCACTCATCCTAAATACCAGGCAAGAGGGGTGTGTGTGTGTGTGTGTGTGTGTGTGTGTGTGTGTGTGTGTGTTTATATACACAAGTAAATGCAATACCTAGATACAAAATAGAAGTCATGGCTAAGCGGACTGATGAGAGGAAGGGATGGAGGAGAGGATGCCAGGAGGCAGAATGCCTGAGTTTGGGGCCTGGCTCCATGGAGCTGAGGAACCTGGCAGAGTTCCTCATGAATATTGTGAATAATTAGAGAGTAGTTTCTTTCTTTTGGCCCTTCTCACGGGCTCCAAGGAGGAGCAGACATATTTAGGGGTCCTTTCTTATTTACAATCAGAAGTCTTCTTGGCTTAGGAGTCAGCATATGTAAGTCTCTTTGTGAAGGATTCAGGGTCTCCCACACCATGATTATCTCCAGTGCCTATCCCCAAGAGATCTAACCTGCTCCATACATCTGGACTCCCTCTCTTATTCCCTACAACTGTGAATCGTTTCAAATCAGAGCTGGGAGAGGATTTTACAATATAGAGCACAGGATGTTAGAGTTGGATGGAATCTCACTCCAATGCCTTCCTTTTAGAAAAATGGAGACTGAGGCCCTTAGGAGTAAGGGACTTATAGAAGTCATATGAAAAACTAGCAGTATAGCCAGTACACTGAAGTCCAGGTTTCCTGACACCAGGCTTTCTATTACATGAAACCTAGACCTCCTGTGTCTTCACTCCCCATTCCTGCTTCCTTTCCAAGATATTAATTGTATCCTGTAGTGGTCTAGTTCAGAGTTTGAAGCATCAAGGAGTGGGCAAGGAAAAGGGTTTGCTCTTTGTGAACCATCTCCCTAGCTCAAAAATATGCTTCCCTAGCTTCCAATCTCCTAGATTAAGGAAGCCCATTGGTTGGCTAGTTTGAAGATTGTCTCATCTTCAGAGAACACTTCTCCTCTGGGGACCTTCCTAGGTTCCCTGGGGCAAATAGCTTCCCCCCGGGGAAATAGCTCTGCCCATAAGTAGTTATCCTAGGTTTAGATGTCACCCTAAGGACAAATGCTCCAAGGCTAAATGTGAGTCTGGGACTGTCTGGTCAACCCACACATTGGATGGTTGGAGACAGACCCACTTTGGCAGGGGGATGGGGGACATTCTGCAAAGAGAAATAATTCCTTATCCCTCCCTGCTGGTGTCTCCAAGGAGTGCCAGGCATCTGTCAGTCATCCTCTTGACACCCCCAAGGGAAATCATTGCATCCATATTTTTTCCTTATCTATCCTGTAGAAAGGCAAACTGAGACCCTTTTGATAAAAATGATTTAAGTAGAACTCTACAGTGAAGAGAAAGGATGATTTGGCTCGGGACAAAAATGTTCTATATCCCCTAAGTCTGTGTTTCCTTCACTACTCTCAAGATGAGGTTTGTCTAGAGAGAACAAACTGAGCAGCTGGGACATCCTGCTCCACCAGGGAAGATCAGACACATGCCTTTAGACTCAGAATATAACTAAAAAAACTAGGAAAGGGACCCTATGACATCTTCCTGAAGAAAGAGGGAACATAAAAGAACTTACTTTCCCCAGAGCAATTGAAGGAATCTTCCATATATTGTTTCTAAGACCCTTCTCCTCCTCCAAACAATAACCCTTCCTACACCTTTAATTTGGATCACAGGATTCAGAATTGTAGAGATAATCCAGTTTAACTCCCTCACTTTACAGTTCTAGAAAGAAGGGACCTTCCCAAGGTCACACAGGGAGTAAGTAGCAGATCTAGGCTTGAATCCTTTGCTCTTTTCACAACAATACAATGCACCCCTTCTTTCCTCAGCTCACTAGGCTCAGTAGGATTAGAACAAAACAGGGGTGAAATCCTGCCCCCGGAACAGAGTAAGGGTGGAGGCCTAGATGGACTGACAATAGAACGGGGCCCAAGCATTACTGTCTCCCCCACTGTGGACCCCCTATTTTCAGATTCCCCTTAGAACAGCTGGCTTAGGCTCATAGAGAGGGGAGGGAGCACAAAGAGGAAGGAGACAAGACTGAGAAGGGATTTAAGTCTGGCTTAAAGAGTCGAAGGCCGAGGGTGGCGACAGGGATGGATGGAAGACAGCAAGCAGGGAGGACAACAGGAGGGGGGAGCTGCCCGAGGCCCAGCCCTGCAGTAGCTGGAAGGTGGTTACTCGAGCGGGAGCAGCCTGTGACTGCTGAGGATCCCTAAGTGAAGTGGCCTCCGCTGCTGTCCTTGGTGCTGAAAGTCTTAGAGCTCACCGACTCGGGAGGAGGCATCCCTGGACTTTTCTTGCCTCTGTCTCACAGAGCAAGAACCTGAGTGTGTCACACACACTGCACCGACACAGGAACACCGACAGGGATGACACATGCACACACAGGTACACAAACTCCCAGCAAAACCACCCATTCCCATATACATCCACCTCACCAAGACACACCACAATGACACATGGTCACACATACAACACAGAGACAGGGGCCTGCCCCTCTCAGACTCAGAACCAGACTAACATGGTGGAGGGGAAGGGCAGCTCTGAGACCCGTGTCCTTGAGGCTCTGTGCCTCCACCCCGAACATTTCTCCTGAGGCCGGCGCACCCCTACTAAACCCCGACCCGGGAGCCCTGGCGTCCAATCCTTCCCAGGGAATCGCGGGAGGCTGCCCCCGCCCCTTCGCCGTCCTTCTCAGTGCCCGCTTTGCCCTCGCTGTTCCCGTCCAGGTCTGGGCTGGGCGGGTTTCTCCAGAAAGCCCCAGGCCTTCCCAATTCCCTGACCTTCCCCTCTATTCGTCCTTTTCACCGACCTCTCCACTCCCTCCTTCCTCCTTCTCACATAGAGGCATTACTCGGGTCCCTTGGGATCTCTCTTAGATCCCTGTATCTTGACGTGTTCGCATCCCTGCTATGCGGCTACCTCAACCCCCAACCCTTAGACCCCTCCCCCTTCATAAACAATATGCCATTCTCTGACCTCCAGTCCCGAGACCCTATACAATACACAACTCTCCAACCTTCAATCCCCAGACCTCCCCCTGCCCCAAATAATATGCCCCTCTCTGATTTCAGAGGTCAATGCTCCCTCTGGCAGCCCCCTCTCCCCTCTCAGACCTCCCCTTCTTCTTCACTTCGGACGCCCCTGTACGTTTCTCCCTCCCAAATCCAGACTCCCCCCACCCACTTCATCTCCAGCACTTCCTGCAGGATCCCCCTCTCCCATCTCCCAAAGCCCCTTTCCTCTTCACCCCCAACGCCCCCTGCAGGCCTGCCCCCGCTACTCCGCTCTCTGCCCCGGAACCCTAGGCAGCGGGCACCTGAAGTCGCTGTAGGGGTGGATGATCCAGGCCCCCGCCGACTTGACCCGCTCCTGCTCCCGCTCCACTGCCTTCTGGCTGCCGAACATGCGCAGCGAGAATTTGTTGACCCCGGGCTGGAGCATAGCCCCGAACTGGCGCTGCAGGAAGCTGGCCTGGCTGCCCCGAGCCTCCCCTCCGGGGCCGGCCTCGTCGCAGTCCCCGGGCCCCGCCTCGTCGCCTGCCTTGAGAGCCGGCCCCGGGGAGCCGGGACCCGAGGCAGGGCCGGAACCGGGCGCGCAAGAGAAGG
>JAJPUD010002610.1:149231-259064 GCA_023553655.1 Myrmecobius fasciatus
CGCTGCCCGCCCGCCCGTCCATGGCCGCGCAGAGCTGGGCAGTGCGGAGTCCGCCCGGCCGCCCGGAGCCCGAGGCGGGGAGCAGACCGACAAGACCCCGGGAGGGAGGGGCAGGCACACGCGCCGCCGCGCCGGGAGGAGCCGGGGGAGGAGCCAAGGGTGCAGAGGGGCGGAGGGGGGAGTCGAGTTGGAGCCCAGTGAAGGGTAGGGGGGAGGAGGTATCTCATAATGTCAGAACTGGGAGGGACTTCGGGAGTCAGGCTGTCCGAGGCGAGAGGGACCTAGAACATAGAATGTCACAGCTGGGAGGGACCCCAGGATCCAGACTGTCCCAGGTGAGAGGGACCTAGACCATAGAATGTCACCGCTGGGGTCTGTAAGGAGTACCTGGCATCATAGAGCTGGGAAACCTTGGAATTGAAGAACCCAGACTGTCAGAGGCAGAGGAACCTAAGATGTGCAATGTCAGAACAGGAAGGAACTTTGGAGTATAGAACGTCAGAGTTTGGAAAAGTGTGGGTTAGAAAGTTGAATTGAAAAGCACATCAGAGGTTCTCCAGTCTAATTCATTCTTTTAATAGATGAGGAAACTGAGACCCAACTAAGGTCCTTCAAATACTTGGGATTTGAACCCAGGACCTTTAATTCTCGAGCCAGTCCTCTTTTCCCTCTACGAGGCTGCTTAGAAGACTGAATACCAGAGCTCTAAGGGATCTTAGAACACAGAATATTCTTCTTCAGATACTGACCCTACAAATATGTTGGCTACCTCTTGGCTACTTTCCTCAAGCAGGCTGTTTCAGGGGGCAGCAGGCAAGGGACTGAACCCTACCCACCTACCCCAAGGCTCAGCTGCTGCATCTCTTCATCCTTCTGATGTCAGGAGGAGAAAAGACAGTCCATCTGGTCTCCCCAATCCCAGTAGCTGATGGCAGCTGAGGTCTCCTGGCCTGTCTTCCAACTGGCATCTCCCAAAGGAGCTGAGAAACTGGGACAATTCAAGCTAGGTTCCTTCTGTTTTCCCCATCCTTTCCCAGCATCAGGTGGACATAAGGGGAGGAACAACGGAATTGGCTGCTCTTCCTCCAAATTGGGTGTTGAGCTAGGGATCCCCTAGTCTGTAATTATTTGTAGGATGAAAACAGAGGCAGTATTGAGCAGAAAAAGAACATTAGACAGATGCAAGAGATCAAATCACCAAATATGGGAGCAGGAGGAGATCTGAGAGGTTTTTTGGTACAACCAATTACTGAATCTTTTCCACAATTTACTGAATCTCTTTCCTCAGCAAGTAATTATTCAGCCTCTGCTGAAGACCTCCCCTGAGGGAGAACATGCTATATCCCAAGGCAGCCCACACTGCTTTGTGACACTCTTGTTGGGAAGACTTTCCAGTCATCAAACCTAAATCTGCCTCTCTGAAACTTCTGACCGTTGATCCAGTTGTTTACTTTTTTTAGCCCCCTGAAGATAAAGAGAACAAACTCGTTCAACTCATGGATGAAATCAGTGGCACTACCACTATCCCAATCCCACAAATCTCTAGGCCAGCAGTTCTCAAACTTTTTGCTCTCAATATCTCTTTGTATCCTTAAAATTTGTTGAGACTCCCCAAGGAGTTCTGTTTATGTAGGTTATATTTACCATATGAAAAATTAAAATGAATAAAATTTTAAAATATTTATTAATTCATTAAAACAATAACAAACCCATTTCATGTTAACACAAAAGAACATTTTTTTGATGGAAAAACAACTGTTTTCCAAAACAAATTAGTTAGAAGAGTGGAATTATTTTACATGTTTTTGGCAAATCTTTTTAATGTTGGGCTTAATAGAAGACAGTTGGATTCTCCTATATGCTTCTGTATTCAGCCTATTGTGATATATTCTTTTGGTTGGAGCAATTGAAGAAAATCTAGCCTCCTCCATATATATGTGGTAGGAAAAGGGAGGAGTATTTCATTAGACAAATGACATCCTACTAATTTTATTAAAATTTGTTCTCACAGAATCCCTGAAAAGATCTTGGGAACCTCTGGAGAGCTACAAACCACACTTTGAGAACCAGTGCTGTAGGTTAAACATTTCCATTTCCTTCAACCAACTTTTCCCCTGAGGCAATTTGGGTTAAGAGACTTGTCCAGGGGTCACACATCCAGAAAATATTAAGTGTCTGAAATCACATTTGAACTCAGGTCCTCCTGACTTCAGGGCTGGTGCTCTATTCACTGCCCCACCTAACCCCCCCCCAATTCTAATACATTTTCTCTTAGCAATTTTGCCAGACTGACCATACTTTTCTGGATATCTGCTCCATTTTGTCTCTGTCTTCTCCAAAACTGAACATGATCCTTCAGATGTGGTCTGATCAAGGCAAATTATTCAGGAACCCCTTTCTAGATACCATCTCTCTCTCTCTCTCTCTCTCTCTCTCTCTCTTTCTCTCTCTCTCTCTTTTACTACAGCTTTTTATTTTCAAAACATATGCATGGATAATTTTTAACACTGACCCTTGCAAAACCTTTTGTTCCAAATTTTCCCCTCCTTCCCCCGACCCCCTCCCCTAGATGGCAGGTAGTCCAATACATGTTAAATATGTTAAAGTATATGTTAAATCCAATATATGCATACATATTTATATAGTTATCTTGCTGCACAAGAAAACTCATTCAATCATCTCATTATTGAAAAGAGTCCCGTCCATCAGAATTGAGCTTCATATAATCCTCTTGTTACTCCATCCTTCTCTTAATGCTACCTAGGATACTTCTACCTTGATGGATCTAGGATCTAGTTTCTGTGGATATCCTAGCAAAGATGAAGATCACATAATCCAACCATGCCTGGCCATCTTGTGCAAGGCCTCCTGGGAACCCCCTATGCCCTATGGGCTACCTTTTTTGGCTACCATGTGACACTGTTGCCACAAACTGAACTTGAAGTCCTTTAATATCCCCAGATCTTTTTCAGAGGAACCACTGACTAACCATACTTCCCTCGTCCTATTCTTGGGAAATTTACCTACAGAAACCAAGTATAAAACCTTACACTGTTGTGTTACAGTTCTCCTGTCTCAGTTTCGTTTAATTGTTCTACCCCAATTGTTTTGCCTCAGTTTCCCTGGTGGCAACCCCCCTTCCTGACCATTAGGACTGATATAATTGGGCCTGTAGAGTATTCCAAAGAGTCATAAAACCTCCAGATGGCCCATCTCAAATACCTAGACATACCCCTTAACTTTATGGCCCCAGACTCAGTGGCTCCTAGCTTCTTCCCAAACTTATCAGAATTTATGATCCTTTCTCCATACCCATCAGAACTGAATTTATAGTCATTTCCTGGAACTTCTATCCCCCAGCGCTCTACCCCCCTTCTGCCTTTGTTTCCCTGAGTGCCAGAGCCTTATAAGAGTCCCTGTAGTGACTCACTCAGGTGCTGGATACTTTGAGACAAGAGTCCTATCCAGACCCTGGCCAATATGGCTGCCAGTCCAAACTCTCCACTACTATCAATAAACTATTAATAATCTTTAATCAATATACTGCCTCAGTTTCTTCTGCGTATTAACATGTATCTTTTTAAAATTTATCTTATTAGTTTCTGCTTGTTGATCTAATCTATTGAGCTCTTCCTGAATTGTGACATTAACCATTTCTCTCAGTCTTGTGTCATCGGCAAATCTCACAGGATGCCTTCTAAGACCTCATCTAAGTTGTTCATATAAATATCGAACACCATAGGAACAAGGATAGATCCTTGGAGAATTGCAGTAGAAACTGGCCTCCCAGTTCACATGTAATCATTAATGACAGCTCTCTGTAAGGTCAATTCAAGAAGTTCTGACTATATCTCACTCTACTACTGTTTAGGTCATAGCTCTTCATCATGTCAAAAAAGGATAGTAGGAATGAATGAAAGAATGAATGAATGAATGAAAAATTAATGAAGAGGACATCATTCACAAAGACAGCATAAGAGATTTTGCCAAAGATCTTGCTGAAATGTAAATGTCCTATGTCAACAGAATTATTCATTCTAGTAATAACCTCATCAAAAAAGGAAATGAGATTAACCTAGTCTAATCTATATTCTACTCCTGGATTGGCCAATGAATCTGAGTGTGACTCTGGGCAGGTCCCAAGATCAGAGAACTGGAAGGGATCTTAAAGAAAATCTAAAAGCTGAAGAACAATCCCTTCTTGACTTCTCGGTCCTCCTGTCATAACTTGACGATATCTAAGGAGAGATTTCCTGAATTATGAAGAATTGTGCCGATTTCACATTGTTTTGCTGCTTTAGTCATTTTCAGTTGTGTGTGACTCTGTGTGACCTCTTTCAGGGTTTTCTTTGCAAAAATACTCAAGTGTTTGACATTTTCTTCTCCAGCTTATTTTACAGATGAGGAAACTGAGGCAAACAGCATTAAGTGACTTGCCCAGGGTCACACAGCTAGTAGGTGTCTAAGGCTGGATTTGAACTCAGGAAGATAAGGTTTCCTGACTCCAGGCCTGGCACTCTATCCACTGAACCACCTAGCTGCTTCCACTTTCATTTTATGGTTTTTTAAACTGAGGCAGCCATTGTATCTGCCGTCCTGCAGCCTAAGCAAACACATTCAAGTCATCCTAGCCCAGCATGAGCTTATTCTTTTTACCAACCTAATTGCCATCTTCAGAAGGCTGTCCAAAATCTCTTCCCCTTTTTCCTCAACTTCCTGAACTTTTAAACTAGGGGGCTGAACCAGATCATCATCCAAGTTCCTCCCAGTTTATGTTGTAATATGCCTTGAAATTCTATGTTCTATGTTCCAAGATCTTTTCCAGCTCTAACACTTGTGTTTTGTTTCCTTCCAGCTTTGACCTAATATCCCTTCTACCTGTGCCAGCCAGACAGAGAGACAGATGGGCTTTTGGACAGTCAGAGCCAGGCTGTCTGTACTGAAGCTGCCCCTGCTTGTAGTTTTACCACAGAGATTAGTTCCTAGGCTAGGGGAAGTCTTACCTATGCTGGACCTGCTTGGACCTGCCCAGCTGAAGAGGATGCTAAACAGAGGTGGGAGCTGGCCCTGCCTTAGAATGGGCTCTGCCAAACTTCGACCCCCTAGGGGATGGCTTAGTGTTCAGGCTGAGGGGGATCTATTTGAAAGGGCTTTCATCTGAGCCTTTGGAATATATCACCCTGGGCAAGAAGCCAGGACCCTGGTGTCTGGAGCTGAGAAATCGTGATTGTGAGAAAGGTAGGAGAAAAGATGTTCCAATCTTTCCTCACAGGGGCTCACTGCATGCACATGGATAACCTGCAGGGGCTCGAGTTCCTCTCTCTTTAATGTTTGGACCTAGGCTGTGATCCTGAATACTTGGCTATGGATGAGTGACCCAGTTCTCAGATTCTGGAGGTTTCCCTTGTAGCTCCACAGCTGGCCTGCGTGACCCCTATTCCCTAACCCTGGGTTCCACAGCTCCCCAACTCTCAACTACTGGACACAAGCTCCATTGCCCCTCAGAGACCACCCATGAAGAGGAGGAGGCTTACAACAATAGAGGTCCAGGGTCCAAGATACTGTGCTCTAAGGGAACAGAATGGGTTTGATTTATGACCTCCACTATCAGCTATGGACTTCCCCCACCTCTTATCTAACTGACTAAGTGTATAAACTTGTGAGAAGATTCATTGGTTGGTCTGGGACCTGATTGAAAGCTGTGCATTACCCACAAATACACCACTACCATGTTCAAGAATTCTAAAGTTCCTGTATCTGATTATAATCTATTGGCTTCCCCTTCTCCCTCTGCTCTTCCTTACAAAATCCTCTTCTTTGTCCGTTCCTTGATCCCTAAATTCTCGGACCATCTCACTTGCATTAGTAACTCTCTCACCTTTTCCCTTTTTGGACCCCTTCATGAAAAAATCCAATGCTTTCTAATGCATTGTTGGTGGAGTTGTGAAAAGATCCAACTGTTCTGGAGAACAATATGTAACTATGTCCAAAGGGCTACAAAACTATGCTTACCTTTTGATCCAGCAGTGTCACTACTAGGTTCTGTATCCCAAAGAGATCATAAAAGAGAGGAAAGGACCCAAGTGTGCAAAAATGTTTGTAATAGCCCTTTTTGTAGTGGAAAGGAACTGAGATGGATGCCCATTAATTGGGGTATGGTTGAATAAGTTATAGTATGAGAATGTAATGTTGTTCTGTAAGAAATGATGAGCAGGCTGATTTCAGGAAATCCTGGAAACCCGAATTTACATGAACTGATGCTAAGTGAATTGAACAGAATCTAGAGAATATTGTACACAGTAAGAACACGATTATGAAATGATCAATTGTGGTGGATTTGACTCTTTTTAGCAATAAAGTGATTCAAGCTTCCAATATTCTTTTTTTATTTTTATTTTATTTTATTGCTGAGGCAATTAGGGTTAAGTGACTTGCCCAGGGTCACACAGCTAGGACGTGTTAAGTGAGATCAAATTTGAACTCAGGTCTTCCTGACTTCAGACCTGGTGCTCTATCTACTGTGCCACCTAGCTGCCCCAGTTCCAATATTCTTGAGATGGAAAATGCCATCCATATCCAATGAGAGAACTATGAATACTGACTATGAATTGAAGCATAGAATTACATTTTTGTTTGTTTGAATTGTTTTCTTTCTCATAGTTTTTTTTTCCTTTTTGGTCTGATTTTCCTTGCCCAAATGACAAATATAGAAATATCTTTAAAAGGATTGCACATATTTAACCTATATCAGATTTCTTGCTGTCTTGGGGAGGGGTGAGGTAAGGAATGGAGGGAGAAAAATTTGGAACACAAAGTCTTACAAAAACAAATGTTGAAAATTAAATTTACATGTATTTGGAAAATAAAGTACTTTTAAAAGTTAAAAACAAAACAAAATTCAGTGTCTTCTTCCCTTGATTCCTAGTCCCCTTTTCATTTTGTTGGTTATACCCTGACAAACCCCAGCCTTGGGTCAATCCCACCATGTGTGGGTTTCACTCCTATTTACATACTTCTGAAAGAAGCATAAGAATATCACAAAATCATGCTAACTGGGTCTACTAAAAATGTATGTTACACCATCTCAAGTGGGCCCTCACTGCTGCCAGGCAATCCATCTAGTCCTTCCTTATCAACTCACTATCCTGCTTTTTATAATGGCTTTTCCAAATCTTTTCATCCCTCCTCAAACCTCCTTTTCCTCCTTCCCTTTCTTAGTTCAGAATTTTGACTCATTTTATAGAAAAAAATCAAGGGCATTCATTGTGAATATGTAAATATGTGAGTTTCCTTTTTTCTACTCTTTCTTATTTCATATCACTTTTTGTTGCTATCTCTTCCTTTACCTCTATCTCACATGTTGAAGTGGCCCTTACTCCTTACTAGTCTAACCCCTCTACTTGCTCAAATAATTCCATCTCCTCACATCTTTTCCAATGGATTCCTCCCTCTGCCATTCCCACTTTGGCATTTATCTTTAATCTCTCCCTGTTTACTCTATCCTTTTCTACTGACTATAAACACGTCCATTTTTCTTTCATCCTAAAAAGCACCTTTACTTGATCCTTCTATCCCCTCCCCAACTAACCTCTTATATCTCTTCTGCTCTTTGTGACTAAACTCCATGAGAAAGCTGTCTACTATAGGTGCTTCCACTTTCCTTCCCCTTAGTCTCTTACAATCTGGCTTCATTCAATTGAAACTGCTCTCCCCAAAGTTACCAATGGTTTCTTAATGGCCAAATCCAACAGCCTTCTCTCTCTTTGTCTGTCTGTCTTTGTCTCTCTGATTCTTTCTCTGTCTTCTCTCTCTCTACTTTAAAAAAATAATTTTTATTTTCAGTTCTAAATTTTCTCCCTCCCTCTACCTTTGCCCCACCTAGTTGAAAAAGCAAGAAATAAGACGCCTCTTATACATATGAAATCATACAAAACAGTTCTACATTAGCAAGGTTGAAAAAAAAAGAAAAATGAAGAAAAAACACTTAATATTCCACTCAGAATTCATATATTTTCTATCTGTAGAGAGATAGCATCTTTCATCATGAGTCTTTTGGAATCATCATGGATCATTGTTATTGATCAAAGTTACTAAGTCTTTTACAGTTGATTACTATTACAATTTTGCTCTTACTGTGCATAATGTTCTTCTGGTTCTGCTTACTCCCTAGGTTTTTCTGAAATCATGTCTTCATCATTCATTACAGCATAATAATATTCCATCACAAACATAACTTGTCAACTCCCAATTGATGGGCATCCACTCAGTTTGTAATGGCTTGCCACCACAAAGAGCTGCTATAAATATTTTTGTATGGGTCATTTTCCTTTTTTTTTTGCTCTCTTTGGGAGTATTGATGGTTCAAAGGATAGGCATAGTTTTATAGTCCTTTCCGTTTTACTAGTTCATAACTTCTTAAACAATGGATCCATATGAGATTGCATAATTGAATGCAAAGGTTGTGAAAAATTTAGCAACAGTAAGAGGTTTCTGAACACAGAGCCCAAAAATTAATCCAAAATTAAATATGTAATGAATCCTAAGTATTTCTAGCAGCACATGCTCATGTTATATTGTGCAACTTCACTGAAGTTTTGGTTATGAACACACAACATGCACACTTTGCATTGTACATGGGTGAACGCTGCCAGAAACACCTCAGCTTAGATTCCAGATGGAATCACGTAAAAATTTCTTGGGCAAAAAGAGGTTGCAAAATTAAGATAATTCTGAGGTACCACTACACATCTGTCAGATTGGCTAAAATGATAGGAAAAGATAATGACGAATGTTGGAGGGGATGTGGGAAAACTGGGGCACTGATACATTGTTGGTGGAACTGTGAACAGATCCAACCATTCTGGAGAGCAATTTGGAGCTATGCTCAAAAAGTTATCAAACTGTGCATACTCTTTGACCCAGCAGTGTTTCTATTGGGCTTATAACCCAAAGAGATCTTAGAGGAGGGAAAGGGACCCACATGTGCAAGAATGTTTGTGGCAGCCCTTTTTGTAGTGGCTAGAAACTGGAAACTGAATGGATGCTCATTAATTGGAAAATGGCTGAATAAATTATGGTATATGAATGTTATGGAATATTATTGTTCTGTAAAAAACAACCAATAAGATGATTTCAGAGAGGCCTGGAGAGACTTACATGAACTGATGCTGAGTGAAATGAGCAGAACCAGGAGATCATTATACATGGCAACAACAAGACTATATGATGATCAATTCTGATGGACATGGCTCTCTTCAACAATGAAATGTTTCAAACCACTTCCAATTGTTCACTGAAGAAAGCCATATACACCCAGAGAGAGGGATATGAAATGTGGACCACAACATAACATTTTCATGCTCTCTATTGATGTTTGCTTGCATTGTGTTTCCTTTCTCAGATTTTTTTTTCTTGTAGATACGATTGTTCTTGCACAGCAAGATAAGTGTGGAAATATGTATACATATATTTGATTTGTCAAGTATTTTAACATAATTAGCTTGTAATAGACTTCTTGCCCTCTAGGGGAGGGGAGGGGACTAGGGGGAAAAATTTGTAATGGAAAGCTTTCTAAAGGTCGATGTTGAAGAACTACCTATACATATGTTTTGCAAATAAAAAGCCTTAATAATAATAATAATAATAATAATAATAATAATAATAATAAAGAGGTTGCAAGTGGAAAAAGTTTAAGAAACTCTGGACTAATTCACAACTCTACCAAGAGTGAATTAGTATATCTATTTTCTTACATCCCTTCTAGTATTTGTCATTTTCCTTTTCTATCATCTTAGTTAATCTGATGGTGAATGAGCCATCAGAGTTGTTTTGATGTGCATTTCTCTAGTTATTAATTATTTATAACATTTTATACGATATCGGTAGCTTTGATTTCTTCTGAAAACTGCTTGCTCACATCCTTTGACCATTTATCAACTGCTCATGGCTCTTATTTTTAAAAATGTGACTCAGTTCCATATTGCATTGAGAAATAAGCCTTTTATCAAAGAAAATGGCTGTTAAATGTAGTGGCCTTTTCTCAGTTCTCATTCTTCTTGACCTTTCTGCATTCTCTGACAGTATCTCTTTGATACTCTCTTCTCTGTAAATTCTGGGAAACCACTCTCCCCTGACTCTCCTCCTCCCATTCTAACTGATCCTTCTTTGTTTTCTCATCCAGATCATGTCCTTTAACCAGCTAACCAGGCTCTGTCCTGGACCCTCTTCTCTTCTCCCTCAATGTTACTTCACTTGGTGATTTCATCAGTTCCTGCGAATGATGCTGAGGAAGTGCAAGTTCAGAGAAGACTAGTACCTCTGATGTAAGAGCTGTTGAACCCTTTTCAGGGTAGCTTGTCTACCTTTGGTGTTCACTTGATCCATTGTGGCTCCAAAAAGCTGTAGCACAACAAGCAGCCACATTCTGGTAAACCATTTTGGCAGCTGGGCTAAACAAGGTAGAGAGTAACCTAGTATTCTCACACCTATCGGTGAGTTAGGGGAGGGTCTATCTCAAGCATCTGAAGAGTTCCCCTGGTGAAATGGGCAGATGAGAACACTTGTTCCAACAGCTATGAAGGCAGCTGAGACAGGTGCTGTAGAGCTTAGTAAGATATTGAAGATTCCAAGGTCATCCACTGCATTTCCACAAGGTCATCTTGACTCTGTCCTGTCACTGGACAGTGATGACTCCAGAAACAAGAGTGAGGTTGACTACTTCGTGCGACTCCTCTGCACTTAAATCCAATTTATGCATGAATTATTATTTTTTTATTATTTTATTTTATCATTTCTACCTATCCTAAAGTCCTGTGGTGACAGACATGTGACAAAGAAGCAGGTGTGAATACACTGGGAGCTGTAGATGCAGCCCTGAACACAGGTGGTCCAAACTACAAAGTTGTCTTCTCACTGGCAGTAATGGTGGGGTGTAGTAGCCCCCTGGATGCTGGAGGAACCTTTTAAGTATTGAACTTCTCACTTCCTTTTGTGAGGAAGGAACTACTCTAGAAATTGTCTGCTTATCCAGCCCTGGTCTGATTATTGCAACAAGTGAAGGAGATCCCAAACTGTCAAAACACAAAAAAACTTCTGCAAAGATGATTCCAATCACGATCAGTATATGAAATGTGTGGATACTTATAGACAACACAAAGTCCAGAAGACCTGAAACCTGAACCATACTTGTTGTAAGAAAACTCAGCAGGTATTCCATCCAAATAGCAACCGTTTCTGGAGTGGCCATAGTGAAAGGAAATGCTATGAAGCTGGTGCAGATTTTTGCAAGCAAAATTAACCTAATTAACAAGCTTGTATACCTACCAAAAGGAGTGAATGACATACTCAAGACAATGTGATTGCCACTTGCATAAAAATGCCACGCCATCATCTTCAGTATCTATGCTCCCACCATGATGAAACCTGAGGAGCTCAGAGAAAAATGTTATGAAGTCCCGGAGAACCTCAGCAATAATGTGCTTAAAAAAAAGAAGAAGAAACTTATAGTTCGGGGTCATTTTAATGCTACAGAAGGCTCAGACTACCAGATATGGCAGGGAGTTTTTGGGAGAAATGGAGATAGAAACAGCAATAGCAGTGGTCACTTACCACTGAAGACTTGTGCATCTCATGATCTTTTCATCACTAACACTCTCTTCCCTTTACCTAAACTCAATAAAATTTCATGGAAGTTTGCAGCAAACATTGGCATTTAATAAACTACATGATTGTAAGAAGAGACAGACAGGATGTGAGAATGATGAAGGCAATGTGTGGTGCAGAGTGCTGGACTGATCTTAGACTTATCCTTTCCAAACTAAATATTCTCATTCAACAAAAGCAATGGCCCCAAAGCAAAATGACAACCAGAAAAATGAATGTCAACAGATTAGAGGAATTCTCTGGGAGTTTATTGCTAAATTGGAGGAAAAGTTAAGTCAACACATAGCTGGCAACAATGGAGCAGAAGAGGGGTGGGCAACTTTTAGATTTTGGCGTACAATGCTGCATTTGCTTATCTGGATCGGAACACTCATAGACATCAAGGCTGGTTTGACAAAAATAATGGAGAAATTCAGATACTGCTAAATGAAAAGTGAGAGCTCCAGAGGGTGTACCAGCAGAATGGTTCATCCATCTCCAAGAAGGCAATATTTAATTCCATCAAAAGTAAAGTATAAGTGAAACTTAAAAAAGATACAGGATTCTTGGCTCATTAGAAAAGCAGATGAATTTCCGTTTTATGCTGATAGCAACAATCCAAAGTACTTTTATTTATGGACCAAAGACCTATGATGTATCTCAGCTACTCAGTGCTGATAAAGTCACATTGATTAGTGATAAAGGCATGATCTTTTAGAAAGACTGGCTAAACAGAACACCATCAAACAATGCTGAAGCCATTGACTATTTACCTCAGGTTGAAGTCAATTCCTCTCTAGCTAAAGTTCTATCTGAAGAAGAGATTTTGAAGACCATTGGGTTCCTTTTGTGTGACAAAGCACCTGGTGCTTTTTTTTTCCTTAGGCAATTGGGGTTAAGTGACTTGCCCAGGGTCACACAGCTAGGAAGTATTAAGTGTCTGAGACCAAATTTGAACTCAGGTCCTCCTGACTTTAGGACTGGTGCTCTATCCACTGAGCCACCTAGCTGCTCCCACCTTTTTGAGTTGAAATTTACAAGTTGGGGGGTCCATTGCTCATATAAAATTTTCTAGGTTATATGGCAAAAGGAAATTATCCCCCAGGAGTTCAAGGATGCCTCCATGTATTCATCTCTACAAAGATAAAGGGAATAGTTTGTCCTGTGACAATCATAGGTGTGTGTAAGAATCTCTCTCTCTTAGTCACTGAGGGAAAGATTCTTGCCAATAGTCTGATCATTCAGATAATCATCTACCCGAGAGCCAGTTTGGCTCCAGAAAGAGCTGAGGAACAGTTGATACGGTGTTTGATGTCCAACAACTCCAGGAGAAATGCCAGGAACACAGCAGAGATCTGTATGCAATGTCTGTAGATCTGACCAAGACCTTGATACTGTCAGTCAGGAGGACTTATGGAAAATTATGCCAAAATTTGGTTGCTTGGAGAAGTTCATCAGTACTGTACGTCAATTTCATGATAGCCTGCTTGTCTAGGTTCTGGATAATGGATGATGCTCTTGTACTTTCCCAGTCACCAGTGGAGTGGAACAAGGCCGTGTGCTTGCTCCTGTGCTTTTTAGCATGATGTTTTCAGCCATGTTGTCAAATGCCTTCAAGGAGGCAAACACATCATCAAACTCATGATATTAACTTTATTTATTTGTTTTTTTTATTAAAACTTTTTATTTGCAAAACATAGGTACGGGTAATTCTTCAACATTAATCCTTACATAGCTTTCTGTTACAAATTTTCCCCCCCAACTCCCCACCCCTCCCCTAGATGGCAGGATATCCACTACATGATAATTATGTTAGAATACTTAAGAAATCGAATATATGTATACTTATTTCCACACTTATCATTGGATATCAACTTTACAAGGCTAGGAGTCAAGAGTAAAGTGGAGGGAGTGTTGGTGCATGATTTCTGTTTGCAGATGATTGCGCATTCAATGCTAAGATGCAACAAAGTATGGCTTGATTCTCTGCTGTTTGAGCTAATTTTGTCGTGCCATTTAGCACCAAGAAAACACAAATACTCCATGAGCCAGCACCTTGGAATCATCGGTTTCAGCAAATGGAGAAGTGTTGAATTCTGTGGATCACTTCACTTACCTTGGCAGTATATTTCCCATAAAGGTACACAACTGATAATGAGGTTCATACACACATTGCCAGAGCTAGCTCAGGGTTTGGGAGGCTCCAAAAGAACGTGTGGGAGAGGAGAGGTATTGGACTGACTACAAGCTGAAGGTCTACAGAGCTGATGGCTGTCCTCGTTGTTATATGTCTGTGAAATCTGGACAGTATGCCAGTGTCATGGCCAGGAAGCTGAATTGCTTCCATTTAATTGTCTTAGGAAGATTTTGAAGATCACCTGACAGGATTAGGTAGCAAACACTGAAGTCCCTTCTTGAACTATTCCATTGCAGAGAGAGTAATGGTGACGTTGTTCAAATGTGAAACAAACACTTGCCAAAAAGAGTATTCCGTGGAGACCTCAAGACAAGGACTCACATGGTGGTCAGAAAAAGGACACTCTCATGTTCTCTCTTAAGAACTTTGGATTGATTTTGTGACATGGAAGACACTGACACAGGAGTATCAGTGCCCTCATCAGAGAAGGTGCTGTACTCTATGAGCAAAGCAGAATTGAATTAGCTCAGAAGTGTTCAGGGGCAGCTAGGTGGCACAGTGGATAGAGCACCAGCCCTGAAGTCAGGAGGACCTGAGTTCTAATCTGGTCTCAGACACTTAACATTCCCTAGCTGTGTGACCCCGTGCAAGTCACTTAACCCCAATTGCCTCAGCAAAAATTAATTAATTACTTTTTAAAAAAGTGTTCAAAGTTAGAGAATCCATCCTAAATGTTCACATGAACTATTTGTGCCCAACCTGTGGCAGAGAATATTGAACTCCTATTGGTCTGATCAGCCTCAGGCAGACACACTGTAACTTGACTCTAATATAGTTTTGTCATTTTGGTCTTCTATAAGAACAAAGGACAACAACCAACTGATCAACCAGTTATGCTGATGATTCTCAAATCTACCTATCCTGCCCCAAACGTTGTGTTGGCCTCCAATCTCAGATCTCCAATTGTCTTTCAGACTTCTCCAACTAGATGTCCATTAGGCATCTTAAATTCAACATGGCCAAAATGGAACCCATTATCTTTCCCCCAAACCCTGCTCCATTTCGGTAGAGAACACCATCCTCCCATCAAGCCTTGGGCTCACACCCTAAAGGTCATCCTGGACTCCTCACTGTTGTTCATTCCCATATTCAAACTGTCGCCAAGACTTGTTGAGTTCTGTAACATCTTTCCAATATTCCCCCTCCTACCCTCTGACACTGTCCCAAATCTGCTACAGACCCTCTTTGTCTCCTGCCTGGACTGTTGCAATAACCTGTTGGTGGGTCTGCCTGCCTCATCTCTCTCCCAATCCAATCCATCCTTCATTCAGCTCCTGAAATTCCCATTTCCCTAAAGTGCAGGTCAGATCATGTTACCTCTTTAGTCAGCAACCTCCAGGGGCTCCCATCACCTCCAAAATCAAACACCGTATATCCTGTTTTGGCATTCAAAGCTCTTCATAACAAGACTTTTCCTGCCTTTCCAATCTTCTTATACCTTACTCTCCAATTGATTCAGTGCCACTGGCCTTCTGGCTGCTCCAGGAACAAGACACTTCATCTCTTGGCTCCAGGCATTCTCTCTGGCTGTCCTCCATGGTCATAATGTTGGCTCTCCTTCACTCCCTCTGCTAACTTCTCTTGTTTCCCTTATGTCCCA
Source organism: Myrmecobius fasciatus (assembly GCA_023553655.1). NCBI lineage: Eukaryota > Metazoa > Chordata > Mammalia > Dasyuromorphia > Myrmecobiidae > Myrmecobius > Myrmecobius fasciatus. The sequence continues at coordinate 164,669 of JAJPUD010002610.1, forward strand.
TGGTGGTGCCCTGGAAATTCATGGGGAAGTTTTGAAGGAGGAGGGTTTGGGGAGAAAGCCAAAGGGTTCAGTTCTGGGCATTCTGAGTTTTAGAAACCTATGGGACAGTGGCAAGAAACAGAAACTGAATGGATGCCCATCAATTGGAGAATGGCTGAATAAATTATGGTATATGAATGTTATGGAATATTATTGCTCTGTAAGAAACGATCAGCAGGACGATTTCAGAGAGGCCTGGAGAGACTTGCATGAACTGATGCTGAGTGAAATGAGCAAAACCAAGAGAACATTGTACACAGCAATATCAATTCTGATGGATGTGACTCTTTCCAATAATGAGATGATTGATGCCAGTTCCAATGATCTTGTGATGAAAAGAACCATCTGCACCCAGAGAGAGGCCTGTGGGAACTGAGTATGGATCACAACATAACGTTCTCACTCTTTTTGTTGCTGTTCACTTGCATTTTGTTTTCTTACTCATTTTCTTTCTATTTTGATCTGATTTTTCTTGTGCAGCAAGAGAATTATGTAAATGTATTTACACATATTGGATTTAATATATATTTTAACATGTATAACATATATTGGATTTCTTGCCATCTAGAGGAAGGGGTGGGGAGAAGGAAGAGAAAATCTGAAACACAAGGCTATGCAAGAGTCAATGTTGAAAAATTATGCGTATGCTTTGACAATAAAAAGCTTTAAAAAAACAAAGAAATCTATGGGACATCCACTTGGAGATGTCTAATAGTTGGAGATTCAAGACTGGAGGTCAGGAAAGAGTTTAGAACTGGACAACAGATCTGAGGATCATCTACATAGAGATAATTGAATCTATGGGAACTGATGAGTTCAGCAACTGCAAGTGAGAGGGAGAAGAGGGAGCGACAGAGCCCAGAAGTGATGGATAGTTTTAGAGAGGGACTTCAGGGCATTCAAGAAAATGGAGGGAAGAAGAAAGAAAAAGGTTTCAGATCAAAGCTACTTTGTTACCTATGGAGCTGATATTCTTGACTTTGCCCAGAATCTATGATAGTTTAGAGAGGGACTTTATCCAGAAGTAAATAGTTTTAGAGAAGTTAAGGGGCATATAAGAGAGTAAGGCGGTCAGGGATGGAGGAAGAGGGGGTTTGAATAATGTCTGCTGGAGGTTCAGAGTCACTGGGGTGGAAGGGAATGGTAGGGTTGGAGCTTGTAAGTTATTGAGGAATGAATTTGGGTAGGGGGTCAGCCTAAAGTGGAGTCAGGGCATCAGGGACTGAGCATCTGGAGACTGGAGGGAGGAATGGAAGAGAAGGGATGAGGGGGATATTCTCAGTTAACAGGTTTAACTTAGATGAAGATCCAGCAAAGGAGAATGAGAAGAAGAGGTCAGTCAGATAGGAGAAGAACCAAGAGAAAATAGTATCATGGAAACCTGGAGAGGGGAGCTCAAGGAAAAGAAAGTAAGATAGTGTCAAAGACTACAGTGAGATCAAGTAAGAGAGGCAGTGGATTATGGGTTAATCCTAGGCTGAAGCTTGTCAGAGCAATACTGGCAATAAGATAAAAGGTTAAGGGACTCAGAGAAGAGCATAGTGAAGAGCTGAACTGGTTAGCAAAGGGGTCAGGATGGGAAAGGGGAGAAGGTATATCTAGTGTAGGAGTGAGACCCTGGAAAAGATCTGAGGAGTGGAGGAGATTGGAAGTCATGGTGAGGATGAAGGAAAGGATCTGGGTAGATGGCAATCAGAGAAAGTTTTTTCAGAGTTCATGAACATGGACACTGTTGTGTAATGGCAAGATCTAGGGTATGTGTGATGGACTTCAACAATGAATCGATTCAGGCCAATCCAATAGATTTGTGGTTCATCTGCATCCAGAGACAAGACTGTGGGGACTGAATGTGGATCAAAACTTAATATTTTAACCTTTTTGTTGTTGTTGTTTGTTTGCTTGTTTTTTTTTTCTTTATTTCTCATTTTTTCTCTTTTGATCTGATTTTTCTTGTGCGGCATAAATGTGGAAATATATTTAGAAGAATTACACATGTTTAACCTATATTGGATTACTTGCTGTCTAGAAGGGGAGAGAGGAAGGGAGGAAGAAAAATTTGGAACAAAGTTTTGCAAAGGTGAATGTTGAAACTATCTTTGCATGTATTTTGAAAAATAAAAAAAGCTATTTTTTTAAAAGATCAAGGATATGACTGTTCTGTGTGTAACTGAGGTTTGCTTGAAAAGTAGGTTATGAGAAGCAAGTAGGTTGAGGAAGTGAGAAACTGGGGTCTTTGAGGGAATGTCACTATGTATACTGAAGTTCCCTAATATGAGGGCAAAGAGTTAGGGAAGAGAGAAAGGCATTGAACCAGGCACTGAACTCATTGAAGAAAGGAGTGTGTTCTGGAGGTCAATAGACAATGGCCACCAAAATCTTGATTAAAGGATGAATATGGAGTGAATAAATAAATCTCAAAGGAGAGATTACTGAGTGGTAGAGGGGAGAGTTTGGAAATGGTAATAGAGCACAAAAAGTATTCCAGCTCCTCCACCAGGATCGGTGAGTCAGTGAGTGCAACTAGAAACTGTGTCATCCAGAAAAAGACAGGTTTCAGGGCATTCAAGAAGATGGAGGGAGGAAGAAAGAAAAGGGGTTCAGATCAAAGCTCCTTTGTTACCTATGGAGCTGATATTCTTGACTTTACCCAAAAGCAATGCATAGTTTTAGAGAGGGATTTGAGGGTTGGAGTTAAGTAGACAATCAGGGATGGAGGGAGAGGGGGTTTGAATAATGTCTGCTGGGGGGTTGTGTTTTCCAATGGGATGGAAAGGAATGGTAGAGTTAGAGTTTGTTAGTTATTGAGGAATGAATTTGAGTAGGTTGTCATTGTCCATAGGGAGTCAGCCTAAAGGGGAGATGTTCCAGGGCAACTGGAAATTGGAGGGAGGAAGGATGGGGAAAGGTACCTGGGTACAGGCGAGGAGGCTCCTGTGGAGTTGTTTTTGTTGTTCAGTTGTGACTTGACTCTTCATGACTTCATATGGGTTTTTCTTAGCAGAGATAATGGAGTGGTTTGCCATTTCCTTCTTCAACCCATTTTACAGATGAGGAAACTGAGGCAAACAGGGATAAGTGACCTATGCAGGGTCATCCAGCTAGTAAGTGTCTGAGAATGGATTTGAAGTCATGACTCCTGAGCCTGGCACTCTATGCCTTGCACCACCTTGCTGCTTTGGAGTTGTGGGTGGAGCATAATGGCATGGAGCTCAGGGAGACCAGGAAACTTGACAAATGGTACTTCTGCTTGAAGGGCTGCAAGGAGGGGAAACCCCATTATATGTAGCTCCTGACTTGGAGCCTAAATTTGCCTCTTTTGCCATTTCTACTCATCATTGTTCATTCTGCTCCATGGGGCCAATCAGAACACATCTAATCCTTCATAGGTTAGCCCTTGGAATATCTGAATACTCTCCTTTCATGTCCCCCCTCCATCCTTCATCTTTTCTTGTGGCTAAACATGCCCACTCTCTTCAACTGTTCTTACTATAACATGAACTCAATTATCACATTATTTATTTAGCCATAGGCATGATAGAAACACCCAGCTGATATTCTCATGAATATTCTCAGGATTCCCTTAGGAGAATATTATATTTCTCATCCTCATTATATTAATTCCCTTTAATTTTACTATATTTCCTTTTTTTTGTAACTTAAAGGGAAGATGGCATTCTACTTTGCATAGTCGTGGATGTCTGATATTCAAAGAAATTAAAATTATTAAACAAAAATATTAAACAAAAAGAGGCAGCTAGGTGACACAGTGAATAGAGCATTAAACTCGGAGACAGAAGGACCTGAATTCAAATGTAGCCTTAGATTCTTATTACCTAGGTGACCCTGGGCAATCTTTCCTCAACAACAATTGAGATTAAAAGTAGAACCTAACAGTTGAAGTTGCTGTGAGATTTAAATGAGATGACATTTGTAATTACTTAGCACAGTCCCTGGGACCTGGTAGGTCTTTAATAAATGCTTGTTTAAAAAAACAAAAAACACCCCCCCAAAAAAAACCCCCACCATTGCCCTTGTGTTTATTATTTGTGAGACTTGCTACAGCAGACTGGATATGCCCATATGCAACTCCAGGACACCTAGGAAGATAGCCATCCAGAAGATTACCTCTAGAATATTTCCAGTAAAAAACCATCCCTCTGGGGGTTCAGCCAGAGTTGATCAAGTGACAGAAGGGACCATTACGTGTGGGAGCTCATCCTTCTAACTGTTGGTTCACAAGCCCCTGTCAGAATTTAAAATTTAAAAAATATTTTTTGTTTGTGATAGGTAGGTACACATGTGGAGGGTACATGTAAGCCAAGGCAACTAAAAACTCTGGACCTGATGGGCCTCTGTGTCTTATCTCTTTGGAGAGTGCCATAGTATTTTATGTGTATTTTGGTTGCTCTGATGTTTAGCTATATTTATTTCTTCTAGGGTGCAGTCTGTGGCTCGTCTGGCTTGAGGAGGTCATAGTGACTGTACTGGCTCCTCCCTAGACTAGCTAGGCTGGTCAGCCACTTCCCTATGGCTGCTGAACAGGGCCAGGCAGACCACTCTGCCATTGGTCAGTTGCTAGGTCATGAAATTCTTTGGTAAGCCTGCCATTTCTACTGGACAGATTAAATCCTCTAGTCTCTCCAATTTTCTTTCTCTCCCTGTCCCTGTCCCTCTCTTTCTCCTTGTCCCTGTCCCTCTCTCTCTCCCTGTCCCTGTCCCTGTTCTCTGTCTCTTTGCCTGTCTCTGTGTTTCTCTCTTCCTGCTTTTCAGTTTCTCTCTGTCTTCGTCTGTCCATCTCTTTTGTCTTTCTCTCTCTTCCTCTGTTTTTCAGTTTCTCTCTCTTCCTCTCTATTTCTCTGTCTCTGTCTCTCTGTGTGTCTCTCTCTCCCTGTCCCTGTCCCTCTCCCTGCTCTCCTCTGTCTCTCTCTTTCTCTCTCTCTGCCTGTCTCTCTGTTTCTCTCTTCCTGTTTTTCAGTTTCTCTGTCTCCATCTGTCCGTCTCTTTCTGTCTTTCTCTCTCTCTTCCTCTGTTTTTCTGTTTTTCTCTCTCTCTTCCTCTGTTTCTCTCTCTTCCTCTCTATTTCTCTGTCTCTGTCTCTCTGTGTCTCTCTCTGTCTTCCCTCATGTCTTTTTTCTACTTTCAGCCACTGGCTGGGCTGGAGAGGAGGAGATGAAAAATGTCCTACTTCTCTTCAGCTGGAAAGCTGCAAAGTTCCTCCAGCTAGGGCAAGGACCCTTAGTTTAGGATTAATAAAAGTGTCTTGCACTTTGCTCCCTTAGGGCCCCAGCTCTGAAATTGTGTGTCACCTCCAGGTGAGAGGAGGCTTGCCTTTTCTTTTGACAGAATCTTCCTGAATCAAAAACCACTTCTCTCCAAAAGATACTCCTCATTGCCTTAAGTGATTAGTTCAGTCATTTTTATTTCCTCATACTTCTTAGACTGGTGTAAATTAGGTGTAAATTCAGTGTATGCCCTGAAGGCAATTCAGTGTCTTGCATAATCAGTTAAGGTATTCATGCCTCCCACCCTTTTTAGGTGGGGGAATAACTATTTTGCATCTGGAGACTTTCCCCTTCTTTCCTTTCAAAGTTTCTTTCGGTCTTTTAACTCATACAGACCTTTAGCTTTTGCTGATCTCTAACTGGAGCCTCAGTTTCCTCATATGTAAAATGGAGCACTCCAGTATCTTTATTAAGAAAACCTCAAATAGGGGTAACTAGGTGGTGCAGTGGATAGAGCACCCGAAGTCAGGAAGACCTGAGTTCAAATTTGGTCTCAAACACTTAATACTTCCTAGCTGTGTGACCCTGGGCAAGCCACTTAACCCCAAATGCCTCAGAAAAAAAAAAAAGAAAGAAAGAAAGAAAAGAAAACCCCAAATGAGGTCAACAAGAGTCGGACATGGCTGAAGTGAATTAGCAATAATGGGGTATCTCTCTTACATTCATTTTTACTAGCCTTTGCTCTGTTCAATCTATGCTTGACCAGGAGCTTATCATCATTATATTTTAAGCTATGATCCAGAAATCCAAAACCTTTCTCAGGCACTGTATCTTTAACTGTGCTGTTGATTTGCTAAGTCCTTTTCTCAAGAGACAGCAATAAGAAATACCATCTTTGTTTCTAAGGTCTTTGGTTTCTTGTCTTTGAAACCTTTCAGATCTGCCCAACAACCCTCCAAATCCTCCACTCTTCTCTAGAGCCCACATTTGGCTATGCTAGAAATGACAACCTCAATTCTCTTTCCTCCCACCTCACCTCCCAAATATTTAAGTATCTAAGCTACAGGCTGAGGGGAGGGGAGGACCACAAAGCAGAAATCCTCAATATGAGGAATTATCTTAAATGTTGCTCTGGATTCGAGTGACTAATTTTCAGAGTCTTGAGAGGTGATCACTCTGTCCTGTTTATTCTTCACTATTTAGCAGCAAGTACTCTCAAAATGGATGGTTATATTGCAAATATATCAACACGACAGAGAAATGAACACTCCTAAACTTATATATTCTAGAGAGATTTATCTAAGGCTACAGGTATGATCAACTGGCTCCTTAGTGGAGAGCCAGAGCTAAGTACATGGTTATTGTAGCCCTCCCTTCTTTTTCTTCTTCTTCTTCTTCTTTTTTTTTGCTGAGGCAGTTGGGGATAAGTGACTTGCCCAAGGTCACACAGCTAGGACTGGGTCTGAGGTCAAACTTGAACTCAGGTCCTCCTGACTTCAGGGCTGGTGCTCTATCCACTGCCCCACCCTCCCTGCTTCTTCCTGATGACAGGTATATTCTAAGCTGTTTCCCATGTCAATGATTGGCAGCCACATGTGTACCAGTATTCAGGGGATCATTCATAGGATGGTAAGAGCATTAGAGGGAACGACAACGCTTGTTTAGACACAAGAAGCTATTTTTAGGGTTAGAATGCTTTAAAAAAAAATCTTACTGAAGATCTTAGGCTTGTGAAAAAGATTTCTTTTTATTCTTTATTTTCTCAAAGCAGAGAGACCCTCCCCTTTTTCACGCTGATGCTTTAGGAATGGGAGACTGGACAGGAGGCAAGAATAGCAAATACAGAAAATGTTATCAATGCAGTTAATAAAAGGGGTTATTGATTGCTATCGCTGTCCTTCGAATCTTCGTGATCTCTTTTGGGGTTGTTACGTTTGTGTTTTTTGGGCAAAGATATGGGGGTGGTTTGCTATGTCCTTTTCCAGCTCATTTTACAAATGAGGAAACTGAGGCAGACAGAGTTAAATAACATGCCCAGAGTCACATAGTATCTGAGGCTCAATTTGAACTCAATTAGAATCCAGCACCAATGCATTGAGCCACTTAGCCACCCACAAAAAGGGTATCAGTCTATTTGTTTAAATAAGCCCACCGGTAGGTTCACAGACAGAAATACATATGTGATACTTATGACAATTGTGGCTCCTTCCCTGATGTGCCTGGATCTGAGTTCCACCTTCCTTAAGCTCTTTGGAAACTTGCTCATCACTGTAATACTTAACCAGTGAAAGAGGGCAACATCTGTACTGACCAGCAGCATGAGTCACAAACTCAGTGACTAGTTTATCCTGTTGCCTGTGAGGGATTACCTTTTTTTTTTTTTCCTTCCCCCAAAAGTTGCAATACCCCTAGTGACCACAAGTAGGCGTCCCAAATGGTTTGTATCAACTATCTATTGGCTAGGACCATAATTAATCCAGAGCAGGGCTTAAACTTTTTCACTAGCGATCCCTTTTCGCCAGCAGAATTTTTTATGCGACCCCAAATCAAACATTTACTGATAATAAATCACAAAGAAATGTATTTTAAAATAATTCTTCACTATACATATTTTACAATTTATTAAAGATAAAAGCAAATTTGCATACCAATGAGATGGAGGTACTTGTTTATTGTTACAGAAAAATTAAATTTTGGTGGATTATTTCATATCTTTTATTGCTGTCAAATTTTTTGCAATTTTAACATTCAATTATGTGGTCTGTATGGGGTCGTAACCCACAGTTTAAGAAACTTTGATCTAGAGGATGAAATAAAATGCCACTTAAAACATTAAAAATATTTTTATCTATGTTCTGTTCATAGCTTGTGAGCCACTCTCCTGTGTTTTTTTCTCTCTTCCCTAACTCCCTATATTTAAGTATTCAAAGTTAACACTTATAATTATTTTTATTAATAAATTATATAATAATAAATTATTATTTTACATTATATTACTTTAATATTGAAAACAAAAAATGAAAGGAAATAGGTTGAGTGTAAAATGGGGGATAGAACAATGAGTTCAGCCCTTATGAATATGCACAGAATTCTCAACTAATGCAATCATAGCATGGACTTTGAAAATCATGCACTTTTTTTTTTTTTTTTTGGCTGAGGCAATTAGGGTCAGGTGACTTGGCCAGGGTCACACAGCTAGGGCATGTTAAGTGTCTGAGATCAGATTTGAACTCGGGTCCTCTTGACTTCAGGGGTAGTGCTCTATCCACTTTGCCACCTCCCTGCCCCCAGATCGTGCACTTTGTAACTTGTTCTGGTTGACTAGCCAGCCATTCAGTGAAGATTCCTACCTTTCAGCATTCACAAATAGTAGAGCACCAGAATCTTGGCTTTCTCTTTGGATCTCTTTTTCCTGCCTTGAAGTGTTCAGGGTAAGACAAGAATACAATGGTGTAAAGATAGAGACCTTGGACTCTTCCCATTGGAGGCTGATATGTGATCCTTGAATACAAGCTTTGTTCTTTGCCTAAGCATTTATTCTTTCATTTTAGATGAAGGACATTAGAGATTTAGTTCCAAAAAGTTGGAAGAATAAACCACCAGTGTGGTCTAGGAGTGGGGTCCATGGTAGGGTTTTAATCTCCTGTTACAGCTTTGGAACCCTAAGGAGCAAAGGCCAACCTTTGGGATTCAGCCCAGAGGTAATTGAGACAAGGGTTCATCCAATGATGTTATATTTGGTCATGAACTTGGTAGAACTAATGCTATATAAAAACTGTATTAAGTTTGAGCCCACTAAGCCCAGGGATTTTGGTGAAATAAGGAAAGTGTTCTTGCTATATTTATTTTTTTATTTTTTTCAAGCTTTTTATTTACAAAACATATGAGTGATTTTTCAACATTGACCTTTGCAAAAACCTTTTTTTTCCCAAGCTTTTCCCCTCTTTCCCCCCACCCCCACCCCTAGATGACAGGTAATCTAATACATGCTAAATAGGATAAATTATATGACAAATTCAATACATGTATACATATCTATACAGTTATCTTACTGTCTTGCTATATTTAGAAAGAAAATATCACTTGGTAAAATCTAATTGATGGTAAATGGTTAAACAAAACTGGCAGCTAATAATGGGTGGGAATATAGCAGAACAGCACCTCAAGTTGATAGTATCAGAGAAGAGAAACTCCAACTCTCTAGAGCTATCTGCCTCCAGACATCTCCTAAAACTTCTTATTGGTCTCCTAGATCTTCAGATGTGGCCAGAGGACGTCTCAAACTATATTCACCTCTAATTTGTGGAAAAGGAATAAGAAAGGGTTATCTATCCAGCAATCCATCTCAGCATCACTGATTAAAATCAGAGAAAATCAAGAAGAACAAAGAGAAAAATGAAAGGAAATCAGGAAGAGGAGCCCAGTGAGATTTACAACCCTTTTCAGGATCCCTTCTCCTCACAACTCTAATTTTTATTTCTGCTTTAGGAAGTTTTTATTTCTGCCACACCGTTCTCTTGGTCCCTGGCCACTCAGGTACTAGACTGTAAGAGAAGCAGCCAATATAATTGTTATTTTATTTGCTTCAGTCTACCTCATGGAAACCTACATATCTTAATCCAGTAACAGTGCCATCCCCATCATTCACATTACAATTATGAAGTTGGATTCTCAAGGGGAGGGAGACAAACCTGGATGCTATACCATATAGATCGTGTAACATTTTGCTTCCCAGCAAATTCTGGATAATAATCTTTTCCTGTCTTTTCTGTTCTAGAGAAGTCTAAAGCACATAGTAGTTGCTTAGTGAATTTTTGCTGATTGATTAACTGACATTGCCCTATATATCTATGTTGTGTAGGAATTGTCTCTATGTATACCTGTTAGCTTTGTTTGAGGAGCTGTTTTATACTTTGTTTATGTTCTAAGGGGATGCATACAAAGGTTATATGTGGAAAGCAATTTCATTTTCATTTCTGGGAAAACATGACACAAAAGCACTAGTTATATTCCTCCCCTAAGCAAAATATTTTGCAGTACCTGCAGAAATTCTTCAAGGTATACTTGAACAGGGCAGCTAGGTAGCACAGTGGATAGAGCACCAGCCCTGAAGTCAGGAGGATCTGAGTTCAAATTTGGTCTCAGACACTTAACATTCCCTAGCTGTGTGACCCTGGGCAAGTCACTTAACCCCAATTGACTTAGCAAAAAAAAAAAAAGTATACTTCAACACCAGCAGATGCATATCATAAGCATCATAATAATCATCAACATTATATACATTTAGGATGGGCAACTAGGTGGTGCAGTGGATGGAGTGCTGGGTCTGGAGTCAGGAAGATTCATCTTCCTGAATTCAAATATGATCTCATACACTTCCTAGCTTTGTGACCCTAGGCAAGTCACTTAACCCTGTTTACCTCAGTTTTCTCATCTGTAAAATGAGCTAAAGAAGGAAATTGCAACCTATTCCAATTCTTTGCCAAGAAAACTCCAAATGAGATCACAAAGAGTCTGATACGACTGAAAATAACTAAACAACAAAAACATAATGGGATAATAAAGGTAAAATAAAAAAAGTTTAGATAAAATAATAAATAAAATTTTACTTTGTTCTGTTAATAGCACAAAAATCTTTTGTTCTTTATTATGAGCAGGATGATTGAATATACTGGATTATTTTTCCAAATTTTCATTTAATCTCCTATGATATAGAGGATTCGAAAATGGTTCTAAGTTCATCTCTTTCTGATAGTTGATTTTAATGGCTGTCACAGCTGAAAAAGATCTCTTGAAAAGGCTGCATAAATTCAAGCATAATCATTTTTAAATCTGTCCACCAATTATGTAAAATCTTTGGTTGAAATTTGGCTAATCCATTTTCATTGTCCTTGATGTCACTCAGCTGCTCTTGTCCACAAATCAGAAGATGTTACCTTTTAATATTTTAACAAACAAATGGGTCCCAATTCCACTGAAATTCTTCATTTGAAAATTTTTCAGCTTATTTTTTTTAGCACACAGTTATGAGTTTTCATAGGTGACATACTTATTTGGGGGTTTGGGGGACATAAAAAACTTAGTTTTTCAAAGGTCTTGATGACTTTATTCTTTCATTAGTGAATATCTCAAAGTGTCTGTTGTATACATAGGGTGAGATTCATTTCAAATCATTTTGAATTGTTTTGTCTTCTTGCCATATATGATTGAATTGTCTTATAATGTAACTGAGGTCGATAAACATTCATTAAGTGCTTATTTATGTATTAAAACACCATGCTTAGCATTGGAAAGAATTTGCAATAGGAGTGTCAGCTGTACTATTTTCTTGTGATTATCTTGCATGCAAATTATTACCTTCTTCAATCTATGATTTTTTTGGGGGGGCAGAAGGAATCTGTTAAGTCACCTCCATTTTGCATGTCATAAGCAAGTCCATTTAACTTCAGCAGTCAGTTGAAGGTGATGGCTCTGTTGCCAACCTGAAAGCCTTATGGAGTTCCCATTTTTTCCCTCAGGATGACTCACATACCATATACCATGTGAGCCTCTGACGTATGGATAGAGAGGGCGCCAGGTCAATTACATGTTAAATGTGATTAAAATTGAATTTCTTTCTTATTTTTTATGTGTCCTTGAGTAGCTTGCTCTTAGAGGTTATATCTGGAGCTGTAGATCCTGGCAGGGAATCCATGAACAGAGAGACACTTTCTTCACAATTTTTTAGCAATTGTAGAAGTTTTCTGGTTCCCAGATGGGTTTCCCTGTGCATGCATGCCCAGTGTAATTATTAGTTACAAGAACAGTATCTCATGCTTTTGTTATCTCTTTTCAGAGATCCAGGGTCCTAATGAATAAGATTCTTATTAAGAGCTTCTCTGTGGAATGTTCACACTCCAAACCATACTCATTTTTTGGGGCATGGAGGGAAGGATTAAGGGAAAATCTTTGGAACTCACTAAGTAAGCACATAGGAAAAATAAGAGAAGCACTAGGATTTGGGAATAGCCTTCTGCTTATTCCTATTGCACCTGCCAGTCCCATTCAAACTTCAGTTTCTTCATCTCAGCTTGTTCATCTCTTCACATCCTCAGTGCCTTGACCCTATTTGCCCTCTGGATCTGTGCCCTAACCACTAAGGCTCAAGAATATGTTCCAGCTCATCTGTTCTGGCACCCTAATCAGATTGGAGCTGTAGCAGCTCACCCACCAATCATTCCCAATCTCAGAAAACTCTATACTCACAAACACATGGAAGGAATGCCTTTAAAAGGTAGACCAGAAGACTCTTCAAGTCTAAAGCTAAGAATAAACTTAAGTGATGGGAAGTGTATGTTAATATACATTTTCCCATGGCTTTGCTAGTCTACTTTCAGGAGGCACTGGAAACACCTGCTTTCTTGTCACCATGGGTTCCATTTCAAGATCTTTTCTTCATATTGGTCCAAAATATCAAGACATTATAGGTCCCTTTGGGAAAAGAAATCTGGCTTCCCAGTCCTGCCTCTGGTCCCATTGAGGTGGCTCAAAGACACATCTTCCATAAGGTGATATTAGGATGCTTAGAGCTGAGAGCTTGAGACTGGAATAGGAAGAGGTCACTCTTCCAGTCAGTTTCTTCTTGACTCTGGGCCAACATTGATCAATTCTCTTTTCTTCAAAATGGGGAAAGGATCCATGTGTCCCCATCCCAGGGCGTGGAAGAAACTGATGACCAATAAGAGAGCTTGGAGAATCTCCAGGAAAGGTCCATGTTAACCATCTGGGTGTGGCTAATTCTCTTTGGTGGACCAGATGCTTCTCTTCCTGATCTCTGCTAGGAAATAGTGCCCTCTGCTGACCACTAAGGAAGTGACAGAATCCGGGAAAGAGACACAGGATACCAGCTGACAAGGAAAAAGGAATCCACAAATGCTCCAACTTATTTTAGATAGCTCTAATATTTAGTTAAGTTTTTCCTCATCTTAAACATATTTTTTTTGTTTTTTCATTAATTCTTATGCTCATATATATATATTAAAGTTTTAAAATTCACATTTCTTCATGAATCATGTTGGGAGAGAAAAATCAGAAAAAGGGAAAAACCATGAGAGGGGAAAAAAAAAAACCAGAAAAAAGAAAACAAAAAAAGTGAACAATTGATTTGGTTTTTTTTAAGTTTCTACCCATTACACCTAGTTCTACCTATTGGGGACAAGCAGAAAAAATCACCATGGCGTCATAGAATTGTAAAGGTCCTCAGAATTAGTCCAGTTCCCTACAACCATTTGACAGATGAGGGATCGAAATCCAGAGATGATGCTGAGTCCCTAAAGCTACCCAGCTGGTAAGAAGTAGAACCCAAGGGCTCCCACTACCAATCTAATGTTCTTTTCATGGCACCACACTAGCCCCTAAGTTGAGTCGTCTGGATACTTTTCCTCATCCCCGTAGCATGTATATTTGCAGCATGTATAAAATGTTCAGAGAAGACTTAGCACCTCTGGAGTGAGGGCTGATTTCCACCTTTGGTGTCCACCTTCTACCTGGCTCTCACCTGTGGCTCCAAGAAGCTATACCATGCACAGGAGCCACACCTGATGAACCATTTCGATGGGCTAAACCAAGTTGAGGATGATCTAGAGATCTCAAAGCTGCCAGTGAGTTAAGGGGGTGTCTACTCCAAGCATGTAATGACTTCCACTGGTGGAATGGGCAGTTGAGAACAATTTGTTTCAATGTCCTTGAAGATAGGGGAAGCAGGTGTTGTGGAGTGGTTGGAGCTTGGTTAGTCATGGAAGATACCAAAGTCATCCACTACATCTCGAGGCATCATTAGTCATTTTGACTCTGTCCTGCCACTGGACATTGATGACTCTGGAGGAGAGAGTGAGATCAGAGGGCTTCTCTGATCAGGAGCAATTTGTTGCCAACTTGGAGGAAAAGGGGAGCTAACACACAGTTGGCAACAATGGAGCAGAAAAAGAGTGGGCAGCTTTCAGACTTTTGGGGTACAGTGCTGCATTTGCTCATCTGGCTCCGATATTCACAAAAAATCAAGACTGATTTGACAAAAATGATGAAATTCAGAAGTCACTAAAAATGAGAATTCCACAGGGTTTACCAGCAAGATAGTTCATCTATCTTTAAGAGGGCAGCATTTAATTCCATCAAAAGTAACAAATAAAGCTTAGAGAGATGCAGGATTCTTGGCTCAGCAGGAGGAAGGGTGAATTTCAGTTTTATACTGAGAATAACAATTCAAACAGCTTTTATGATGCCCTGAAGGCTATTTGAGGGCCAAAAACCTATGGTGTATCTCAACTACTCAATGCTGATGGAGCCACACTGATTAGTGATTTTAAAGGCATGATCTTTTAGAGATGGACTCAACACTTCCATAGTGTTCTCAAGAAACCATCATAAATCAGTTCTGAAACCACTGACTGTTTACCTCAGGTTGAAGTTAACCCCTCCCTAGCTGAAGAAGAGGCTTTGAAGGCCATTGGCTTTCTTTCACATGGCAAAGCACTGATGCTGATTCCATTCCAGTTGAGATTTACAAGGGGAAGTAAAATTGACTGAAATTTTCTGGGTTATATACCCTAGTAGTTCAACAATGCTTCTACTGCCCATCTCTATAAAGGTAAGGGGAATAGATTGTCCTGTGACAATCACAGGGGGGGGGGCAATTTTTTTGCCAGTCTTTTTCAATAGACTGTCCTTCATCTGGAAGATGGTCATCTACCTGAGAGTCAGTGTGGCTTCAGAAAGGGCTGAGGAACAGTCAATATGATGTTTGCTGTTCGACAACTCCAGGAAAAAGGCCAGGAGCAGAGCAGAAGTCTGTATGCAATGTTTATAGATCTGACCAAGTCCCTTGACACTGTCAGTCACGAGGTCTTATGGAAAATTATGGCAACATTTGGTTGCCTGGAGAAGTCCATCAATATTGTACATCAATTAACTGTAAATATATATATATTTGATTTGTCAAGTATTTTAACATAATTAACATGTAGTAGACTTTCTGCCATCCAGGGGAGGGGTAGGGAGGAGGGGGGAAAAATTTGTAACAGAAAGCTTTGTAAGGGTTAATGTTGAAGAATTACCCATACACATGTTTTGCAAATAAAAAGCTTTAAAATTAAAAATATATATATTATACATCAATTTCATGAGGCATGATTGCCCAGGTTCTGGATGACGGAAGATGCTCTCGCCTTTCCTAGTCACCAACAGAGTAGAACAAGGCTGTGTGCTTGCTCCCATGCTTTTTAGCTCGATATTTTTAGTCATACTGTCAAATACATTCAATGAGAACAAATAAAGCATCAAAGTCAGCTACTGCACTGATGGTAAATTCAACTTAAAAATGCTACAAGTCAAGACTAAGTTGGCGCATGATTTTTTGTTTGCAAATGATTGTTGCATCCAATGCAGCCTTTGAAGCTGAGATACAACAAAGTATGGATCAATTCTCAACTGCTTGTGTTAACTTTGGCTTGCCAATTAACACCAAAAAAAAAAACAGGTCCTCCATCAGCCAGCACCACACCATCCATATGTGGAACCAATGGTTACAGCAAGTAGAGAAATAGTGAATGCTATGGACAAGTTAATTGACTTTGGTAGTATACTTTCCAGGGGGGGACACATTGATAATGAGGTTGACACATTTCCAGAGTTAGTTCAGTGTTTGAGAGACACTGAAGGAAAGTGTGAGAGAGGAGGGGTATTAGACTGACCACCCAGCTGAAGGTCTACAGAGTCCTTGTGCTGATCTCATTGTTGTATGCCTGTGAAACCTGAACAGCACGTGGGCACCATGCCAGGGAATTGGATCATTTCCATTTGAATCTAAGGAAGATTCTGAAGCTCACCTGGTGGGGTACAATACCAGGCGCTGAGGTCCTTTCTTGAACTACTTCACTGCAGAGAACGTAACTCTGTTGGGCTGGCCACGTTGTTCAAATGCCAAATGTACACTTACCAAAAAGACTTCTTTTTTTTTAATTTATTTTTTTAATTTTTTAATTTTAATTTTAATTTTTTTAAGCTTTTTATTTGTATAACATATGTATGGGTAGTTCCCCAACCTTGATCTTTGCAAAGCTTTCCAATACAAATTTTACCCCCAGTCCCCTCCCCTCCCCGAGATGGCAGGAAGTCCACTACATGTTAATAATGTTGAAATGCTTGAGAAGTTATGCAAGAAAAATCCTATCTACAAGAAAAAAAAAAGAATCAGAGAAAGGCAACACAAGGCAAGCAAATGTCAATAGAGATCATGAAAATGTTACGTTGTGGTCCATATTTCATTTCCCTCTCTCTGGGTGTATATGGTTTTCTTCAGTGAACAATTGGAACTGGTTTGAGACAATTCTTTGTTGCAGAGAGCCATGTCCATCAGAATTGATCATCATGTAATACTGTTGTTGCTGTGTATGATGATCTCCTGGTTCTGCTCGTTTCACTCAGCATCAGTTCATGCAAGTCTCTCCAGGCCTCTCTGAAATCGTCCTGCTGGTCATTTCTTACAGAGCAATAATATTCCATAACATTCATATACCATAATTTATTCAGCCACTCTCCAATTGATGGGCATCCCTTCAGTTTCCAGTTTCTAGCCACTACAAAAAGGGCTGCCACAAACATTCTTGCACATGTGGGGCCCTTTCCCTCCTCTAAGATCTCCCTGGGATATAGGCCCAGTAGAAGCACTGCTGGGTCAAAGGGTATGCACAGTTTGACAACTTTTTGAGCATAGCTCCAAATTGCTCTCCAGAATGGTTGGATCCGTTCACAGTTCCACCAACAATGTATTAGTGTCCCAGCCCTCCCACATCCCCTCCAACATTCATCGTTATCTTTTCCTGTCATTTTAGCCAATCTGACAGGTGTGTAGTGGTATCTCAGAGTTGTCTTAATTTGCATTTCTCTGATCAATAGTGATTTGGAGCAACTTTTCATATGACTAGAGATGGTTTTAATTTCATCATCTGAAAATTGTCTGTTCATATCCCTTGACCATTTATCTATTGAAGAGTGGCTTGAATTCTTATATATATGAGACAATTCTCTATATATTTTAGAAATGAGGCCTTTATCAGAACCATTGAATGTAAAGATGATTTCCCAATTAGATGCTTCCCTCCTAATCTTGTCTGCATTTGTTTTGTTTGTACAGAAACTTTTTAACTTAATGTAGTCAAAATTATCCATCTGGTGTTCAATTAGGAGTTCCAAGTCTTCTTTGGACATAAATTTGTTCCACCTCCACAGGTCTGAGAGATAAACTATATTACATTCCTCTAACTTGCTTACAAAGTCCCTCTTTATATCTAGATCATGAACCCATTTAGATCTTATCTTGGTATGTGGTGTTAGATATGGGTCAAGCCCTAATTTCTTCCACACTAGTTTCCAATTTTCCCAGCAGTTTTTGCCAAATAGAGAGTATTTATCCCAAAAGCTGTGTTCTTTGGGTTTATCGAACACTAGATTGTTAAGGTTAATGCCTAGGTTGTCCTGATATCCTATCCTGTGCCACTGATCCACTGCTCTATTTCTTATCCAGTACCAAACGGTTTTGATGACCGCTGCTTTATAATATAGTTTTAGATCTGGTACAGCAAGGCCACCTTCATCTGCCCAAAAAGACTTCTTAATGGAAAACTCACGTAGGTCAAGCGCTTACAGGGTGATCAGAAAAAGCATACAAGGACACTCTCTTTTAAGAGTCTTGGAATTGATTATGTGACATGGGAGACACTGGATAGCTCTCATCAGAGAGCTCTGTGCTCTGTGAGCAAAGTGGAATCAAAGTGGCTCAAAAGGAACACGAGATGTGCAAATTTCGAGAATCCACCCCAAATGTCCACATGCATTATTTGTGCCCAACCTCTGGCAGAGCGTTCCGAGGATCATATTGGTGTGACTAGCCAGAGTCAGGAACACTAACTTGACTCTAACATAATGATATCATTTTGGTCCTCTCAACAAAGGAGAACAATTGATTTGGGGGGAGGGCAGTGAGGCAATCCAGATTAAGTGATTTGCCCAGGTTCACATAGTGAGTAAATGTCTGAGTCAGGATTTGAATTCAGGTTTTCCTTGAATTCAGGACTCTCTCTATTATTCTATCTAGTTAGCATCTCCCTTAAATCACAAAGACCCATAAAATTCAAAACATGAATAGTTTTTATTATGTTAATGGAAAGATAGGACTCATATCTGAATCCACAAAAAGTAATAATACTTCGACCACCATCCTATCCCCAGTGAACAATCTATTCTGAGAGACCCATACAGATTCTATGATTTATAGTATTATCCTGGTTGGAGCTTGAAGTTAATAAGCACTTATCAAGCACCTACTATATGCTAGATGCTGCTAAATACTGGACAGAAAGCTCACAGTCTAATGGTGGAAACATTATATAAACAAATATGTACAAACAAGATACAAAATGCTGAGTCATTTCTGATTCTTTGTGACGCCATTTAAGGTCTTTTTGGCAAAGATGCTAAAATGGTTTGCCATTTTTTTCTCCAACCCATTTTACACATGGGGAAACTGAGGCAAACGGGGGAAGTGACTTTCCCAAGATTTCATAGCTAGGAAATATCTAAGGTCAGATTTGAACTGAGGAAGATGAGGTTCCTGATTCCAGACCCTCTATCCATTGGCTCCCTAACTGCCCATGGAAAGAATAACTTGTAGATAATTTCAGAAAAAAGGCACCAAAGATTCCTCCCTGGATCTGCTCTCTAGAACTAGGGAAGGATGGAGAAGGCTGCCAGTTGGCACCTGTTTCAGCAGCCTCCACAGCAGCTCTTCTTCATTGGATCTAGTGGATTTTCTCCTCTGGTACATAGCCTCTCCCCATCTTTAAATGAGCCACAGAGCGTGGTCCTGGACAGACTCCTTCCTAAGTAGGTTCAGGCATCTCTATCTCTTATACTGACATGGGCTAGAAAAAATGACTATGATTTTTTTCCCTTGAATTTCCCAATCTTGAATTGTATTTGAGATCTGTTTCAAGGAATTTGGAGAAATGGGGGAGTTTTTTTTCCCACTATTCCATCATTTTGGCTCAAAAAGTCAGAAGAGGCCAGGATTAAAACAAACAAACAAACAAACAAACAAACAAAAACACCTGAAAATCAGGAGATTTTTATGTTGCTCCTGAAGGTAATAGGGAGCTTGAATTAGGGAATGACCTGGACAGAACTGTGTTTTAGTTAGATGAATGAAAGGTGGACTAGAGTGGGGAGAAAGTACAGATGTGTGGTGATGTGGACCCACACCAGTCTCAAGGAAGAAAAAGAGATGGATGTGAGAGGCATTATGGAGGCAGAATCAACAGTATTTAGAAATAATTGCAGGACAGCTGAGTGGCACAGTGGATAGAATGCCAGTCTTAGAGTCAGGAGATCCTAAGTTCAAATCTGGCCTCAGACATGGGACATATACTATGTGTATATGTCATGTTGTAAGTCATGTTATCCTGATTGACTTGCAAAAAAAAATAAAGAAAATAATTGGGTATGATGGCTGAAAGGGCGAGGAGTTGGTTTTGAACCTAGGTGACTGGGAAGATGGTGGCCCTTGACAGTAATAAGGAAGTAGAAGGGTTGGGAATGAGGCTATTTTGGATATGTCTGAGATATCCAGTTTAAGTTGTTCAATTGATAGAGATACAAGTTTATTGTTCAGTCATGTCCTATTTTTCATAATCTTGTGGACCACAACATGCAATACTGTCTGTGGGTTTTTGTGGATTTTTTTGGTCAAGGATACTGGAGTGGTTTGCCATTCCCTTCTCCAGTGGCTTAAGGCAAGCAGAACTTTTTTTTTTTTTTTTAAATTAAAGCTTTTTATTTGCAAGACATCTGTATGGGTAATTCTTCAGCATTGACCCTTACAAAGCTTTCTGTTACAAATTTTCCCCCTTAGTCCCCACCCCTCCCCTAGATGGCAGGAAGTCCACTACATGTTAATTATGTTAAAATACTTGACAAATTGAATATATGTATACATATTTATACAGTTATCTTGCTGCACAAGAAAAACTGGATCTATAAGAAAAAAAAAAAACCTGAGAAGGAAAACAAAATGCAAGCAAACATCAACAGAGAGAGTGAAAATGCTGTTGTGGCCCACACTCAGATCCCACATCCCTCTCCCTGGGTGTAGATGGCTTTCTTCACTGAACAATAGGAACTGGTTTGAGACAATTCTTGGTTGCAGAGAGCCATGTGGTTATGGGGGTAAAGGTTGTAATGGAAAGCTTTGTAAAGATCAATCCTGGGGAACTACCCATACATATGTTATACAAATAAAAAGCTTTAATAAAAAAAAAGAATTGATCATCATGTAATATTGTTGTTGCCAGGTATAATGATCTCCTGGTTCTGCTCATTTCACTCAGCATCAGTTCATGCAAGTCTCTTCAGACCTCTCTGAAATCGTCCTGCTGGTCGTTTCTTACAGAGCAATAATATTCCATGACATTCAGATGACATAATTTATTCAGCCACTCTCCAATTGATGGGCATCCATTCAGTTTCCAGTTTCTAGCCACTACAAAAAGGGCTGCCATAAACATTCTTGCACACGTGGGGCCCTTTCCTTCCTTTAAGATCTCTTTGGAATGGGGCAGCTAGGTGGCACAGTGGATAGAGCACCAGCCCTCAAGTCAGGAAGACCTGAGTTCAAATTTAATCTCAGACACTTAACATTCCCTAGCTGTGTGATCGTGGGCAAGTCACTTAACCCCAATTGCCTCAGCAAAAAGAAATTAAAAGATTTCTTTGGGATATAAGCCCAGTAGAAACACTGCTGGGTCAAAGGGTATGCAGAGTTTGATAACTTTTTGAGCATAGTTCCAAATTGCTCTCCAGAATGGTTGGATCCGTTCACAGCTCCACCAACAGTGTCCCAGTTTTCCCACATCCCCTCCAACATTCCTCATTATCTTTTCCTGTCATTTTAGCCAATCTGACAGGTGTGTAGTGGTACCTCAGAGTTGTCTTAATTTGCATTTCTCTGATCAATAGTGATTTGGAGCAACTTTTCATATGACTAGAAATAATTTCAATTTCTTCATCTGAAAATTGTCTGTTTATATCCTTTGACCATTTGTCGATTGGAGAGTGGCTTGAATTCTTATAAATATGAGTCAATTCACTCTATATTTTAGAAATGAGAAGGTAAGCAGAACTTAAATAACTTGCTCAAAGTCACACAATTAGTGAATGTCTGCAGTTGGATTCGAACTGAGGTTTTCCTGACTCCAGACCCGTCACACTGCTTCTATGGAAAAAAGTTTAGAGTTAGAATCTACATCTGCATAGAGAGAATAGTTGAATTAATAGGGATGAAGAGATCATTAAGTGAAAAGGATAGAGGAAGAAAAGAGGGCAGTCTATGATCAATGAGTTCCGTCTGGATGAAGATCCAGCCACAGATCTTCACTCACCCTAATGCTCCCTTTTATGTCCCTGCAAGTGCTGCTCTCCATTAGTGCTCCCATACAGAGTCTCAGCGAGTGTTACCATGGTTGGCAACTCCCACTCCCTGCTCTTCCACTCTTCCTCTGCTTTTCTCCAAGGACTAGATGTACCCATCTCTGCTTTTGCTGCTCAATGCTCTCTGCAGTTTGCTCTCTTCCAGCAGATGGCACTCGTTCCCTTTCCCAGGGAACCAGTACTCTAACCTGATCCAGCTCAGGGAACAAATCTCTTAGTGTTTTTGACAGCTAACTGCTCCTCCCCCATTCTATTTTTCTTAACCTGTATTTTGCACACCATCCTCACAATCTCATAACTCCTATTAGCCTTTTGGAGTGATGGAGGAGGGGCTATGGGAACTGCTCTTCTTCCCTGCTCAAGTGAGTTTCTATTTCTTACATTATGCAATCTCATGGTGAATCAGTCAGTATGTATTTCTCCTCTCTCCTGGTATCTACAATCACATTAGCACACTGGTTAGGTCTTGAATTTGGGGGATCATTCATTCTCTTTTCCATCTTTCCTTCCACCTGAGTATCTTTACCTAGAGTAGCTGGACCAGGCAATTCCAATTATAAGGTGGTTTCTAGGATGATATTAACTTCAACCAGCATTTACATGGCATTTCAAGGTTTACAAAGTGCTTTACAAGTATAATCTTATTTTATTCTCATAACAATCATGAGAGGTGCATGCTATTATTGTTTCCATTTTATATGTGAAAAAACTATGACAGATTAAGTAACTTGCCCAGTGTTAGTAAGCATCTGAGACTGGATTTGAACTCAAGTCTTCCATTCCATCCATATGTACTCATAAGACCAACTGAAGGGGATGTTCATTCAATTTTTTTTTTATCACGACATGGACATTTTTCATCTACTTGGATTTTCCTCTGTGGAAGATAAAGCTAATAATCTCTTTGAAATGGTCATGAATTTCATTGGGATAGTTGGGCTTGATGTAAGTAGTATTATGCTACCCATAAACATTAGCATCTGAAGGAATTTGCCATTAATAGGGAAATCCTCTTCCATTCTGCACAGAGCAGTCCTCCAGCAGTAAACACCTCTGGCCAACAAGATATCTCATTTTTTCATTGTGATTGCTAATCAGAGGATTATTGAATAAAGCTATCTTTCTGTTTGCATTTTTAAAGGGATATTGTCTGATTTGGGCATAATTCATAGAAGACATTTTGTAAAGGCAGAACACAGTAACACAAATCTTGTTCTACTGAGTTGTTTGGCTTTTATTTCCTTTATAAAAATAATGGACAAGCAGTGGACAATGTAGGATTGGTATTCTCTATACCTTCAGGTCAATTGTAGGGGTAGTAGGGTCATCTCTAGTCAACATGATCTATATCTTGCCACTGGACTTCTGGAGAAGAAGTGAGGTTGAAGCCTTTGCACAGTCCTATCTCACTTAAATCCAATTCATTTTGTTATATCATGGCATCATCTCCCTGATGGGATGTCATGATGCTCTTTGAATACAAAGGACAAACAGAGGTAGTCTGCTATAAAAAGTCATTTGTAAAAAGCCTACTTGTTTGCTTCTCACACTTTCATTAATGCCTTGGTTCTTTTGTAGACATTTTCATAAACAGCTTAGATGATAGAATATGAAGCTGCTTGATGGTATAGTAGATAGAACACTGAAATTCAAATTCCATCTCAGATACTTCCTAGTTGTGTGATCCTTAGCAAATCACAACCTCTGAATGCCTCAGTTTCCTCAACTGTAAAATGGAAATAATAGCACCTACCCAGGGCTGCTGTGAAGACTAAAAGATAATATTGTAAAGTGCTTTGGCACTATATAAATGCTATTATTAAAATATGAGTAATCTCCTTAATCTTTTTTAAGGTAATGATATTAATCTATGATTTCCCTTCCCCAACTTTCCTCTTCCATATATTGAATTTAAATCTGTATACTACTGCGCCCTATCCCCTCAAATCAGTTTTTAGTTGAAATTTCTTTTTTTCAATCACTAAAAATTTACTTTCTCACTCTTCCCCTAATGGAGAACAGACTTCTGTTACATATATAGTCAAAATAAATTTCCACATTGGCCATGACCTTTATGTATATTCACATATTTTGTGTATGTATGTGTGTATGCATGTGTGTCTGAAGAGATCTTCCACTGTTTATCAGGAGGTAGATAGCAGGTTTAATCATTAGTTCTCTTCAATAGAGATTGATGACTACACTGATCAGAGATGCTAGATTTTCCAAAATTGATTTTTAAATATTGTCACTAGCTGTCATTTGGTCCATTCTAATTATCAGGGAGTTGTTGCTTGGTTAAATTTTTGTACTTCTTGTGCCAATCTGTTAATTCCTTTTCCAATTCTTTCTCCCATAGCTCTCATTTCTTTCCACTTCTCCCCTCTAATGCTCTCATACAAAAAACCCAAAAAACCTTAAAAAACCCCCAAAACTTCCTGATTTATTTTCTTCAGAAATTCTGATTGAATTTGTACTCAAGTTGTTTTTCTGTGAGGCTTTTATTTGTAGATATTTTGGAGTCATTCTCTTCCAGGGGTCTTAATAACTTGGTTACTATAATAGATTTTGATGGTGGGATTCTTTTTCTGCTCATTCATCCTTCTACTCTAATTTCTGACTATGGCCTTTTTGTTAAGGTCAATTCTGGGCACTTTTAGAAGGAATGTACGGGATGGTTCTGTTGCTTTTTTTTTTTCCTTGCTTTTTATGTGTAAAAACAATTGACATTTAAAACAAAAAGGTTGAGTTCCCGATTCTCTTCTACCTTTCTTTCCCTCCCCCCTCATTGACATGGCAAGCAATTTGATATAGGTTATACATGTGCAGTCATGCAAAACATATTTCTAGCTTAGTCAAGGTGTGGAAAAAATATGCTTCATTATGCATTTAGACTCCACCAGCGTTTTTCATCGTAAAGTTCTTCAAAATTGTTTTGGATCATTCTAATGCTGAGAATAGCTAAGTCATTCACAGTGGATCAATTTTATAATATATTGCTTTTACTGTTCTCCTGGTTCTGCTCATCTTACATCATAAGTCTTCCCAGGATTTTCTGAAAGCATCCTGCTCATTTCTTTAGCATAATAGTATTCCATAACAATCACATACCACAGTTTGTTCAGCCATTCCCCAATTGATGAACATTACCTTGATTTCAAATTCTTAGCAACCACAAAATGAGCTGCTTTGTATACACATAATACTTAAAAAAAAATCTCTTTGGGATACAGATCTAGTGATATTGCTGGATCAAAGGGTATGCAGAGTTTTATAGTTCCAGATTTTTCAAATGTAACATGAGGATCATTAAAAGGACTTATCTTACCAAGTTGCTGAGAATTAAATAATATTTGTAAAATATTTAGCACAATGTTGGCACTTAATACTAGCTTCCTTCTTTCTTTTTAAAATACCCACTGACCATAACAATCAACAATATAAATTGTTGTGGTCAGTGCATATATTGTAAATTATGTAAATTTTTTAAAATTAAAGCTTTTTATTTTCAAAACATACACATAGATCATTTTCAACATTCACCCTTCCAAATTTTTTTCTTCCCTTCTCCCCATCCCCTGCCCCAGACAACAAGTAATCCAATATATGTTAAATATGTGCAATTCTTCTATACATATTTTCACATTTATCATGCTGCACAAGAAAAATCAGATCAAAAAGGAAAAAAATGAAAAAAAATAAAATGCAAGCAAACAACAACAAAAAGAATGAAAATGCTATGTTGTGGTCCACATTCAATCCCCATAGTCTTCTCTCTGGGTGCAGATGGCTCTCTCCATCACAAGACGATTGGAACTGGCCTGAATCCTCTCATTGTTGAAAAGAGCCAAGTCCATCAGAATTGATCATTTCATAATCTTGCTGTTGCCATGTACAATGATCCCCTAGTTCTGCTCATTTCACTTAGCGTCAGTTTGTGTGAGTCTCTCCAGGCCTTTCTGAAATAATCCTCCTGATCGTTTCTTATAGAACAATAGTATTCCATAACATTCATACACCGTAACTTATTTAGCCATTCTCCAACTGATGGACAGCCACTCACATTTCCAGGTTCTTGCCACTAGAAAAAGGATTGCCACAAATATTTTTGCACATGTGGATCCTTTTCCCTTTTTAGTGAGCTTTTAGGGATACAGACCCAATAGTGACACTGCTGGATCAAAGGGTATGCAGAGTTTGCCCTTTGGACACAGTTCCAAACTGTTGTCCAGAATGGTTGAATCAGTTCACAGTTCCACCAACAATGTATCAGTGTCCCAGTTTCCCCCACATCCACTTGAACATTCGTCATTATTTTTTCCTGTCATCTGAGCCAATCTGTAGTGGTACCTCAGAGTTGTATTAATTTGCATTTCTCTGATCATAGTGATTTAGAGCACCTTTTCATATGATTAGAAATGGTTTCAATTTTTTTCATCTGAAAACTGTTCATATCCTTTGACCTTTTATCTTTTAAAAAAATTTCTAAAATTTTTTATTATTAAAGCTTTTTATTTTCAAAACATTTGCACAGATAATTTTTCAACATTGATAGCCTTGCTTAGCCTTGTTTCCAAATTTTTCCCTTCTTTCCACCACCCCTTCCCCTAAATGGCAAGTAATTTAATATATGTTATACATGTTAAAATATATGCTAAATCCAATATATGTAACCATATTTGTACAATTATCTTGTTGCACAATAAAGATCAGCTCAAAAAGGAAAGAAAATGAATAAGAAAATAAAATGCAAATGAACAACAACAAAAAGAGAAAGTGTTATGATCCACACTCAGTTCCCACAGTCCTCTGGGTGTGGATGGTTCTCTTCATCATGAGGTCATTGAAACTGGTCTTAAACATCTCATTGTTGGAGTCATGCTTTGACCATTTATCAACTGAAGAATAGTTTGAATTCTTACAAAATTGAGTCAATTCTCTATATATTTTAGAAAGAGATCTGTATCAGAACCTTTGAACGTAAATGTTTTTTTCCCTATATTGCTTCCCTTCTAATCTTGTCTGCATTGGTTTTGTTTGTATAAATTTTTTTTAACTTAATATAATCAAAATAATCCATTTTGCATTCCATAAGGTACTCCAGTTCTTCTTTGGTCACAAATTCCTTCCTTCTCCACAGATCTGAGAGGTAGACTATCCTTTGTTCTTCTCATTTATTTATAATGTCTTTCTTTATTTCTAAATCATGAATCCCTTTTGACCATATCATGGTATAGGGTGTTAGGTGTGGGTCAGGGCCTATTTTTCTGTCATACTAATATGTGCATAAATAAATTTTAAAAAAAAAGAAAGAAAACTGAATGCTGTGTAATTTTTTTTTCTGTGTAATTCTAATGGTCAATTTTGGCCTGGGAGAAGAGATTTGGAAAATCTTCTCTTTTAAATGCAGAAGGATCTGAGGATATGGAAAATGGATTCCTTGGGTTTTTTGTTCGTTTCTTTTTTCATCTTTGTTACATGGGATAAATTGCTGGGTTAGGGAAGAAAAGAGAAATTTTCGGAAATAAATTTGATAAAAACAAGAGGCAACAAACAATAAATAAGGCATGCCTCATTCTGCAACATTCTGCACTCTCTAGAGAGATGAGGAGCAAGTTTCCCCATCAGTCCTCTGAAATCACAATTTGTGGTTGTTTTGGTCAGACTTCTGAAATCTTCCAGTGTAGCTTTTTAAAAAATTACTATGGCTAGGGCAGCTAGTTGGTATTGTACATAGAGCCCCAGACTTGAAGTCAGGAGGATCTGAGTTCAAATGTAACCTCAGACATTTAACACTTCCTAGCTGTGTGACCTTGGGCAAGTCACTTAATCCTAATTGCCTCAGCAAAAAAAAAAAAAAAAAATTATGGCTACCATCTCACAAATCATCCCCTAAATTATATTTTGCTCTGTGTCAAGTTCCCATTGAATCTTTATATTCTTCATTTCCTATACCAACTTAACCTCCTCAGATTTATTATGCATTGATCATTTATTCAAGCTTGTATGACATTCAGAATCTCTGCCCTGTGAGCCTTTGCACAGGCAATGCCATAGGGTTAGAAAGTACCCTGTCTACACTTTAATCTCATAGGATGAAGGTTCAATTAATATTCCAGCTCTAACAGGGAAGCCTCCAACTCTCTTCTCTATCTAACTGTTTATATATTTTATTTCCATAAAGTCTTTAAGATTGGAAATGTGTTTAGTTCTATATCCTTAGCACAGTAATTTTGCCATATTCTTAAGTTTTGAAAAGCTCCTTGGACTGGATTTCTACTCTAATATTACATGTTCTAAGATCTTTTTTAGTCCTGATAGTCCAAGATACTATGACTTCTCATCTCCACAAATTGAAGAAGTATATGGGACACATGTCATAGAATCATTCAACAAGCGTTTATCAAGCACCTAATATGAAACAGGCATGTTGCTAAGTGCTAGGAATAAAAGAAAAGAAAAAGAAAAGAAAAAACCAGTCAGTCTTCAAGGAGCTCACGTTATAGTGAGGGAGATAGCATGTAATACTGGATATTTCCAAGATATATACAGAATAAATGGAAGGTAACTTTGGAGAGAGGATGAAACATTATGTTGCATTTGAGGAACAGCAAGGAAGTAAAATAGGGCTGGACAGCGGCGTGTGAGGGAGGGAGTAAAGTATAAGCCTGGGAAGGTAGGAAGTTTCCAGGTGGTGAAGAGTTTTAAATGCCAAACTTTCTATTTGATCCTGAATGTAAAAGAGTGTGTGGAGCAGATACAGGCAGACCTAACTTGAGGAACACCATTGCGGCAGTTGGTAGAAATGAAACAAAGTGAAATGATTCTGTGTCTTTTTATTGATCCTATTTAATAGCTAAACTGATTTTGTCCTGCCTCTGCTTAAGCCATAGTTGTCTCTAACCTTGTAGTTAGAAATTCAGTTCTGCTAATCACTTTTCTATTCTTGCCCCAAGGAAATTTGCTGTCCTCCAGGTGGATACCCGTATACTACCGAGATATGCTTCAAAGATGTCTGATTTGTTATCCAAAAAAAAGGTGTGGCCCATCAGTTCTTGCAGCTGGACTGAAACAAGGAATACTTCTTAATCACAGGAGGGAAGAACTTGTAACCAATCACACTGATTTTGCCATTCATGATGTCAAGTTTTGGCAACCAATCATAACTTGTTCCTTGCCTAAAAAGTCCAGTTCTTTGCTCTGAACTCCCCCCAAATTATAAAAGGGAGCTGTCCCCTTTGATTGGGATCTTACCTTTGCCAAGAAAGCAAAGATCTTATTTATTGGCAAATTCATGCTTTATTAATAAATTGATCATGCCTGAAATTTTGTGCCTCAGTTTACCTTAATTTTTATTTTTGCTGAGGCAATTGAGGCTGTGACTTGCCCAAGGTCACACAACTAGTTGATATTAATTTTCACTGTTACAAAGGAGACAAATTAGGCTATTGTAGTAGTTCCAGTGAGATTTGATAAAGGCCCAAACTATGTCACAAAAGGTAAAAATGACAAAATTTGGCAGTTGACTGGATATACAGGGTGAGAAGGGAGTCAAGGATGATGAGGATGTGAAATGATGTGACTAAAAGGATGTTGATACCCTTAAATATAGAAGGTCAGAAAAGAGAATGATTAGGGAGAGGGGCTGGGGGGGAATAATAACTTGTGACATAATAGTGAGTATGACATAGATGATGTTATAAGACAAAGTGGTGACGAACCATGTCAAATACTACAGAGGACAAGGATGAAGACCAAGAAAAAGTCATTTTAAATCTGACTTTTCTTGTGCAGCATGATAAATGTAAAAATGTGTTTAGAAGAACTGCACATGTTTAGTCTATAATAGATTACTTGCTCTCTAGGGGAAGGGGGAGATGGGAAAAGAGGTAGAAAGTTTTGGAACACAAGGTTTTGCAAGGATGAATGTTGAAAACTATCTTTGTGTGTATTTTGAAAAAATAAAAAGCTATTATTTTAAATAAGTTATTCTATTTGGCATCTAAGATCAGTGGGGCTCAGATGAAGAGTTATAAAATCAGGGAGTCTCAGAGCTGAGAGAAGGATCTTAAGAGATCATCTAGTTTTCTCCTTTCCGCAGGGAGAGTTTCGGGTTTAGATCAGGTGAAAACAGTATTTATTAAGCACTTACTATTTGCCAGGCACTATGCTAAGTGCTGGAAATATAAAGAAGGGTAAAAGAAGCTTACTAAGAATCTAATGGTATTCGGGAGAGATGGGGAACAACACATAACTATGTATAAATAAGCTACATACTGGACAAACCCAAAGGGGGAAGACACTAGAATTAAGAGGGATCAGGAAAGACCTTCTGGAGGTAGCATTTTTAGCTGGGACATGAAGGAATTCAGGGAAGCAGGAGCTAGAGATGAGGAAAGAACATCCTATGCATGGGAGACAAGTGAAAATGCCCAGAGTTGAAGAATAGATTCTTATTCCAAAAATAGCAGGGAGGCTGAGGAGACACTGTTCCTGTTGAATCTGGTGGGAATTTAGTGTGACTGAGCAGTTCCCCCCTGGTTTCTTATGTCATTGATTTTTAAATTAAACAAAACTGTGACCTCCAGGGAAGCCCATCCTGCCTTTTTCGCCTTGAGGGAGTAGATGCTATTATTATTCCCATTTTACAAATGTGAAAACTGAGGCAGAGATCAAGTGACTTATCCAGATGTTCTGAGCAACATTTGAACTCAGGTGTTCCTGACTCTAGCCTACTGATCTAGCCACTGTACCCCTTAGCTGCTTCAAGGATCTCTTAACACTACATTCTAGTGTTCTAATTACACTCTGGAGCCAAGAAGCAAGTGGAATGGGGATCCTGAGCCCTGCTCTTAATCTGGCTCAAACAAAAAGGTACTCTTACTAAGGACCCAGATATGCAGTCTAACTTTGGGCAAGCCCACCATTCATTCCTGCCAGGGACAGACATCTGTGAGATGAAACCATCCATCTATTCTCAAAAATCCAGATGAGGACTAAGGACGTATCATATGCTGTTCCCTGAAAAGTCCTCAGTGAAAAGAGATCGGCTTCAAGGGCTGGATGGACCTTCATCAGTTTGCCTAATCTGTGGCAGCCTGGCACAATGGAAAACCCTGGTTGGACAGACCCTCCGATGCCAGGGTTCTGACCCGAACCTCTGCTGTGCTGCCAGCTCCTTAAACCTTTCACAATCTGCTTCAAGTTTACTGTGTGAAGATTCTCCATTACCCACTGCTTTCCATCCACACTGATCTATTTGCTGCTCCCCCACCCTTCACCTCAGAGCACCTAAAATGCCCTCTTGGAATCCCTAACTTCCTTAAAAGTTGCACTGAAATCACCTTCCAACTTGAGCTCTAGCCTGATTCTCCCGGGGTGCCAGAGCTCTTGCTCTCCTCTATTCCAATCACTTTTTAATGTACTTTTCTATGTAATTCTATGGCATAGTGGATATTGTATCTGACCTGGAGTCAGGAACTCCTCTTCCTGAGTTCAAATCTGGCTTCAGAGACTTGCTGTGTGACCTTGAGTAAGTCACTTCACCTTATTTGCCTCAGTCTTCTCATCTGTTAAATGAACTGGAGAAATCTCTGCCTAAATGGGTTCATGCAGAGTTGAGCACCAAGTTAACAAAAACGGACTGTTTGCCCCAGCAGAATCTCAGATTCCTTGGTAGGGCCCGTTTCTCTATTCAGTAAATATTTATTGAACAAACAAGGTCATAGGATCCTATGATTTATTCCAATCTTATCTGATACAGATGGAAACCAGGGCTCCAAGAGAAGCATGACAAGGTTAAATCACCCAGATTGTCTGCCTCCAATGCCTAGGTTCTTTCCACAGTGTTGTAGAACAAGACTCAACTTATCTGGGTCTATTTTCTCATTTGTAAAAAGAGCCAGGGGAAGGTGGATGAACCAGCTGACCTCTGTCATAACAGAACTTCAACTAGAACCTGAGCCAGTCCTACCTTAGCACCAGCATCAGGCAGGAGGGTCTCTGATCTATGACCACAGGTTAGCTGGTAACTCTGTAGATGTGCCAATCATAATAAGCCCGCTCAGGTTAGATATCACAAGCCATTTTTGCTACATGGCAAACAAATTCAGCATCCATACTACTGACCATGAGACAACCCTTAATTCAGTCTTTGGGCCAGCCAAACTGGCTTTCTTTGTACTCTCACGCAGTATTTCTTTTCCTGCCTCTATACTTTACTAAATAAAATACATAACTGATTAAGTACAGACCATTTCCCCATGTCTAGAATTGCACTCGCTCATTCCAGCCACCTCTCAAAAATCCAGATTCCTCCAGAAGTTGGATCAGTTGCCACCACCTATACAAGACCTTCCCAGGTCCCTCCAGATGCTAGCAAAATGCACTCCATCGCCTTATATTTTGGGCACCATGCAAAGCACAGATGTAAATGGAAAAAAGTGTTTTTGTCTTCTGGTAAGTGAGGTGCCTGCACTTAATTCTTGTTTTTTTGGTTGACTAGGAATTGGGTCTTCTAAACTCGTCCTAGGTTGGTTGCTGACTCATGAGAAACCAGTTCCTTCTCTCTGGGTCTGTTTTACCATCTGGACCAGTAGAAAGAGTCCATCTAGGGTCCCTTCTAGCATTATTTATGTCCCTAGGGTGAGCCACGTCATGACCATTGTCCTCTAAGCAAAGCTGAAGCTGGCAGATGCAAAGGAATTCACTTGGGGCCCTCTTCATAAGTTGAGGTACCCCACGGCCATCACTAACCTTCGCCTCTGCTCCCTGAAGAGGAACAAGACATTGCTGTCAGACAAGAGTTGTTCCCGAAGCCAAATCCACTCTGCTTTGCTGTGAACAGATAAAAATGGGCCCTCAGCAGTGGGAGGAATGGTTTGAAAACAGCGGGACTGTTTGGGAGGAGAGCTGTTCCCCTCCCGGGAGCCCCACAGGAAGCCCTGCTCCCTGCCGTTCTCACAGGCCTTTCCCTGACTGGTTGCTTGGAGCCTTCATCTCACTGAAGTCTAACCACCACTCTGTGAAGAAGCTACATTTAATTGCCAAGGACATCTCTCTTCATTATAATCCCAGAGGTTCATCCAGCTAGCAGGATTCCTCACTGACCAGGACCCTACACTTGTCAAGAACGTGGCCCAGAGGGGACAGCTAAGGTATGCGGTGGATAGAGCACCAGCCCTAAAGTCAGGAAGACCTGAGTTCAAATGTGATCTCAGACACTTAACATTCCCTAGCTGTGTGACCATGGGCAAGTCACTTAACCCCAATTGCCAACAACAAAAATGAATGTGAGCCAGGGAAGGCCCAGGCAGACCCAAATCAGCCCCCAAAGTTTGGGGGGAAGAGAAACATCCCCCCATACTATCACCATTCCATTCTTGTCTTTATCGGGGATGTCTCGTCTGCTCTCATGAAAAACTGTGGTTTTCCACAACTAACACTTCAGGGAATTATGATAAAATTCAAACATGAAGAGCTCAGAATTGTCACATTACAGAACACAATCACCTGAGTCTTGAGATCCCAGAAGGATTGCATTGCTTCCTGAACCCCTGCTTGCGTGACGTTCACAGGATGTTAGAGGTGACAGAGTACATCCAGGGTGAGCTCATTTGAAAGCTGGGAATTGAGGTAAGGATCTAGAGAACAGATCCCAATTGCTCCTAAGCAATTAAAGGCAGAGCGTGCCCTGTAGTCCAGTTCTGATTTATAGCCGTTCTTATTCTATTCTACATAATACACATCTCTCAGATCTCATCTAAATTCTATTCCCATTCCAAGCTGCGAGCACAATGCCCAGATTTAACATTTTCAGACACCACCAATTTCCCTGCTGATATTTGTAAAACTCTTCCCCAGTAGCAAAAGCCTTTTCTTCCTTCCATAGGACTGCTTCACCCTAATAGGTTGGTTGTGGGAAGAAGCAACTGGGGTCAAGCATCTTCAAACATCAACAAGGAAGATAAATGAAGAGATATGAGATAGAAGGGTTTTAAAAATAAGAAATGAACACTCTTGGAGAAATTTTAAATATAATAGTTGGATGGTGATGGTCTTTGTCTTAATCAATCTTTGTTTTGAGATAGATCTAAAGAATCTTTCCTAATAGGTTTTCAAGTAGCATGGTAGAGCACTTGGAAAGGTAAAATGAGAGAAAGCCTGGGGTACGATGAGCTGGTGGCCCACTCAAAGCATAGATTCCCCCTTACAAACGTCTGATAAATAGACTGCTTGAATACTTTCACAAATAGTTGCCTTAGAAGACAGCCCTTCCATTGTCCTATAGCTCCAAGGATTAAAAAATCCTTCTTTATTATACAGAGCTGGCTCCCTGCAAGTTCCATGAGTCCTGGTTCTGCTCATGGAGCTAAGTAAAATACATCTATTAGGGTACTGATACATAAACCAGGTAGGACTTTTAAACAGAGAAAGAAAATTATAGGCCAATTTCCCTAATGAATAGTGATGCAAAAAGTATTAGCAAAAAGTCATCCCCAGGATAATACATCACAACCAAGTAGGATTTATACCAGGAATGCAGGGCTGGTTCACTATTAGGAAAACTATTTAGCATAATTGATTATATCAATAAGCAAACTAACAAAATCATGATTATCTCAATAGATGCAGAAAAAGCATTTGACAGAATACATCTATTTTTCTTTCTGGCTATTTCTTTCAGATGTGTGAAAAGATAAGGAACATATCCCTGCTGTTCAGCAGGCCAAACATTATTCCTTCAAACTATCTTCCCCTAATGTGGGTTCAGCTGTCCCACTCCTGGCCATCCTCAGCGCGTTCCAGCTTGTGCATATTCCCTGACCAGTGCAGATGGCAGGAGGACAAAATAGGAGCTCCAGTCCTGAACTATGCATTGAGATTCCCAAATATTCCATTTCTGCTCTGTTTTCTGCACTGAGGGAGGCACTTTCTTGCTCTCCGCTGCCCCATAGAAACTCATTTCAGGTATTCCTTCCCACAGGAACTCTTTTTGATTCTCTTGGCTAAATGACCTAAACTTTGTCTTAGCAGTAGGATGTAAATTTCTGGAAAACAAGGGCTGTTTCATGGTCTTTGTAGCCTCTATGCCTCAAAAATGGTCTCACCACACAAGAAACTCTTAAAATTTCCAGCCAACAAAGTCAGACACAGAACACCAAGCTGGAAAATGGAAAAATGTCTTTATTGATGAAATGCTAACAGGCAGGGGTGTCTCAAAATACTAGAGGAACACTGGCAATCAGCACAGACTACACATGTATTTATGCACCCACAGGTTCCTAGAGCCAATGGGGATGAGGAGCCAACATTTCAAGTGGAATAGGCTTTACTGTTGCCTGTTTTGTGCACATATATGCACATCTCATCTATGAAAATGCAACAGTCCTCTGTCACCGACTGTGTGGTTGGCTCCACTGTGCCAATGACACTACCACAATACTAAATAAGTCTGTGCAATAAGTTATTATCACAGTCACCCTTGCTAGAGTTCAGATTCCGTTTTTTACATGGTGTAAGTGGAAGGTAGCATTTTGGAAGAAAAGGCCATGAATGGCAAGCTTGGAACATTGAGATCAACATAACAACACTCAAATATCTGTCAAGCAGGTGGTGTGGGTTTCCCTACAGGGACATCAGAGGTCACACTGTGAACCAAAGAAGCAAGGGACCTTTCAGCATGTGGGCACACTGCCAGGGAGAACATTCAGGGAACACGAGAGGGACCTTTGTAGCTGCTTGCCCATCACTTATTCTTAACCACTTAGGTCAGATCACGTCACCTAGAAAAGGTCATCTGAACATCTCCCAAGAAAGACAAGTAATACTTGTGGTTTTAAATATGGTTTTTTTGTTTTGTTTTAAAGACAGCAATTGCTTCAGACAGGCAGGTTAGCAGGACCCATTTTTTTTAAAGCCACCTTATTTGATTAATTATTCTGCTCCACTGGACTCTCCTCCCACACAAAACAATATTACATACTCTACTCTTTTAGAACTCGTGGACAACTACTATGGAATCTTCTCCCTTATTGGCAGTTGGGTCTCTAAAAAAAGAAAGGACTCTTCCTGCCAAGAGAACACTCCCCAGTTCTGTGACTCACTTGCCCAGAACAAGGGTAGAGAAATCCAGAAGAGGACAGGCACGAAGGCCGTGATATCTATTACCCCACATCCCCAGGGACTGACACCAAAGACCAGACTGAGTGGTGGCCAAAGGACAAAAATTTACATGTAGAGGGGAAAAAAAAAAACACCTAACAGAAAAAAAAAACCCAAAAACATATATTTAAAAAAAAAACAACAACCCCCCCCAACTTTTTATAAAGTACTTGAATTTACAACTTAGTCTGCTATAACTTGGTGAAAACAACTTGGATTTTTGCAAGGTACATTGGGAATATACTCCATGCTACATTGCAAAGAAACACACACACACATCCATCCAGGCAAAGTCTTCATCAGAAGTCACCTAGGGAAGAAAAGAGTGAAAACAATTTCTTGGGGCTTTTTCTATTTATGAAGTTCTCGTTAGCTAGTTAATTCTTACTTCACAGCTTTCCACTGCTGATTATCTGAAACTATAAGGAATAAGAGCAATAAAAGAAAAGGGTTTGCAAATCCATCAACTGAAACTTCTGATGGAAATGAGCCCTATTACTAGCTACACCACTAAGGAAAATAAAGTTAAGAGTTCTCCCAACTCCCAACTTTACTTTATAAAGGAGGAAAATGAGATCCAGATTCGGTGACTTACTCAAGGTCATATATCATGTTAGTGGTAGGACAAAGACTAGAACCCAGGTCTTCCCATCCATTTCTTTGCTTCTAGGAATGCCTATATTTTACTCCTTGTGTACTGGACAGAGAGTTTGGGAGCCATTGAAAGCCTCTTCTCAAGACCTATGTTACACGGTTAATGTCATCAAGGTGTCTGAGTGCCAGAGGTGAGATGTAAAAAGCCCTCTCTGTGAGCCAGTATTTCCATTCATAAAGAACATGGATACCCAGAATTTCTTCATTTTATACAAGACACATAGTTGTCTGTGAGCAACAGACCTTTTTTTTTTAGACCAAGATTGGCTTTTTACCTTAAGGGACTTTGAACAAAGCAAAACACCATACCTAATTTACCAGGACTGAAACCAAACTTGACATGTAAATCAAAAGCTGAAATAAAATCATACAAACTCATCAAGCTTCCTCTCCTCAAGCCAGACAGAACTGGCTTCAAAGTCCCATTCCTTCTCAGTGTTCTAGGCACAGAAAACCACTCCCCCTCCAACCTGTAGAGGGGATGTCCTCCCTTGGGAGAGGGAAGGGCTTCATGTAGGAGTTCCTTACACTGAAAAAAATCAAAGGTACAGTCCCTATTCCCATCTGACCTAAGAGACCAGCTCAAGCAAGACCTAAACCAAAACAAATTACATCAATATCTTGGAATTAAGCCAATACCTTTACTTCAAGCTGCTCTTTTACCTAC
This sequence comes from Myrmecobius fasciatus, assembly GCA_023553655.1. Lineage (NCBI taxonomy): Eukaryota > Metazoa > Chordata > Mammalia > Dasyuromorphia > Myrmecobiidae > Myrmecobius > Myrmecobius fasciatus. The sequence continues at coordinate 201,929 of JAJPUD010002610.1, forward strand.
TGGTACAAAGCTAAATATTGGGGATTTCCAAAAAACAGAAAACACCTATGCCAAGCCAGACTACAATGTTGGGCAGGGAAGTCTTAGGGTGTGTTTAAGCTTACTCCCTCTTATTACAAACAAGGAAGATATTTACTTGACCAAGGTCAGTCATTAACTTACATTTTAAATTTATGGGAAAAAAAGGGGAAAATATTTAAGAGTAACACATCCCAAGGGGTACAATTCAGAATCACAGCTTTTTTTTGGGGGGGGAGCTAGAAGATTCTTTATAGATCCTTCTAGTCCAAGCTTCTTGCTGGAGGTTAAGGTCCAAATAGAGAAGCCTGGTTTGGCCCCAGATTACCCCAAAGCTAAGCCAGGGCCAACTCAATGCAACAAACAACAAGAACTTTCCCATTACATGGGGTTTACCAATTTAAAAAATGATTTGACCAGATGTCCTAACCCTTAATAAATCTGGACTAACTGGGTTTTTAAAGACATTTTAAATATCATACTAGACAGTAATCTAGTGAGAAAATAAGATGCCAGTGGAGATGTCAAACATGATGTGGCAGGCTTTCAAATCAACTCCCATCCACTACTCTAAACTTGAGGAAGAATCTCACCTTTGCTCAGTTGCCATTTCTCTGACGAACATTTTGTCTATCTTTGTCATTTGGAGACACACCACTTTTCCTAGGAAGATAAAGACAGAAGATGAGAACTTCTTGGCATACTTGGAAAAGAGGAAGCCTGGGCAGGGAGCCAAATATCCACTGGCCTATATTTCTTCTCCTTTTTGTGGCTAAACTCCTCCAGAAACCCGGTTACCATCATTGCCTCCCATTTTTACTTTCTTCTTAAATTTTTAGTCTGGTTTTCAACCACAACATTCCACCAAAACTGCTCTCTCCAAAGTTACTAATGACTCTTAAAAGATCAGATTTATTGGTCTTTTCTCAGTTCTCAGCCTTTCTGACCTTTCTGCAGTTCTGTCTATTAACCTCTTCTCCTCCATATTCTCTGCTCTGTTTTTGTGACACTGCTCTCCTGGCACAACCAAACTTTCTCAGTTTCTTCTGCTGGGTTTTCATGCGGCTTGCTAACAGTGTGCATTGTCCTGAGCCCCCTTCTCTACTTCCTATGTTTTTTCATTTGGTGATCTCATGGATTTAATTATTACATTAATGCAAGAGGAGTTTCAGATCCAATCCTAACTTCTCTCTTAACTTTCAGCATCACATTCAAATGCCTCCTGGACTTCTTGAACTCAGCCTATTCAAAAGTGAATGCAAACCTTTCTCCCCCAAGTCCTCCCCTCTTCCTAGCTTCCCTGATTCTGTCTGGTTTGCAAGCCAGATGACATCTTTGGATATTCTCTGTCAATCCTTCACATTCAATCAATTGCCAGGTCCTGTTGTTTCTACCTTTGCCACATTGCTTTTATAGACTCCCTCCTATCTTCCTATAGTGCAATTACTCTGGTGTGGACGCTCACCACCTCATGCCTAGATTTTTCAACAACCTGCTAGCTGTAGCCTCCCTGACTCAAGTCTCTCCTCACCCCTAATGAATCTTCAACTCTGCCATCAAATTGATCTTCCCAAAGTACAGACTTCATCACTCCCACTCCAGTGGCTCCCTATATCCTCTAGGACTAAGTAAGTGAATCTTGTCTGGCCTTTAATGTCCTTCAGAGTCTGGGTTCTTCTGCCTTTCTAGTCTCTTTATACTTTATTCCCCCCATACTCTACAGTACCGTGCCTAGCATACTATAAAAGCGTAATAAATGCTAACTGCCCAACTCAAATGGGTGAATCTAAATGCACTAAAAAGATGCACCAAAGGCACGCGAGTCAATACTGAGAAGCTGTCCCCAAATAAGGTGTCTTACTTTGTAAGTAGCACCTGAAAACTATCTGACAAGAAACATCTTCACTTCTGACTAGTTGTGATATTCTTATTCCTTGCTAAAGAATACATGCTCTATCTGCACAGGCCCCAAACCCTAAAAAGTGGCTCCCTGCCCACTTATAACTATTATGACTAGCAGGCTGCAATCAATACTTACAGTGGGGCAGATCCGCCATCCTCATCTTCTCAGGCAAGGGGTAACCATGAAGAGAGAAAAATTAAAAGCATTAGAATTAGTTCATGGCTATCCTATTTCTATTAATGATCAGCTCCGCCACATACCCTCATTTTCCCACCTTCTAGTAAATGACACAAGTCTGCCTGAGAATATACACCTCAATTATAAAAGAATCTGGGTGGAAAAGGACTGTAGAGATCATGAATCCCAAATCCTCTCATTTTACCAATGAGAAATATGAAGCCCAGAAAGGAAGGGAACCCAAGGAAGGGCTCCTACTGCAAAGGCAGGTCTTTGTATTTCTGGCCCAGCCTTCTTTCCATAATGTGTATGAGAGGCCCAGCTCCTGTGATAAATTTATGTTTGAAAAAGCAGTCACAAGATCCAGGAAGCTACCTGATGTATGGCCCAAGAAGGACACCCCGTGCCAGCAGCTTCCAAAATATTTCTATATTGAGCATATTATGTGACCTTGGACAAATCAATTCCCTTATCTGGTCTCATTTTTCTTCATTTCTTTTAGGTCTAAGACCTATGGGGAAAAATGGAGGAGCTGAACTTAACAATCCCCAAGTCCTTCCAACTGCTTCTGAATAGAACTCATTTTTAACCTCATCATCTCTGAGGGACAGAGGAAGGGTAAAAGATTAGCTTCTCTCTTTTACAAAGATAGACACAGCAGGTCCCAAAGGCACAATGCAAATGTAACCTCCATGATTCCATGTTGACAGGACAGGACGCCCAGCACCTATGGGAGACTAGGAGGGAGACACACACACACACACACACACACACACACACACACACTCTGTCAGGGACTCTTGGGTGTGCTGGTCAAGGAGGTCTGAACACCTCATGAGTGTTCAGGAAGTAATGACTAAGAAAGGGGAAGAAGAGTTAGAATTGTGGATATCTGTGAGGAGGCAATTGGTTCTGTGCTCATACTGTGAGGATAGCTTTCAGTGAATCCTGAGGGATTCCCGATACCAGACACATGCAGATAAGGAAAGTGGGGTAGACAGGGTGCTCGTGTCATTCATGCTTCAAGTGGCCTGGGAACAGCTGGTTTGGTTCAGGTTTCCTGAGTTAAGTGAATGCTCCCAGCCATGTAGAAGTCATGCAAAAAGTCAAGGAGTTCATGCTTGGGACTTAAAACAGCTGATGGAACGGCTGAAGCCAAATGACAAATGGAGGTGCCATTCACTTACCATGTGAGGGTTCAGCTAGCAGCGGAAGCAAGAAGGAGAAAACAAGTAAAAAGTGAAGCAGTGATCACTCTAACCTGGATTATTAATCTTACTGACCTCTGACAACAAATTCCACAGAACTAGAAATGGCTAATTTTAACACAGAAACTGCCACCTACTAAATAATTTAGGAACAGGGGAATGCCCTTCAAAAAAAAAACAAATAAACAACACTCAGAATTTAAGTTTTGGAAAAATCTGTAACAGAAAGCTATGTAAGGGTTAATGTTGAAAAATTACCCATGCATATGTTTTGCAAATAAAATAAAATTTAAAAAAAAAATTTAAGTTTTATGTTCATCTAACTAGGAGTAGCCCCCCCTCTATAGATATTGCTATCAATTTAATGGGAAATGGGAAATTTGCTAATGAAAAAGTTGGTGGAATTCCAGAAATTCTGACATCCCTAGCCTAATAGATTTTTCTCTGCTAAATGAAAAGTATCATCATTTATTCAGTTAAAGTTAACCCACTCCCCCCATAACTCTCAAATAAAATGGTCCAGAAGGGTAAGTGTAAAATAGGTCCTCCCCTTTTCCTCCTTATATTTCTTCCCATTCCTCTCCAAACAAGCATATAAGTGGGAAAAATGCTGAATGCTCCAACCTGCAAGCAGGTGCAAGATGGAGATTTTTGTCACTCACATGTAGGAAACAATCTGAAAGCTAAAGGGACTCAAAGGTAATCCTGTCCAATTCTTACCAGATAGAGAATCTCCTTTCAAAACAACACTGCAAGTAATATCTAGTACCTCCATGTATACTTCCAGTTAAAGTTAACTTGCACTCTACTGAGCCAATTTATAATAGTGAGGAGCATCTAATGACTAAATTTAACTCCCCCTTCTGAGTCCTTGTTCTGAATTAGAAACAAAACTCCTGCCTAGGACACCTTTAGACACTTTCTTCCTATATTTTTCATCTAGCTTTCATTTGTATCCTCCTCTCCCTACCCCCCCTTAATCACCCATTTTCCCATCTAGTTTTCTTCTCTCTGAAAAAAAGTTACTCCAGTCTGACTGCTCTGGATGTTATCTGATCAGTGCTAAAACACAGGCTCTGTCATTTCCCTTACTCCTCCAACAGCAGCCTTCTTTAGAATTTTTGTGGCCATGTAACACTGCTGATTCACATTCAACTCAAACCTTTGCTAAAATTCCAAAGTCTTATGACAAAAATGTTGAATATAATAGACCAATTGCTAGAGATCTCCAAGACACAGATCCAGCTGCAGATCTGGATATTTTAAAAAGCTATAAATACACTCAGGTACTATCATCATTTTATCCACAAGGCCTCACATTTGTTCAGAAGGACTTTGTCGGATACTCTGCTAAAGTCTAGATACGCAGTATTTTTTACATTTTCCTGACATGTTATTCTAGTAACCTTAAAAAAAAATGTAAGTCCCTCTTGAGGTTATGAGGAAACGAGGCTAGTTCCTCCTTGAGATTTAACATAATCCTTTTCTGCTACAGCTTAGGCCTCTCCTACAAAGAGAGAAAGAACCCTCACTCAGGCACCTGCTCTTGTCTGAGACAAGACCCATACTTAAAACCTTTTGTCCAAAGTTCTTTTGAACATATTAAATCTTTGCCAGAGGGCAGACTGGTTTGGGTCAAATATAAGCCCTCAGGTCTACTAGATATAATGAAGATGAAAGAACAGGAACAAGCAAGGAAAATATCTTGCAGAAGCTTGGAGACAAACACTTCAAAAAATACATGCACAGGCTTTCAGCAAAGAAAATTCAGGGACAGAATTTAAGATGAGTTTAAAAATCACTTGCCCAGTACTAGTACTTCACAAAACCATAGCATACTAGAGCTAGAAGGGAACTTAGCTCATAAAAACACTGAATGTCAGAACCAGAAAGAGCTTTAAAGAGCATCTAATTTTACAAATGGGGAAACTGTCACCCAGAGAGAAAAAGGTTATGTGCAGTCACTCAGTGAATGAGAACCTAGGATCTCTCTGCTGATGGCTTAGCTGCTGATCTTCCACACCACCATCCTTCTTCCCCCTTGTCTGTGCTTCTACTTTTGGACCACTGTTCTGATTGCTCTCCACCCTCCAAGCTCTTTGAAGATGAAATCTTTTTCAAGTAATAGATTGACATAAGATAGATCTACTATATTCATCTCTGCATCTTTTAACAGCAACCAGAAAGATGTCTTGCTTATAGGAGTCTTCATTCAACAAATAGCTGCTGAATTGTTCTGGAGAAGAGACCTTGGAAAAGAGTAGAGACTTCATTTCGTTTATGAAAAAGATGCCGGTCTAGAATAAAGGCCTTCTGTGTGGTCCTTGGTTTTTTAAATACTCTACCAATTATTCCCCTTGATGTTTCCTTTCCATCTTGTTAGGAATCAGCAGGTTAGTGCCTTACCTTCTACTTCATCAGGCTTTCTCCTCTTTTCATAGATGAAGATGATGGTGACGAGGACCAGCACCTCGGCCACAATGCCCAGAAAGGGCCAGAGTGCCGCTAGACGGCTGCGGACCTTCAGAGTGATCTCAGCAGAATCGGAGCCCTCAGAGCTCGTGCCGTTGCAGATGTATTTTCCAGGATCCTTCTCCAAATCTGCTGCTTGAATCTGCAGCTCTGTTTTTTCAGGGGTCTCTGTTATGAAGTACCTCCCTTCACTACCATTTACAATATTCTGTAAAGAAAGAGGAATTACCCTCAAAGAGAAAGTGCTATCCCAGAGGCAGACCAGCATTCTCAAGAGGTAGCATATATATCACAATAGAAAGAAGAGTCAGATGTGAAGTCACAAACTATGAATTCAATTCCAGCTCTGCCCTGTACTCTCTACCTGTACCTAAAGGTACCCGGTACTTTTCAGAAAAGTCACAGCTTTTCTGAGCCACAGATGACTCATCAGAAACATGAAAGATAAAAGGTAGCCTTTGCAGTTCTTTCCAAATCTGAAACTGTGCTACTCTCCCACACACACACACACACACACACCACAAAACAACAACAACAACAACAAAAAACACCACACTCTCTCTCATTCCTTCCTCCAGGCCACTAACAGCTATGTGAGCTTTGCCTCTGCTCTCTGGTTAGTAACATGGAGGGGGAAAACCCATTATCCTGATATGCCTGTCCTGCCTCGGCTCAAAGCCTCCTAGAGATTATGAGTAAATCACAAATAACCAGGATGAGACTACTTACCATATTACTTCCAGCCTCATATTGTCTGTACCAAGTCCAATAACTGATGGAGGGATAAGAGGAACTCTTACATGTAAGAGTTATTGAGTCTCCCTCATTCCCATGTTCTGATTTCTTGTTAACCACAATCTTTGGGGGACCTAAAGTAGAAAGTATGAGATTAAAAATATCATTTGGTGCAAAGCCTCTGGCCTCCAAATTTGTCAGCAGCAGCCTACCCTAGAGGCAGGCCACAACTCTGTCTCCACCACTACCTAAGTGACCAAAGTTCAGAATTCTCCTTCAGGTTCTGCACTAGATTAATGGTAAAGCTTCTCTAATAATTAAGTGTAGTCTGTGTTCCTGCCTTAGGAGAGGGTGGATGCCATACATTTTGCTCCTGAACCCTTGGCTCACCTACATGCCCACTCCATCTCCCATGCAGTCCCATCACTACCTGGTTCAGTAATCGTTGAGCCATTCCATTGTTCCTTTGGAATTAACATACTTAAAAAAAAACTGCTTTATAACCGCAAACTTTAGTTTTTCCCTGATAAATGTGCTGCTACAAGATATATCCTAGAACAATTTACAATCCTTTGGGCATCCCCTAAACACAATCACATAAAACCAGGCAACAGAAGGACTGGGATTTCCAGATTATTAACTGAAAGGAAGACCATATGCTATCAAAGCTCAATACTAACATTGCCCATAGTATTTGAACAGATTTTCATTGCTGATCAATGCCACTTTCCAGTGTTTTGGTCTTGTATAAACTCACTCCTTTCATTTTACTTGACTCATCTCTTATATAGCCCTTCTCATATTTCTTTAATTTCTTTAGAAAATTTTAATTTTTCAACCAACATTCATCTTCTTGCTTCAAGTCAACAGAGAAGCATGGGTCTGCACAGAGGATCCCTCATTTGTGTCAATTCTTCCTATGGTTGAACACTCCTTGTTTCCATTTGCCACAACACACAGGATCAGAAGGGGCAGGCAATCTATACTCTTTGTTCCTCACTAACTCCCTAAATCACTTTCTAAAACTAAGTACCTTTCCTCTTTCAAGATCAACTCACCCATCTGTACTTTCTCCATTTGATACCATGTGGCTGTGCATCTACTAACTTCTAGGTAACTTTTAAATGAATCTAGATTTTCTCTTTCCCATTATCTGTGGGCATTTTTTTTTCCCCTTCCTTCTCTGCCTTTAAGTCACACAGACATGGACATACCAGCTCTCAGAATCACACTACTTCCAAGATTGAATAAACAGAGGCAAAGGCTCAATGATTGCTAACTGCTTCAACACTGTCCCACCACTGTCAACTATGCTTCTTTTGCTACCTCTCACACTAAACCCTAATCATAATCTTTTATTTTGTATTTTTTTATCTTGTTTTTATCTCTTTTTTTAAATCTCTTTTCTGGCTTCACCTGTTTCCATGTCCAGCTGTGACCACAAGGTCTGCCACTTTAAGAACTCATTAGTTACTACTGTAGGATCCTTTGCTAAAATCTGATAGGGGAAATTCTCCCCCCCCCCCCCAAAGTAATCCCTAAAAAGATTTCTCTAGTCCCATTATATGGCTGTTGAGCATGAGTGCTAAGGTCAATTGAGTTTAGCACCAAATTCTTGGTATATAACCTCAGCTAGAGACTCACTGCTGTTCAGCAATTCTACTCTACTCCTAATTCCTGAGAGAGACTTTCCGAAGAATTCTTTTTTTTTTTTGCCAATAATCCCAACACTGTCCCCTGATATTTGATATAGAGGTAGTTATCTCTATGACTCACCTAAGACTGTGAGACTTGTGCTCTTGATTCCATTTCTTTGATTCCTCCAAAATCTTGATCTAGCAATTGTTCTCATACCCCACCTACTCCATCCCAACTCCTGAACTTAACATTAAAAAACAGTAACACTGCCATATACAAAGTAGATCACAAAAAGGAAGTTCATGAAATCAGAGATCTCTATTTCTTCTTACAGACTAAAATAAATTCAACCTGTTATCTTTCAAAATTGTTTTGCTTATGTGTCCCTCTGCCTGAATTCCTTTGTGCCCTTAAAAATATTTCAGGGGCTTGTGCTTTTTGGGGGCATTCCTCCCTTCCCCAACCCCAATTCAAAACAGGGAAAAGACTTCACTCTGGATTTCTGCCTCCAGTATGTCAAGACCACAAAATTTTTCATCCTTAGTCTCTACTCTCTGTAGTTTTTAGAACAGCTGACTGCTTTCTCCCACTGAAAAGACTTTCCTCTCTCAGCTCAAAGACCACGTTCCTGGTTCTTGTTTCCTTCTCTAATTACTCTAGCTTGGTTTTTTCCAAACTTTTAATGGGAGTTTTCCCTAAGGATTTCTTATTGGTCCACTTTTACTTATATTTTTTCCCTTGGAAATTTTTTTTTCTTTTTTACTCCCCTAGCTTCAATTACCTCTATGCAGCTGGTACCTGAATCTCACAAAAGATAATTCTGTTCTTTACAAGGTAATACAGGTAAAACAGAATAGAGTGGCAAATTTACTTCTAACATGAAATAACCCCACATGCCAGACTTAATCCTTTTCTTGTTAATGGTTTTGCTCTTTGATCAATGAGGGCTTTATGCATTGCTCCACACATGTAATCGTCTTACTCCATCTTGCCAGTTTTTTTGTATGTGGAGTTCCATTAATTCACCTAAGGAAAGAATGCTACTGAACCTACTCAATTTAAACTTTGTCATCTGCAAAGCATTTCCTAGAGAATTCGTTCCTATATAAGAGTATGCACAAGACAAGGCTTACATAGATTTAAAATGGTCAACAATAAGTTTCTTTATTTCTAAAGTAACAATTATTTACTAAGAGAATAAAAGCTTGAGTTACTACTCAGTTTTCTACAAGAAATTCACCATTGCACATTAAGCAATTTTTCTAAAACTCTCCCAAATGCACAAATTTTCACATATGGTCTGCTGAAATCTTCTGAAAGTTTGATTTTATTTCCTCAATATCACATCTAGGTAACTTTAGGTTCAGTGTAGAAGTGAGTTCCAGTGAGCTGAACTAGCCTTTCACCTGAACCAGAAACACACATGAAGGATTACCCAAAAGGGCACTTAGTATTGAAATGGACACTGAGTAAAATGGATGCTGCTCCTGAAACTGCTTGGGCACTGAGACTGAGAATGTTATCTCTGCTTGAACTCTGTCTGAAGAACTCTGTTCGCCAGCTTTTCACTCTCTAATGCAGGTGATATTCTTTGTTTCTAACCACTGGTCCATACAGCTTCCAGATGTACTGCCTTATCCTTATCTATGACCAAAGACCTTGACTACTTAACGAAAAGAATTTAAAAGAAAAGTTGCCTCCTTGTTACACCGCCTGCCTGGGAAAGGAATTTTTAGTGTGATAAATGTTTCTAAACATTCTTGTGACTTTCTCCCATAAATACGTGTCCCTAAAACTCCTCGGGACTGAACCCCTTAAGTCTTGCACTGATGGGGTTTAGTCGCTGACCACCTAATAAACGCTCTTAAAAATCCAATTATTTTGGCTGTCTTATATTTTCTCTCACCTGGGCATTTCAGTATGGACCCTACAAACATCAGGATGCCAGTATTTATCTGCTTGAAACACTTTCTAAAGAAACATTTTCAGGAACCATATTCATTACACTCCTTCCAAAACATTCCCTTTGGCTCCCTAGAGACTCCTTCTAGATTCTCTCAACCCCTTAACCTCCAATAAACATTTAATTAAATTTTACATTTATGGTTACTTTTCCGGTCCAGTGAGAGATGTTACCTTTTACTTGTACATCAGCCTTTCCTGCAAGTTCTGGAAGAAAAACGCACTGATATTCCCCAGATTTATCATCTGACAAAACCCTGCAAAAAAAAAAAACAAAAACAGGTATAAGGTGATGAAGGCAAAGAACAGGTGCAGCCATACCCTTTGACCCAGCAGTGTTTCTACTGTGCCTATATCCTAAAGAGATCTTAAAGGAAGGAAAGGGACCCACATGAGCAAGAATGTTTGTGGCAGCCCTTTTTGTAGTGGCAAGAAACTGGAAACTGAGTGGATGCCCATAAGTTGGAGAATGGCTGAATAAATTATGGTATATGAATGTTATGGAATATTATTGTTGTGTAAGAAACGACCAGCAGGACGATTTCAGAGAGGCCTGGAGAGACTTGCATGAACTGATGCTGAGTGAAGTGAGCAGAACGAGGAGATCATTATACATAGCAACAACAAGACTATATGATGATCAATTTCTGATGGACATGGCTCTCTCTTCAACAATGAGGTGATTCAAACTAGGTCCTATTGTTCAGTGATGAAGATACACCCAGAGAGAGGCCTGTGGAAACTGAGTGTGGACCACAACATTTTAACCCTTTCTGTGAATATTTGCTTACATTTTGTTTTCCTTCTTTGTTTTTTTTTCCCTCTTTCTAGATCTGATGTTTCTTGTGCAGTAAGATAATTGTATAGATATGTATACATATATTGGATTTGTCATATAATTTAACATATTTAACATGTATTAAGACTACCTGACATCTAGGGATGGGGGTGGGGGGAAGAAGGGGAAAAATTTGGAACAAAAATTTTTTTTTTTGCAAAAGTCAATGTAGAAAAATCACTCATATGTTCTGTAAATAAAAAGCTTTAATTAAAAAAAGGAACAGGTGCAGTCAATTATAGGGGAACTCAAAGGACAGACATGGGGAGTGTAACTGGTCAATACTGCACCCAAAAAAGCAAACTGATAGAAATTCTCCCATTTCCCAAAAGTCAGAAAAAAATTAATTCCATGTGGAACTCTAAAAAGAAAACACTAATACCCGGGTATAAGGCTCTCTTGAAATTCCTATACTAATTAAGAATCCTTTAGGAAGACTTCTAAGATCCCCTTGATTTTGAAGTCTTTCAAACTGTTTATGATTCTAGGCTGCTCTTAGTTCCCTTGCTTGCAGAAAAGCCTGGCAGACAGAAGTCTAAAGTCTAAAGAAACTCAAACATTTCAAGAAATGAAGGCAACACAGCAAGAGCCAAAAGACATGGGAGTTTTATCCCAAGTCTGCCACAAGCTGGCTGCATCTCCCTGGGGAAGCCCGCATCTTAAATGTTTTCATCTACAAAAGGAAACAGCTGGGCTAGCTATTCTCTAAAATCCAACATGCTAGGGCTGTATATTTCTACCACAGTAACCGTGCACAGTATGGTAAATGAATACCAATGCTCTTTGGCTTCTGGATGGTGCAGTAAAGTGCTAGCCTTAGAATATATATCAGAGACCTTTTAAAATCCTGCCTCTGATACTCACCAACTCTGTGCTAGGCAGGAGGAAGACAAAGGCAAAAAGTTAAATAATGCTTGCTCCATGTGAATTTATATATATATATATATATATATTTTTGGGGGGGGCGGGGGAAGAAAAGGGAGGGAGTATTAGATATACAGGTATTTCCAAATAAATGAAAAGTAAACTAGGAAGTGGTAGCAGGAGGAGGGTAGCAGGAAAAGGAAATATTACTCAAGCTGTGCCTCAAAGGGAGAGAGATTGGAAAAGCAAAGCTGAATTGATGAAAACATCAGAGATGGAGAAAACAAGACAGTCAGTTGACCTGAGCCTCAGATCTTCATCTATAAAATGGAGTCCATACCAGAAATATCTACTACAAAGGGCTGTTGTGAGACCCTCTGGGATACTGTATGTAAAAAGTTTCGCAATTTTGGAAGAGTTTTAGCTTCCAATCACTTCCCTTGAACTACAGGTCTGAAAACCAATATAGGCCCTGCAGCCAATTAACTAGCCCTCTAAACTAAGAAAACTTTTTTCATTCACTCCATAAATGATCAATATTGCTCTTACTATTTCCTGGAATAGATAAGAAAAATTAAGTTACTTTTTCTACGACCATCCAAAAACTTCACTATTTAAATTTCAAGTAAACCCCCTAAATATCTTTTGGAGTATTTGACATGACAGAATTCAACATACTAAGTAGCCACTCTCAAAAAAACATTTGATTCAAGCTTGCTTTCTTGGGGAGGGAGGTAAGGGAAGAAGAGAAAAAAATTGGAAACCAAAATCTTAGAAAAATGAATGTTGAAACCATCTTTACATGTATTTGGAAAAATAAAATATTAAGAAAAAAACACCACAAAAACAAACATTTGATTCTGTAATCCCAGGGCCCTTCACTGAAAGGAACTGAGTCTTTTGTGTCATAACACTGATCACAATGATTTGCTTGTTAATTCTACCAGATGGGTATGTTGCCCCCTTCCCAAAAGCCACTCAGCTGAGGAATTGAGGTCATGGGAGGAAGGCCAGGTTATAAATACTTTAATCCTCATTTTGCTTCCCTGTTGCCATGGAAGGGGAGGGAGGAGAGAGAGTGAAGCCCATCAACTCCTCTACACAAAGGCAGGACCACTTTGGCTCTGAACACCAGCTGGAACTGATAGTAATGAGAAGGAAAAGCTTATTACGGCATTTTAATGGGGCTAGTACTCCCATTAGTAGGTCCAGCTCTCAACATTCTACAAAATAGCTATTCACATTTGGGACTGTTAAACTATGAGAAATTTAACTGGAAATACATATTTCCTTAAAGAGTAGCACAGACAAAATACTCCCAAGTCCTCAAAATGGCAACAATCCATACCATCAGCAAGATTTTTAAGGTCAAGAGTTTACTTTCAAGTTTTCTTTTGCTGTCCCACTGATCCAAAATCCCTTTCTACACCAATCAATAACTATTCATTAAGCATTTATTTTGTGACAAGTACTAAGGTAGGTCGACATTAGGGACACCAAAGGGAAAAGTGAAATAGTACTTAGCTTCAATGTGTTTATAGTCTATCAAGGAAGACAACACATACACTTCTAAGAATAGGTATGAATTTTATGATATTATATGAAGGGAAGAACCTTAGCAGCTAGAGAAATTAGGAAAAATCAAGAGTGTCAGAGTAGGAAATCTAAGAAATGGAGGTAAGGAAGAAGCACATTCTAGTGGAAAGGGACTATGCAGCAAAGCACAGAAAAGCAATAACACGAATGAAGAAAAGCAAGGTTGGTTTGTTGGCCCACACAGAATGTAAGGGGGAATAAGACAGAAAAGGTAGATTGCTAAAGGCTTTAAATTCCAAAAAGAGGTAAAAGGGAACCCTGAGCTTCTGAAATTTAGTGAGCATGGGAGAGACAAAGGCAGACCTGAACTTGAGTGACTTTGACAAAACTTTGACAACCATGGGGGCATGTGGCAACCATGTGGCAGATGGTGGGGGAGAGGAGACTTGAAGTAGGAAGACTTATTAGGAAGCTAATTGAAATAGTGCAGGTAAAACGCTACTAACCTAAGGCGGTAGCCATGTGAGTGGAAAGGCAGATACAAGAGATGCGGTAAAGGTAGAAAGATTTGGCAGCAGAATGAATACATGCTGTATTCTGTGTGCTGAGTGAGAGAAGTTGGGGAGCTACAGTGCCAGCCCAGAGTCAGGAGGATCTGAGTTCAAATCCAGCCTCAACACTTCCTAGCTGTATGGCCCTGGGAAAGTCACTTAATCCCATTGCCTCACATCATCACTCCCCACCCCCTCAAAATGAGAAAGTCAAAGTTGCCACCAAAGCTCTAAAGCTGGATGATTGGTGATGCTCTCAAGAGAAACAGGAAAGGATCAAGGAAAAGATAATTAGTTCCATTTTGGACAGGCTGAATTTGAGATGCCGATGGAACAACTAGCTAGAATTGTACAATAGTTGGTAATGGGGAACAGAAGTTCAGGAAAGAGACTATGGCTGGAAATTGTAGAAAAGATAATTAAATTCACAGGAACTAATAAGGCCAATTGCAGAGAGACTAGCGCTCAGAAGAGAGCCTTAAACTATAGCTACATAGTGATCTGTGAGACAGATGACAATCCAGTAAAAGATCACAGCCTATTCCCAGACCTGGAGCCAGAAGGGATTTCAAAGGCCATTTAAGGCTAATGCCTTCAATGGAAACACGAGGAAACTGAGGTCGGGGAGGTTGTCCCCTGCCCAAGATCACACAGGGAGTAGCAGAAAGTGTCAAAAATGATATTTGAACCCAGCATCTCTGGCTTCAGATGGAGTATGTTTTCCATTGTGCTTCCATGTCCTCAAGGAACACCGAAAGGGAACAGAAAGGGAACAGTCACTTTAGACAGGGGATGAGTGAGAAGGCTGGAGATCAGTGTTATTAGTAGGTTTAGAGGAGGCAGCAAAGGCATAGTATAGGTACCTTTTTTTCCCCCCCTTTCAACTAAGAAGAGAAATGTAGGATGATAGCAAAAGGGGATGATCAAGTTGAAGGAAGATATTTTTGAGGAAAGAGATTTGGGCAGACAGAAAGTGAAAATTATAGAGAGAGAAGGGATGATAGAGAAAGAAGGAAAGCAATTTACTGAAGACCAAAAGAGAAGGAATTAAAGTGCATATAAGGAGGACTGACCTTAGTGAAGAGATGAGGCATCATCATGATAATTATGGAAATATGTATAGAAGAACTGCACATATTTAACATATTAGATTGCTTGCCATGGAGGAGAGTGGGGGGAAGGGAAAAAATTTAGGACACAAGGTTTTGCAAGGATGAATGTTGAAAATTATCTTTGCTTATGATTTGAAAATAAAAAGCTTTAAAAAAAAAGGGGGGGGGGGAAGAAGAGATACACCTCACAAGAGACCTGAGTAAAGGAAAAAGGGGTAAGGGATGATATCCAGAATTTCTGAGAAGAGGGAACTCGGGGCAAATAGCTTATATTTTTTCAGTAAAGAGGCAAGGCCCTCAGCTGAAAGGACCAGTACAAAACTTGAGAGAGGGCACTCAGCAGTGTTAGACTTCACATTTCTTACCAGCTTTGAAAAGACACATGGACACATAAAGCTCAAATCCTTCCAGGGACTTTAAAAAGCTGGGCTCATGGTAAAGCTCTAGAGTTATACCAATAAAGAAAACTGAAATGTGGAAGACTGGAACGTGGAAGGAATGTTAAAACCATATTCTATGAAGAACGGTTAAAGAAACCTGGCACAATTTAACACATTTGTGGTCTTCAAATATCCAGAAAGTTGGTCAAGGGGAAAGCTTCCATATGTACAATCATAGGAAACATCAGGAAGGGGTGGGATGGGGTGGGGGGAGGGTGTTTCAATGGGAAAGAGAATTCAGATCAATATCGATCAAATAAAACACTAAAAATAGAATTGACTCTTAAAGGACTGACCTCACCAATACTGAAAGCAGTGACTGATTCTCTGTCCCAATTTAAAAATAAATACGGCCCAGGTACAGAATTTCAGATGGAATGGTCTTCACAAACCCAATTCTTATTGGTACTAGAACAAGAACTTGCTCTATACCATGAACAATGAGTAGTTATTCCACCTTTGTTTGAAGACTTCTGTGATAGTCAAAACCATTGTCTCCTTAGGCAGACCAGTTTTTTTGAACAATTGGATCTGTCCCCAGAGCCAAGCAAAAC
Source organism: Myrmecobius fasciatus (assembly GCA_023553655.1). Taxonomy (NCBI): domain Eukaryota; kingdom Metazoa; phylum Chordata; class Mammalia; order Dasyuromorphia; family Myrmecobiidae; genus Myrmecobius; species Myrmecobius fasciatus. The sequence goes on from JAJPUD010002610.1 coordinate 217,937, forward strand.
AAGTCTAATCCTTTTTCTGTGTAACAAAGTCCTCCAAATACTGAAATCAGCTCTCATGCCAACCCCAAGTCTTTTTTCTTCTCCAAACTAAACATGTCAAATTTCTCCAACCAATCTTCTTATGATGTGATCTCTATCTTCACTATCTTGGTCACTCTTTTTTAAGGAGGAGCTGCCAGAAATGGAATTCTATATTCTAGGTGTTTCTTTGTCAGGGATATAATGATTCTCAATGTAGTCCCAAAGTACAGTTAGCCTTTCTGTTAGCCATTATCTACAAAATCCTTAAGAGCCCAGTGACTCCAGTTTAAGTATCTCCACCACCAATCTTTTGGAATCTCCATCCATATTCTGAGCTTTCTGTCATCTGCAAATCTGATGAGCATGCTATCTATACCTTTATCCAAATCACTGACAGTTGGAAAGAGACATGATTCAAACAGATGTTAATTACTAATGACTCTTCTTTGAGTCCAGTCATTCAACTAGTTCCTATTTTACTTAACTACATTATTGTCTGGCCAACATTACCCTGTCCACGTGAATAGCTAGACAGATTACTAGGCCCTTTGTTCAAATCTAGATAACCCAGATCCAAAGAGGGATAGATAGCCTCTGGTCTCAGACACTTGTTAGCTGTGTGACCTTTTTTAAGTCACTTAACATATCTATCCAGAGCCTCAGTGTGACAATATGTGATTATAATTATTAATGAAATGAGGGTTAGTTTAGTACAACCTTTTCTTGAAGCCATATGGGCTCTTTGTAAAGACAAAGCTCACCTTCTTTTAAGAAACAAGCAGTGAGATATCTGTTTCAACTGGACACTTTGAAAGTCAATCAATGCCCTTTCTAAAATCCTCATGTGATCTACTCAGGGAATTCTAGTCTTCTTTAATACATAGCATATAGGGGCAGCTAGGTGGCGCAGTGGATAGAGCACCAGCCCTGAAGTCAGGAGGACCTGAGTTCAAATTTGGTCTCAGACACTTAACATTTCCTAGCTGTGTGACCCTGGGCAAGTCACAACCTCAATTGCCTCAGCAAAAAGCAAAAAAAAAAAAAAAATACATATATATATATATCTATATATCTATCTATATATATATATATATATATATGTATAGAGAGAGAGAGAGAGAGCAGGAGCATATGATCTGGCTGAAGTTTTACTATCCCATACAACAAACTTGTTATGTCTTTTCATGCTGATAACCCCTGAACCCCTGATTTAAAGAGCAGAAACTCAAATCAAATTAGATCCAGTGCTTGGACCTAGAAGGTGCTTATTAAAAACTGACTGAAATTGCTCAAGTTTTGAAAAGACTGGGCAGGGTGGCTTAAGTTAATCTGTTAAAAACAAGACAGTGGATTTTCCAAGATGTATCAGGTATGGATTTGGTAGAAAGGCTGGTGTTAAAGGCTGGTGTTCTGGAAGTCAAAATTTTTGGTCCCCTGCCTTCCTTTCAATTCATTTCTTTGCTCAGCAGCCTCAACTCCCAACCAGCCACACATACATCCTTATGTATGGTGTGGGATGAGATGGATGATGAATTTAGAGGGTTTAGGGATAGATATTTTGGAAGGTTTTAAAGATATTAATTGAAAAAAATCTTGTGACATCTGAAAACAAAACAAACAAACAAACAAAAAAAAAAACACCCAGAACAGAGAAATATTACTTCAGGAGCAAGATTAATTTCAAGAAATAACTTACTCATATTCTGTGACTGTACTATCCGATGTATCTTCTTTCAACACCTTGCCACCCTTCAGCCAACGATGACCCTGAATTTGAGTTGAAGTTTTATTCAATTTACAGGTCAGGAGTGTTCTATGGGCAGAAATATCTACAGTCGTCCAAACTTGGCTTCCTACATTTTTACAAAAGAAAAGAACAAAGTAAGTTGTTTTTTTTAAGAGTAACAAAAGAATTGGGGGGAATAAACCACCATCTAGTCAAATTTAAAGTTTGGTTTGTTTTTTTTAAAATTCTCTTTCCTCCCACTTTTTTCCTTACCTGCTCATCCTCTTATCATTTTTTTTATAGTTTTCTACTTTATGAAGAGAGAAAAATGGATATTACTGAAATCTAGAGACCCAAGTATTGAATAGAGACCATATTAAAAAACTATTTTCTTCACAGGCAGGTAGCATTCCTAGTCTTTGTCTTAAGAGGCATATTCTCAAGAAGAAAATTAACAAATTTTGATCCCCAAATCAATTTAAGTCCTTCTGCAGGAATTTTACCTATACATCTAATAAATATCCTTGTTTCCCAATAAGTTAATAGCTATACATCCAATGCTTTATTTTTATTTTAGACTTAGAAACTCTTAAAAATTATCCTAACATGAAAATGGAACTCAGCTTCCTCCTCATGTGTGAAACTTACAGCTGTAAGTGCCTTAAATGATTATGTTGATCAAATTAATATGTAAAGCACTTTATAAACCTTAAAGCATTAAGTATCAGTTTTAATTATTACTAAAAATTTTCTTTGTTTTCAAACTCTTTAAGGTTTTTTGGAGTGGAAAAAAAAAGTTCAAGTTGAAGCTAAAACTCTCCTCACAAAGGACCACTATACCTATCTATCTTCCTGTTATGCCCAGGTCACCCTGGTGCTACCCAATGAACTGTTCATACAGGGCTGAAAAATGTTTTTCGTTTTGGCCACCTTGGCAAAGTCCACTTTTGGGCTTGCATTATTGGCCAAGGGAACATTTTAAGTCATTTGGCTACAACAGCTTTAAATATCAAAAAGCTGTCTTAGGAAATCAAATACAATTCAAAGTGTACAATGTTCCCAAAGCAGTAATCTATTTTTAGAATAGATCCAATAGAATAGGAAAACCCCCCTACTTCAAAACCTAGACTTTCAGCTCTGTATGCAAGGTTGGTTCACAACACCAAAAACTATGATCTACTGGTGTAACACAGAAATGGCCATTTCAAAAACGGTTGTATCATCTGGGAAAAGGCAGGATTCCTTTGAATGTAAGGCAAAGTATTCATAGAAGAAAAAACAAAAGGAGTTTGCTAGTAACAATTAAAACAGAGCCCTCAAACAGAATCAAGACTCTGGAATCTGCAAACATAGAACAGGACTTGGGGCATGGAACCATTCTAGGCCTTTGGAATCCAGCACAAGATGGTCAGGAGCATTTTATATCAAAGTCACACAACCCTTTTTGAGCAGGGCCTCAGTGGTAAGGGAACAAGAGGGAGACTCACAGGAGGAAAGAACTTTCTCAGGTCTACAAAGCCAAAGCAGGGAAGTGAGGAGGGACAATGGGCTTTCAGAAAGCCACAGGGCACAGGTGGGAGGTGGTGCACTGCAAACTTTAGACATCCAGAGAGATGTGGAGTCTGGTCAAGTGCTTCAGCCTGGCCACTCACGTTCGATGACAATTACGTTCGCTTGGGAACGAACCCACTTGACTTTGGGGCTCCTCGACAAGTGGTTGCGGTCAGGGTCGTTGCTGGCCCGACACTCATATGTGCCCGAGTCGCTGACTGTGAGGTTAGAGACGATGACAGTGCTGGCAGAATACTCATTGTAGGTGGCATGTATTCTGATGCGGTCCTGCCGGGCACCATCCCACAGCTGGGAGAACGCCTCATTAGGTTCGTTTCCTTCAAACCACCACTGGATCTCTGGGATGGGGCTGCCAATTGCCTCACAGTGTAATTCCACACTGTCCTCCACCAATTTCTTTTTGGATAGTGGTGATTTTATAAAGCCAGCTATGAGTCGGAGAGGTATTATTGCAAATGTTAGTTTAAAAGAAAAAAACCAAAAACAAACAAAAGACAAAAAAACAACTCTAAGAAAGCCAATTCTCTAAAACCAGTTCCCCATACTAATGACGGCAAAGGAATATATCCCAAGCTTCAAAATACTGGAAATTCCCTAGCCTGGGGAACACCTGCATCCCTGCCCTTGATTCTCATAAATTTATGAGTGGATGAACCGGAGGATTAACATATTCTCCATTAAAAAAAAATTGTTTTACAGGTGTGGTCATTCTTTCTAAAAAGTAATGTGACAGAGGGCAGTGGAATCAGGACCTAGAAGAGCTGGACCTAGTTTTTCACTGGCTGAGGGGACTTTGGATAAGTCACTTTGCTTATGAAGCTTAGATTTTCATTTCTAAATGAGAACTTTATCTGTCCTACCCATCTCACAGAGAGGTTAAGGATCAACAATATCTCTAAGACATGTCATAACTGTAAAGCAGTTGTAAAACACATGGACTATCACCATTATTTTGACTGCACAGATGCAATTTTTTTTGCTTCTTAAATCAATTGTTAAAATTTGGAGCTATGCTCAAAAAGTTATCAAACTGTGCATACCCTTTGACCCAGCAGCATTTCTATTGGGCTTATATCCCAAAGAAATCATAAAGAAAGGAAAAGGCCCCACATGTGCAAGAATGTTTGTGGCAGCCCTTTTTGTAGTGGCTAGAAACTGGAAATTGAATAGATGCCCTTCAATTGGAGAATGGCTGAATAAATTATGGTATATGAACATTATGGAATATTATTGTTCTGTAAGAAATGACCAGCAAGATGATTTCAGAGAGGCCTGGAGAGACTTACATGAACTGATGCTGAGTGAAATGAGCAGAACCAGGAGATCATTATACACGGCAACAACAGTACTATATGACAATTAATTCTGATGGACATGGCTCTCTTCAACAATGATATGTTTCAAACCACCTCCAATTGTTCACTGAAGAAAGCCATATACACCCAGAGAGAGGGATGCGAAATGTGGACCACAACATAACATTCTCATACTCCTTGACTGATGTTTGCTTACATTGTGTTTCCTTTATCTGATGTATCGTTTGTGTAGATAAGATTTTTCTTGCACAACAATGATAAGTTTGGAAATATGTATACATATATTCGATTTGCCAATATTTTAACATAATTAACATGTAGTCGATATCCTGCCATCTAGGGGAGGGGTGGGGAATTGGGGGGAAAAATTTGTAACGGAAAGCTATGTAAGGGTTATTGTTGAAGAATTACCCACACATATGTTATGCAAATAAAATAAAATTAAAAAAAAAAAAAGAAAAAAAAAATCAATTGTTAAGATTTTAGAAATAAAGAATAATTTGGATGAACCTTTTCACAAAGTGACAAAAGTTAATGAACCATTCTCAAAAACAGAATACAATGCAAACAACAGATGACATTTTCCTAACTAGGGAACTTAGTTTTGAAGAACTTTTTTGTGAGTGACAATTTTTAAAAGACTAGTAACTGCAAACAAACAAAAAGCAGCAGCTTTCACATTAGCTTGTCTTTACTACTGCAGTTGCTGTCTGTTTGGATCTAACCACTTTAGTCAAGGATGAAAGAGTATGATGTAGCAGGGTAGAGAGAATTGAGGAAAGGAAAAAAAAAAGGAAAAAGTGCAGAAATGCAGAATATAAATTCTTAGTTTTATAAACTTAAGTATCTTCTTTCCTCCCGAAATATATCAGGTAACTTTGGCACATTACTCTAAAATCTAAACAATACAAATGTATTTCTCTAAAAACATCATATAAAGCAAACATTACCAAAAGGTCAGTAGTATTTATAATTATGTCAGTTTTTGACAGGTACTAAATGAAATCCAGGTTTCTTCCTGTAATCACAACTGCAACAAATAAAATGTTTCCTACTGTCCAAGCTGCAACTTAAAAGCAAAGAATGCCTAAGTAATTACATCTAAACTAATCACTGTAACAAAGTCCAGAAAATATAAAGAAGTAGAACACCCAGCAAAGCTAAAGCACAAAATATAAACTTGATACCTGGCCAGGTAGTAATTCACAGCAATCCAACAGCCATTAATAGACAAAAACATCAAGCTTCACTATCTTCCTAAGCCAACCTCCACCAGCTCCTGCTGCAGGCTGGTGCAGCTACCATCGATGATAGAGCCCAGGATTTGCCAAAGGTCATCTGGTCACTTATTTGTAAAGACAAAGCAAGAATCCAGGCCTCCAGATCCTCAGTTCTAAGGTTTGTTAGCAACAATGATTCTGACCAACATATTGGCTTTTAAGTGGCTTGAATACCCAGGAACCCATCTGAAAATATCAACTGTCATTAATTTAGAAGCCAAAAAAATTTCTGAATCCTTAGAGTTGTTTGGGCCCGAGAAATTCCAATGGTGCAACTAGAACCAAAAAAATCTCACCTCATTTTCAACTCAAATATCTCAGAAGGAACTAAAATTTTCAGAAATTACAAAATCAATAGTGTATATACATGTAGTGTTCCAAGTCCTGTCCAGGAAGTACAGCCCTAAAGGCTAATAGCAGCATACCAGGAAGCCTAAGATGCAAAGGCACAGTTCATCTGAGAAACTGAATTTATAAACTTTGTGTAACATCTGACAAGGATGAAGATATCTATGATGTCAGTGAGCCATTCATTGTCTGGGCTAAGCAAAATTGGAGTTCTTAAGCTTATTTTCTTTTTCTTTTATATCCCCCAAAGAATGCTGCCTCAAGTCATAAGATTAGATAAACCTTGATTCATAAACACAAGTCTGATTATGTATTTTACTGCTCCATAGGAAGGGGTGGGGAAGAGGTGAAAAGCAGGATAGCTTCAAGAAATCAAATGTTAATCAGTTCAATTAAACATTAAATACCTTCTACATGCAATATACTATTTGCCTCTCCGAATATAAAGATGAATAAAACATGGCTTCTTCCTTCTGAGCTAATAAGGAGCAGGATACAGAAATAACACACAAATTAGAATGCGATAAATGCACAAGATCAAAGCTATATATGTTAGGCTAACAAGGAAGAAGGACTCATTTTCAACTTGGAATACCGCATAAAAAAAAGAGCAGGAAAGCCAAGAAAAACTTGATTGGGGAAGTAGAACTAGAATTGGACCTTAGAAATGCTAAGGCTTCAGGATTTTGATAGATAATTTTATTATTGTTGTATGAAGAAGGTGGAGAGGAAAACTGAGGGAGGCAAGGCATCTGTTCCAGGCCTCGGGTATGTATATACAGCAGGATGAGCAAAGAAATACAGATTTGGAATGAGATCAAGGTATGACAAGTTCAGCTGAGGGTGTGTGAAGGGGAACAGAAGGATAAAAGGACTTAGTGATATTCCACCTCACATTCATACAATGGAGCCTGAAAAAATATCTTGATGGGTGGGAAAGGGAAAAGGGTCTAGATAAGCCATAGTCTACAAAGTAAATACTCAAAGGTTCAAGAGAATCAAGCCTTGTTAAGCCTTTCACACAAGAGATTCTGTAAATCTTCTGGAGTCAGTAGAGCAGCCAGCATCTGTTATCGGATTAATACTAATCAGTTCTCAACTATTTAATAGCTGGCATTTATATAGCACCTACTATGTGCCAGGATTGGGCTAGGCACTTTACAATTATCCTGGCCTCACAACCACCCTAGGAGGTAGGTGCTATTATGACCTCCATTTTACAGTTGAGGAAACTGAAGCAAACAGGTGAACTGACTTGCCCAAGGTCACACAAGAGAGTATCTTGATGGAGGCCAGACTAATTTAGGTCTCCTATCTGCAAGTCGAGCACTTGAATTATTTCTGTATCTAGTTTTGCCTTGGCCCAAAAAAGGACTAGATGTTTTTGTACAAGCTTTGGAAAGTAAACTACCAAAAATGAGAAGCAACTTTTCTACAGAAAGGATCCCTTTGAAGAAACAAGTCCAATGTCACATTCATAATAGAGAATGCCAGCCTGCTTCTAGGTGTCTACAAGCTGCTCAGAGAAGAGCTTTTCAGCACAAAAAAGCAACGTGGGCAGAGTCCTGTTAATTCTACCATTTTGTAGTTTCTCATCCTCCTCTTCTCTTTCTCTGACACTGCCATCACCAGGGCCGGCACATTTCACCTGATGACTGGTCAGGCTTCTTCAAAAGTCTCTCCCCATGCCAGTCCATCTTCCCCCTCACTCCCTATGTCCTAATTTCAATAGCTCCCTATCATCCATAGAATCAAATTAAACCTCCCTGGGCTTTTAAGGCCTCCTTAATCTGGCTCCTTCTCTTCCCAGTCTTTTTACACCTCATCCTCCACCCCATCCACACCCTTACCAACACCATTCCTCCCCCTTCCACACAATCTACAATCCAGTGACAGCAGTCTCCTTGCTATTCCTGGAATAAGACATTCCACCTCCAGACTCTGGGTTTGCACTGGCTGTTTCCATGCCTGAAAAGCTCTTCCCCATCATCTACCTATCTCAGAGGAATGCTGTGAGGATCAAATGAGATTATTATTATATTATTTGTAAAGCATTTAGCAAAGTGCCCATTCCTTTCTCACTATTTCTATTCCTCATCTCAGCCTCCTGGCTTCCTTCCCATCTTAGCTAAACCCCATCTTCTCCAAGAAATCTTTTCAGGTCTCCTTTAATATTTCTTCTAAGATTGCCCAAGTTGTTGGCATGCTGCCCCCCCCCATTAGGTGAGCTCCTCAAAGGCCTTTCTTTGCATCCCTAGAACTTAGCATAATGCCCAGCACACAGGATGTGCTTAACAAATGCTTTTAATTAAGAGTCCTTCTACATAATATACTATATGGGTTCTAATCCTACCTCTTTTATTAATTCATCAAATAACCTTTGACAAGTCATAAAAACTCAGCCTAAATTTTCTCATCTAAGATACTATGGAAATCACATATGAAAATTTGAGAAATCTGTAGTAAGTATTTATTGCACACCATTTATCACTCTTCAGGAAGAATTTACAATGATCCAAGCCTGGCTTTACAGGTGCCTTGAAGCAATACATCACTGACAACAAATAGTATACCGCCACAGCTTGGATAATGTGAATAGAGTACAAAGGGTATAAAGTTCCCCAGCAACTAGAAGCACTAGGAATGTGTAAAATTTCTTTTCCAAAAATCAGTCTACAAGTTAAAACTCTACTACTGCCAGTTGATCCTCTGCCCCAAGGAAACCACATGACCTAAGTAAAGTCACCTTCACCTAAAAACAGATACTACCTGCTCCAGGGAAAGAAAGAGCCCAGAGAACTGGGATAGTAACCTAAGTTTAACTGATATAGCCCATAACAGGTGGGGGAAATAGGCCAAACTCCATACCCACTTCTCCCTTGAAGCACAGTCCTGCATCTTTCAGATGTAATACTGGGCTCCTTCCTAGAAAACCAGCTAAATTATACCAATAGAGGTAGATGTGAGGGTAAAGGCAGCTCCAAAAATAATATATTTAACAACTCCATTCTGGCCCTCTCCCCATAAACCCCCATGACAGAAAGGAATGTGAGATACTAAACCATCTGTAATATCTGGCAGCCAAAATCAAGATTAGTCAGCAAGAGGGTCTATCTAGATAAAATGACTTCTAAAATTCCCCCCAGGCTTTTATTCTATAATCCTTTGTAGAAAAGGTAAACACCTAAAGAAAACTAGGTGTTGACTACATTCCAACATTAGAGCAAGAAACAAAGGTGGGGTGGGGGGGAAAGAGGCAAAAGCAAGATTGAAAATTAGATCCAAAAAAAATTTTTTTTTTGTCACTTCATCTATTACAAAGAAAATCAAACTGATTCAAGCAATATGACCCTAGCAAGTTGTCTCCCTTGGGCCCCAAGTCAAGTCCCCATCCACCCCCATTGTCTATCAATTAAATGGATTAAATTTCGATTTTCTCTGAGGTGAGGAAGGGAATAAAAAGCAGATGAACCAACTCAAGAAGGGGAAAATATACAAAAATACAGTTTTTGTTAAGGGAAAAAAACTGGAAATTCAGAATGGCTGAACAAATTATAGTATTTTCATGTAACAGCATACTGGCAGTATAAAGTGATGGAGAGAAACTTAAATTGTGGTCTTGAGACCCCATGGCGGGGAGGGTTCGTAAAAATTATCAGCAAATGATTGATTTATATGCCCATATAATTATATATATCCCCAGGCTGATGTAAAAATTCATTGAGTGAAAAGGGATTTTGAGTGGAAAAATTTTAAGACCTTAACAGAATGAATTGAGAAGGAACCAGAACAATTTGTGCTAATAAACATTATTATAACATATAACAATTTTGAAAGATTTAAGGAAGCTGATCAAGACAATTAAACATGACTCCAGAAAACCTAACTCCTAACAGAGATGAACTAATATACAAAATGAAACATTGTTGAACATGAACAACATGGGAATTTGTTTTGCTTGACTATGCTCATTTGTTACAAGGTTATAAAAATTTTTATTTTCTTGAAGAGATGGGGAAAATAAATGCTTGATAATTGAAAGTAAAATTTCATTAAAAACAAACCCATGTGGCAAAATAGCACAAAACCTAAAGTAAAGTTTAAAATGAATTTATTCAATACAAGAGTAAAACCTTTATCATAGGAAAGCTTTTTTTTCCCCCCAGGGCTATAATGGAAATAAAGGTGCAACCTTTTTGTTGATCTCATTTTGGTTCACAGGTATCCTGGACAAGGAGTATTGGAATAGTTTTTAATTATGAAATAAAGAAAAGGAGCTGAATGGGAAAAAAGATAATTAGAAACACAGTAATAATTAGAATATTAAAATTAAATGTTAGAAATACAGAAATTACAACATAGTGTTGTGGTAAAAACATGTAAGTGGAAGGCAGACGCTTTCCAATTCCAACATTTACTAGCTACATGACCTTGAGCAGCAGATTACTCCCTCACCTTGAGATTCAGTTTTCTTTATAATGGGAATAGCAATACTCGCAATTCACAGTTCTTGTAGAAAAAAGGCTTTATGAAAACCCTCCAAAGCTACAGCTATATTACATATCTTCCATGTAGATGTATAGCACACAGCTACTATTATTTGCTATAGTTCATGATAAATTATGGTTTTAAAGTTCAGAAGGAAAAAATACCTTACAATGAAGCCTCTCACTTTTTTTTTTTTTCCAGAAATGCTTCCCTCTAGCTGCATGGTAGTCACGCTGAATTTCTGAATCAGAATGTAGAACATTAAGCCCACAAAACCCTTGTAGCTAAAATTTTCGTTGCCATATTGTTTTATGCATAATCAAACTGAGAAAAAGATATTTATTTCCTTCCTTTAAATGAACATTTACCACCCTATGTAACACAAGATGAATAGCTCCGGGCCTAAAGTGAGAGTCCAGTAATAATTGAAAGTATCAAGAGCCCTGGAGAGACAAACTAGAGTTGCCAAACAGAAGATCAGTCAGAGATCTTTGCTCAGCTTTCCCAATCCTAAACTCCACTTCTTCCCCAATTTTCTCAATCAGAGGAGGCCCCATCTCAGCAGCCCCCAAAGCCCTCCCCCTACTCTAAACCCAGGATCACACCATCTCATCTCCACCTCCCGCCAGCAATTAACCAGCTCCGTCCTCATCTCAGACCCCCACGAGGCTCCACCCCCTCAGGTCCCTCGAAAGGCTCCAGGCTCAAATCTAACCCTTCCGGCCTCAGATGCACCCCCCCATCCCCTAGGACCCTAACTCCGGGCCACCTCCCTCCACCGAGTCCCTATCTCCCCGCCTTATCTCTCCCTTTCCGTCCCCAATTCTGGGACCTTACATTCCCGACTTTAGCTATCTATCTCCCTCTCCCTCGAGTTCCGAGGCTCAACTCTCCAGTCTGAGCTCCTCCTTTACCCACGGAGCCCCTTAAGCCTCCGGTCCCCAGCCCACGCCCCTCCCCCCATCCCATTTTCTAATTTACACCCTTCCCACCGGGCCCCTCGAACCTCAGGTCCCCAGCTTGCACCCCTCTCAATTGCTCAGTCCGCACCCCTCCCCCCAGGGCCCCTTAATTCTCAGTCCCAAAGCCTGAACACCTCCCCCTCGAACCCTGGGCCTCAAGCCCTCAAACTGCATCCGTCCCCCCCCCTCGACCCCTGAACTTCCCCCCAGCTTGCATCCCTCCCATGAGTCTTAATTCTCCAACGTACACCCATCCCCGGGGGTCTCAGAACGTCAATTTCTCAGTCGGAATCTCTCACCCCGAGCCCTGCTTGAATGCCCTCAACCCCCAACGGTCCCCGAGCCCGGGCCGCGGGGACCCCCGACTGCCCCGGCCCCACTCACCGGTTCCGGAGGAGGCCCGCGCACAGAGGAGCACGGCCCCCAGCAGCCACAACAGCGGGGCCCCCATGTTGCGACGTCGGTGTCCTGAAGACTTCGAACTGCCGGCCCACGCTTCCGTTTGCTAGGTCGCTGCTCGGTCACTCAATCCTTCCAGGGCTCCGGCCGCGGCCGCTATAAGAGCCCGCGGAAGATAGGCTCGGGAGCGCACGCGTAGAACGCGGTGATGGAGGAAAATGAGGCGACGCCTGGGAACGCGGACGCTGGAGGGCTCGCATCCGTAGTCCCGCCCCTCACTCGAGAAGCCCCACCCACACTGGCATCTGACAACCAATCACCTTCCAGTCCAGGCCCAAGACTCCAGAGATCGGGCGGGACGGGAGAAGGGAAGAGGGGGATGGAGTATCATGTGACATCGCACCCGCCCACGGGCGGAGCCGGGAGGCGTGCGCCTCGTAGGTTAGAAGATGTGAGCTTGTGCACGCTTCAAACCTCCCCCAAAGTGAACTGAAATGCAGTTCAGTTATTTCACGTTCGTTTTATTTGTAAAGCCCCTCAGATCTTCCTCTGAATCGGAGATCCAGAGTAGAATTTAAGGGCCATCTTCAACCCCCCCCTATGTTGCAGAAAGAGGAAACAGGTATGGGAGAGGGAAAAAATAGCCCAAGATCACATAGGTAGTGAGTGGCGAGAGTAGCATTCGAACTCTGGTCGCTCCTCTCCAAATCCCGTCATTTCTATCCAGTACACTCACCCATCTTTCTCTTCCCATCACTCATGGGGCCTCTGTGACCCCGCTGCCCACAGCACGCCAAGCCAATCATCTTGGGGCTTTCTTGGCCATTTCCTTCTCCAGTGAGTCATCCGTTGTCAGAGCTCTCCCCTATGACCTCTCCATCTGGGGTAACCCTGCATGGCGGAGCTCACGGGTGTCTCCACCACCACAAGAACTCTTCCAGAAGGGGCATCTTTCCACAGCAATGGCTGTGGACTTGCACTGAATCGGCGTCATCCTGAATGGACGCTTTTCAGCAGGGCATCAGAAGCGGCCGAACCAGCGAACGTTCCCTCTGACTCTTCCGGCGCAACTTCCTGCTAGACAATGGAAGGCTGATGGACTTTATTCTCGGGAGAAAAATCTGCAAGATGGCCATTTTATTTTGTCCCTCTGTTCACAGATGTTAAGTCAATCAGACCAGGAACCCTACTTGTGATTGCCGCAGCTCTTTACAAACTCAATAAAAGTATAAGAACTGGGAAACTGTAATTAAAAAAAGATGAATCTAATAGATTCCCTCTCTCATTAATGACAGAAACCAATTCAAACTATCTTCTCTCCTCTTCTCTCCTCTCATATCTCCTTCTGCTCTCCAATCTCTGAACTGAGACCCTGGCCTCTTAATTTACTGAGAAAATTAAAGTCGTTTGACATGTTATCTCTTCTCCCATTTTCTTCATTTCAGAACTTGTTGACATCATTCTCCACAGTTCCTAAACTAAACCAAACAAATAAAAAAAAACTAAATAGCTGCAATGTTAGTTTCAGGAAATGGACAAAGAGGGAGCTTTTCTCCTTGGCAAGGTCAACCCTTCTATAGAAGTACTTGATCCTGTCTCCATGCAGATTGCATCCTCAATCATCCTCCCTCCTCTCAAATTTCCAACTTCTTCCTATCTATGCATTTCTTCCTTATTGTCTTCAAATATGTTCAAGTCTCCACCATCCACAAGACTTCCATACCCTCAAGTTACCATCCTACTCACTTTTTCAGCCAAACTCTACAAAAAGGTGTCTATACTACCTCCTCTTTCAGTCCTCAATTCTTAGAAGTTTGGTTTCATGCCCCATCACTTACTGAAACTCTCCTCATTAACTTTACTAATGTTTTCTTATTTGCCAAATCTAGTGGTCTTTTCTTAGCTATCATTTTTTTTTTACTCACTTTATACTGTAAGCTACCCTATCATCCAGAATTCTCTCATCTAAGTTTGCATCTTCATTTAAGTTTCACTTCTTGGTTTTCCTCCTAGTTCTCAGTCTTCTATGCTGAATCTTTATCCAGATCAAGACTGTCAATGACAGGGGTTCCCTAATGTTCCATTGTGGGCTTTTCTCTTTTCCCTTTGTAAATGATAACTCATCAGCTCCAATGGTTTAACAAACTATCATCTCTACAGAAATAACTCACATCCCATCCTGGGATGAAGTTTTCCCCTTAGCATCTTCAGTCCGGCAATTCCTTTAGCAAACTAGATATTCAAGAGACATCTGGAACCCTTTGTGTGCAAAACAGAACTCATTATCTTTCCCTGAACTCTTCCTCCTCCCAAATTCCCCTATTTCTGTCAAAAGCACCACCAATCTTCCAGTCTCCCAGGTTGGTGACCTCAACATCATTCTGGACTCCTCACTCTCCCTCATCCCACATACAGATCCACACAGATCATAAACAAAAAAAACACCCCAACAATACCGCTTTTTTCCTGACTCCATATGGAAAGGTGCTTCATATCAAACCATTTTCTCAACTGAATTGTCTTTTAAAATTATCCCCTCACCTCACCCTGCCAAAATTATCAGAATTCAGTTTAGTTTCTTGTGCTCTTAAAAAAGGCAGAAACAGGTTCTATAGTTTCTGTAAGAGATGTATTCAAAGAAAGGCTTATATTTAGATATTTATATTTATATTTATATAATATTTAATTGTGTCCTCTGGGAGTTCATCAGATTTCTCAATGGAATTAATCAGAAAGATGAACCAGATTTCATTTCCTTTCAATCAATCGATCAATCAATTAATGTAGCTCAGCTAGATGTGACATGAAATGTGTTGTGAATGGATGAAGAAAATGTGATTAGCCTCTTTGGATAATACAGCAAGCCAATTAGGAATCCAGGATTCAAGAGCCTGACAGAGTAGAGGAGAGAATAAGTCCAGTCTTGCCTTAGAGAAGAAATTGCTTGGAGAAGCTAGTGGGGGTGGGGGAGAAAGTAGTCTTTATCTTCTCTCTTTCCTTTTTTTCCTTCCCCCACAAAGAAAGGACCTTGGGAAATTTGGAAAGTGAGAGGATTTGGAATTAGATACACATAGAATTCTGAGGAAGAAATGGGTAGCCTTGTACTGGGGGAACTTTTCATTGAGAGGAGGAATTGAGATAAGGACCCTTAGCTTCCCCAGGAAATGGAAAGACAGCAAAGAGAAGGAAGGAGAATGTACAGCCATCTAGATGAGTGGGAGGGAACTGTCTGCTGGGACTTTCACATTTATATGCACTTTAGAATTAACAGAAGGTTCCCTTCACAACTGCCATGGAAGAAGTAATTGGCAGAGATTATAACTCATTTATTTATTTATTTTTGGTTCAAATCTGTAATTTCTTTAGAGAACTCCATGATGGGGAAGTTCCTGCTACCTCTAAAATCTCCAAATGGCTAGAGAAGTTACTTTGCCCAAGGTCACACAGTTAGTATGTGTCAGCAACAGAACTTGGGCCTAGAGCTTCCTGATTTAGAACTCAGCTTTCCATCTATTTTGATAATCTGCCTCTCAATCCCCATTTGGTAAATGAGGAAACTAAAGCTTAGAGAAAGAGAATGACTTGCACAGCGTCAAAGATAGTAAGTGGCAAAGTCAGGACTCAAATCTCATGTCTTTTTGGCTTTAGATTTAGGACTTAAGTTCAAATTTTAGTTCTGTATGTGGAACTTGTTGGCTTCCAAGGTGAAATGGATGGTCTCCAAGTTGAACTTGATGGTCTCCAAGTTGACCTTGATTGCCTCCAAGTTGAATTTGATAGCCTCCAAGTTGACCTTGATTGCCTCCAGTTCACTTTGTAGGCTTCTGGTTAAACTTGATGGTGTCCAAGTTGAATTTGATGGCCTCCAGTTGAACTTGGTGGCCTCCAAGTTGAACCTGATGGCTTTTCATCAAAATCTGAGATTCTGTTTCAGGAACAAAAATCTAGTGGTTACCTAGTCAGCCCCACTCATTTTACGGATGAGAAAAACAAGACACATGGATGACTTGAAGGTACTATGAAACTTGTTCAAGGTCATAGATGTAATAGAACCAGGATGTGAACTTGTTTTCTCCAACTACAGATGCAATTTTTTTTTTCTTACTGCATGTTTTGTATTCTGAAACCACTATTTCTTTTACTTCCTAATATTAGCAGAAATACAGGTATTCCACCTATATGCCTGCAAGTATTCTACCTGAGGCAGGGAGATGACTTCTAGAGATATAATGATCAAAGTGAAGAGCTCTCACTATTGATTAGATTATGCAAGGCCTGAGAACCTAAATTTCAGTTTCCAGGGTGGGGGGAAGTAGAAAGTAGTTTGATAAGCTGTCAACATTGCAGTTCCTAAATAAGGAAAGTAAAGTACATATAACCAATTAGTATGTATGTAAAGGAAAAGGGGGGTGGGCTTGGGACTTTGTTCTGGACTGTATAAAAATCACAAGAATTTACTGGACAGTGGCTCTCCCAACTCTGGACAATTTATTTGATTCATTGTGGGACCTTCCAGTACTCAAGAGTTCCTGAATAAAGCCTTTGTTCTATACCTTGAGATGCCTGGGAAGTATTGATAATTCAGATGAGGGTCTGAATATCCCATCCAATAGGCTTCAAGTCATAAAGACATTTACTTGCTATGTAATTCTGGGCAAGTGACTTAGTCTTCTCTCAGCCTCATCTGTAAAATCAGGGCATTGGATTCAATGGTCTCAAGATCTGACTCTAAAATCCTATGATCTTTTATCTAGAAGACATGATCAGTAGCAGGTTTGGGCAACTTGAATTTCTTCTCCTCTCTTGAATGGGTAGAGTCCAGACCTTTAGGGCAGTATTATAAGTCCCCAAGGTGAAGGGGGAATTCACTGAAATGCCTCTCTAACAACCACAAATACTTGTGGATTGATTAATAGACAGACTTCCCATTTGGAGGGAAGCCAAACCATTATAGTACTGCCTTAATGATTTGGAGTTCAAGTCCCAGATCAGTGCTTACTTGTTCTTCTAAGAGGCTGGGGTTTCAAGCACCCTCACAACCTCACAACTGCCTCTGACTGCTGCCACTTCCTGATCCAAACTCTCAGACCTGGAACTTCTTTTCTTTTCTTTTCTTTCTTTTTCTTTTCTTTTCTTTTTTTTTTTTTTGCTTTTGCTGAGGCAATTGAGGGTCCACTTGCCCAGGGTCACAAGCTAGGGAGTGTTAAGTGTCTGAGACCAGATTTGAACTCAGGTCCTCTTGACTTCAGGGCTGGTGCTCTATCCACTGTACAACCTAGCTGCCTCAGACCTGGATTTCTGAAGCTCCTCTATTGGGTTGGGTCTAGCCTCCACCACTGCCTTCAACTGTTATAACCTCTCTTGAGGGCTCTCATGTTTGAGAGTACGGGTTTTTGTCATTTGCCTTTGCTTTGCCTCTCTGTGGACCTAGTTGCTGGGACAACTGCATCCTTGCTTGGGGTCAGTATCTTTTCATAATTGTCATTTATAGTTCCATACCTCCCATGTGCATGGGTGGAAAGGTCTAGGACGATATTCCTGAACAATGTATATAGTTTCTTATATAAAGGAAGAGAGGATGAGGCAGACATTGAATTCTCTAGGTTATGTAATTCTAGACAGTAACCTTCTAGCTAAGAAGGATTTCCTGGGTAGCATCAGTTATGAGAGTTGTCCCTGGATGACTTTCAGATTCAGAAATTCTAGAATTATATCACTGGGTCTTCTGAAGAGATAAGAATTCCTATAGATTCCTTTTCTTTGGAGAAGCAAAGAGTCAATTCTTATCATTTTTTGATTTCTCTAGACAGCAAAGTCAGTGGGTCATTTAAATGGTACAGGCTCTGTAAACCAGAGCATGGTTTCTTGCTTCAGCAGCACATATACTTTCCAAAAAAAAAAAAAAAAGCCCCAAAGAATATTTATTTTTCAGAGTTTAAAGCACTGTCATTATATGAGTCTTTAGGAGAGGGTGTAAGAAGTAGTGGGGGAGGGGCAGCTAGCGCATCAGCCCTGAAGTGTCAGGAGGACCTGAGTTCAAATCTGGTCTCAGATACTTAACATTCCCTAGCTGTGTGACCCTGGGCAAGTCACTTAACCTCAATTGCCTCAGCAAAAAAAAAAAAAAAAAAAAAGTAGTGGGGGAGATGGCTGTGAAAGAACTCATCTGAATGATAGGGGGCTTCCATGATAGTATTCCCAAGGTCAATTCCCTTCTTGAGACTAGAGAAGAGGGGGGTGGAAGTGGGAGGATATTAGCTGCTAAGTGTCTGGATCCTACCTGACAGGGGCAGCCAGGGGTCTCACCATTACTAGTCTTCAGACTGGACACAGTCAGCCGTATTCTTGAGAAGAAGAGTCAGGAGACAGAGGAACAGGAAAGAGAAGACAGCTTTATTGCCAATTAGTTACATGTTCAGGAACTCCTCCTTTGCTTCTCTGCCTGCCTCCTTTTTATACCCTCTAGCCCTCAGGGCCACAGTATAGATATAAAGAAATATAGCCACATTAAAGCTGGGGAGGGTCTCCTCAGATCTTTGTGCTCACACCTGCTCATTCTCCTGCCTGACTGTAAACACCCTGAAGTCCTCAGCAATGGTCAACGATCATAGTCTCAGTTTGATGGAATGCAGGCCATGGCTACATGCACAATAAGGCCTGTAAGTACCAGCACCAGTCCTGTTTGTACCTATTCTTATTCAATGCTGCTATCCATCAACCTGATAAGTTGACCCTGCACTAACCCAGCTTGGTATTTTCTGATTTTCTCAGACCAGACTTCAACAAGGCCCCTAACACATCCCCTTTTTTCTTTAGCATGGAACGAGTGCCATAGGGAAAAGAGGGCTAGAAAGGAGTGGAATATTCCATTTAGCATTTTATATAAACAAGGCATACATAGCACTAAAATAAAAAGACATTAATCCAACAGCAAGAGACACGCCAAAAGAAAACAACGTTTGCAGCCAGAGGGATTATGAAACCAATCAATAATATTCAGGGCAGTTTTATCGGGCATTAGGTCTTCATTTTCCGCGTCTGCTATTTCCTGAGTGATTCTCCACAGATCATCTACATCAATTGTCAGGGTAGAATTGTCCCACACACCATTCAGATGTCTTTGTATCCACTGCCAATCCCATTGGGATTCATTATAAGGTCCTTTTTTGTCACACAAAAATATGTATAATGATAATCACAGGACAAACGATTTTGAATTTCTAACCAATCTAACTATAGATTCAATGGTGCTTTTCAGAATATTAAGCAATAGCATGATGTCTTTATCGATCTGGGCTTGTTTCTGCATTTCTATGGAGACATTCTTAGCTAATTCATGTGGATAGTCCACTTGTACAATTTGGCTTTTTGTGATGGAGATGGACATAGTCAAAGACACAGAATGCACAATTACATTTATTAATAAGATGACACCAGCAATTGCCCAGGAAACACAGCGCTTAATTCTATTATTAAATCATGCAATCAATTGATACAAATTGTTTTCAGTAGGGGATCTATACCAGACCATAAACAGGAAAGATAGCATATTTGGGTCGAGTGACTATCACTATTGCCTCAGAACCTATGAAAGAACCGATATAAGAAGAAATGGTACAGTTAAATTATATTCCGTAGTACTATCATTAACTAGATTGGTGAGATTAGGGCCCCACATAAAGACATGAGTGGATGGAAAACAGGCCTGAAAAGGCTTTCTAAAATCAGTATAATAATACAGTCAGGTTCATTACTAGCTCTAATCGTAACTACACCCAATCCTGCGCAAGCTTTTTCTAAAGGGATCCTTCTCCCACCCCTCTGTTTCCTACCCAAGGGGGTGTCCCAAAACCTCCAGAATGTGTTTCATTATAATTATGACATATTAACTGGAGTACATATGAAGGTGAAAGATTCTACATACATGGAAAGGCATCTACATCGAACAAAGGGAGGGTAAGGGGTTTCACTCTGCCAATTGGAGGAAGGGGTGGATGCATGCAGGAATTTTGGGAAGCTTATCAGTCAAACTTAGCGGACAATTGCTGCCTTGTGTGCCAAGCATGGTGATAGAAAAATTGGTATAAGGCGTTCGTGGAGAAGGGGTTTTTTGGTCCATAAACAGGGTAATACTCTGTAACATCACATAGTGAGTACCATTACCTTTTGATACACAAAGTGGTGGGTCTATAGCTAACCCAATAAAGTTAACACCCCTTTTTATTTTAGGATTTAGACCTGTAGTATTCATTTGCCATTCATCCTCAAATCCTGTGGTCCCATTGCTTCAAGTATTCACCACAGGTGTTTCTTCCCCACCAGGTAACAACTCTAACCCAAGGGGGATTACTCATAAACACCCATGGGCTACTGTCGTCTGCCCTGAGGTTACTAAGGATAATAACATTGAACCCTGAAGTATTTGTGCATCCTTCTTTTATTGGGTGGAGATCTTTTCCTTCTTCTGTGTCTCCTTTTTTTGTCCTTTTTGGACAAGAATTCTTTTGGCCAGAACCCACATCTGTTCCCCAGTTCCTGTGGAAATACAATCATAGCCTGGACCCCATATCAGTTCTGTTACTGGTCCCTGCCAGCGACCATCTAAGTCGAGATACATCGCCTGTTGCTTCTTATCCATTTGTCTTATGTCTGTCTTTGTGTGGGTATATTTATTCTGTCCTTAGCAATACCTGGATGTCTCATGGCAGGGTGAGTTCTGAAAGTATTGATAGGGAGAGGTAATTGTGGGTATGTACTGCCATATCTACATTCCCCTGCCATAGCCTCCCTCTCCCCTTTTCTTGTTTATAAATTTGACCTTTTTGGAATCAGGCTGCACCCATATTCAAATCTGGGTTTATGTGAATTCCAGTTGGGGTTCTCTGTGTCTGGGATCCATGCATTTATAATCCCAGCATCTAGTATAGTACCTAGTATGTAGTGCAAGGTTAATAAAAATTATTCACTAATTGGCTTATTTTCATCCACCTATAAATATTCTGAGGTCTCTCCAAGTCTTTTTTTTAATGTTAAAATATTTGACAAATCGAATATATGTATACATAATTCCACACTTATCTTGCTGTGCAAGAAAAATCGTGTCTACAAGAAAAAAAATCTGAGAAAGGAAACCCAATGCAAGCAAACATCAACAGAGAGCATGAAAATGTTATGTTGTGGTCCACATTTCACATCCCTCTCTCTGGGTGTATATGGCTTTCTACAGTGAACAATTGGAAGTGGTTTGAAACATTTTATTGTTGAAGAGAGCCATGTCCAGGCTCTCTTCAACAATGAAATGTTTCAAACCACCTCCAATTGTTCACTGTAGAAAGCCATATACACCCAGAGAGAGGGATGTGAAATGTGGACCACAACATAACATTCTAATACTCCTTGATTGATGTTTGCTTACATTGTGTTTCCTTTATCTGATATATCGTTTGTGTAGACAAGATTTTTCTTGCACAACAATGACAAGTTTGGAAATATGTATACATATATTCGATTTGCCAATATTTTAACATAATTAACATGTAGTAGATATCCTGCCATCTAGGGGAGGGGTGGGGAGTTGGGGGAAAAATTTGTAACGGAAAGCTATGTAAGGGTTATTGTTGAAGAATTACCCACACATATGTTATGCAAATAAAATTCAAAAAAAAAAAAAGAGAGAGAGCCATGTCCATCAGAATTGATCGTCATATAGTATTGTTGTTGCTGTGTATAATGATCGCCTGGTTCTGCTCGTTTCACTCAGCATCAGTTCATGTAAGTCTCTCCAGGCCTCTTTGAAATCGTCCTGCTGGTCGTTTCTTATAGAACAATAATATTCCATAACATTCATGTACCATAATTTATTCAGCCACTCTCCAATTGATGGGCATCCATTCACTTTCCAGTTTCAGCCACTACAAAAAGGGCTGCCACAAACATTCTTGCACATGTGGGGCCCTTTCCTTCTTTTAAGATCTCTTTGGGATATAAACCCAATAGAAACACTGCTGGGTCAAAGGGTATGCACAGTTTGATAACTTTTTGAGCATAGCTCCAAATTGCTCTCCAGAATGGCTGGATCCATTCATAGTTCCACCAACAATGTATCAGTGTCCCAGTTTTCTATAAGTCTTTTAAAAAAAGAAGTCATTTCTTTTCTCTTCTATCCCTTTCAATTTACAGTGTCCCATTTAAGTCTTACTTCTCTCACTACTAAATTGATATTCAGCTGAATTCAAGTATCTTTGCCTCATCTTCTCACTTCCCACTCAATTCTCATCACTTTTTAAATCTGGTTTCCATTCCCAGAAATCAACTGATATTTGTGACTTATACTATAGGGCATTCTGGGAAAAGGAGGAATGAGTCCAGAGAGAATGTTACATTCCTTCCCTCTAGGGAGCTGGTTATCAGAAAATCTAAAGCACTCACCCAACAAGGATCATGCTGAAGACTAGCACAGACAAAGATACAGAAAAAAATCTATTGTCTATTTGTCTCTGCTTGAGAGAGAAAGCAGCTTCAAGGTACATGACCTTTTTACGAATGCAGATTATGGCTTTAAGAAAAGACTTTCAGTACCTAGGAACTGTGAGTTTACCCTTTGGCCACACATATCTCCACATGTGCATCTCTCCTCCATCAAACTCCAAGCTGAAAACCATTCTTTATCAAATCAAGCAGTAAAACAAAATTGGGAAAATATACACATTAAAATAACCCTCCAAAAAAAAATAACCCTCCATAAAATGCACAAAAGTAAATGGTCTCTTTGCTTAGGAGGAAAATAACCTCTCAGCTCACCAAAAGAAAAAATCACTCTGGGGGGAAACTATTCCCAATAGTTGCTTAGAGTTGAAAGATCTGAAAGTAAAGGAATGTGTTGGCTCTAGGGGAACCTATTTGCTTTTCTTTGTTTTTTCCATTTTTGTTCATTTTAAACCTAAATTCAACCCCTCCAACATTTCCATATAGACAGTACAACATTAAAAAAAAATGATTCAATTTTAAAATGATGATTTTCTATTTTCTATTGTTTTTTTTTAAACTACGGAACTATCTTTTCAAAACTACCCAACTTTTCTTTGTTCCCAAGTTTTTGTTTGTTCCCTGCTCTGTACTTTTCATTACTTTTCTTCTTCCTTCCCTACCCCACCAAAGAGAGGGCTACCATTAGACACAAATATTTACATATATGTAAAATCATACTATACATACTTCTGTTTATCAATTCTTTCTCTGGATATGAATAACATCTTCCTTCACAGGTCCTTTGTTATTAATTTCAGTATATAATACTTAAAATTACTTGGTCGTTCAAAGTTGTTATCACCATATACAAAGGTCTCTTGGTTCTGCTCATTTCACTCTTCATTATTTCATGCAAGTCTTTCCATGTTTTTCTTTTCTCTCTCTCTCTCTCTCTCTCTCTCTCTCTCTCTTTCTCTCTCTCTCTCTCTCTTTTTCCCCCTAAGGCAATTGGGGTTAAGTGACTTGCCCATGGTCATACAGCTAGGAAGTGTTAAGTATCTAGGAAGTGTTAAGTGTCTGAGGTCAAATTTGAACTCAAGTCCTCCTGACTTCAGGGCTGGTGCTCTATCCATTGCACCGCCTAGCTGCCCCTCCATGTTTTTCTAAAAGAAACCAGCTCATCATTTCTTATAGAATAGTATTACGTTACCTTCATATACCGCAACTTGTTCAACCATTCTTCAATTAATGAGCATCCCCTCAATTTGCAGTTCATTACCACCACAGAGAGCTTCTATAAATATTTTAGAACATATAAATTATTTTTCTTTTTTCCTAATCACCTTGGGAAACATATCTAATAGTGATATTGCTGGGTGAAAAGGACATATACAGTTTTATAATTTGGGGAGCATAATTCTGTATTGTTCTTCAAAATAGTTGAATCAGTTCACAGTTTCACCAACAGTGAATTAGTGTCCAATTTTTCTATATCTCCTCTAACATTTGTTGCTTTCCTTTTCTATCATTTTAGATAATCTGATAGATGTAAAATTTGTTTTAATTTGCATTTCTCTAATCATGATTTAGAGGATTTTTTCATATGACATATATGTGTATATATGTATTTCTATACACAAATGTAGAGACTGAGATATACACAGAGTTAAATTTTGTTTTCTTCATCAAAAAACTGCCTATTCATATCTTTTTACGATTTACTAATTGAATAATATCTCTCATTCTTAAAAATTTGAATAAGTTCTTTATATATTTGACATATAAACTTTTTTTTTTTGGTTGCTGAGGCAATCGGAGTTATGTGACTTGCCCAGGGTCACACAGCTAGGAAGTGTTGTGTCTGAGATCAGATTTGAACTCAGGTCTTCCTGATTTCAGGGTTAGGGCTCTATCCACTGTGCCATTTAGCTGCCCAACATATAAACTTTTTATGTGAGAAAATGTCTATAAAAATGTTCTCCTGGTTTTCTCTTTTCTTTCTCTTGCTTACGTTGATTTATTTGCACAAACTCTTTTAAATTTGATGTAATTGAAATTGTCCATTTCTCTCTTGTTTATTGATTAATTGTTCTATATCTATATCTATATCTATCTATAAATCTAATAGGTAATTTATTCCACCTTCTAATTTTCTCATGCTGTCTCCCTATATATATCTGGATCATGTATCCATTCTGACCTTATTTTGGTAAATGGTGTAAGATATTGCTCTATATCTAATTTCTGCCAGACTGTTTTCCAGATTTCCCAGCACTTTTTTTTTAACCAAATAATGAATTCTTATCTCAGAAGTTTAAATCTTTACATTTGTCGAATGTAAGATTACTATAATCACTTGCTGTTAGGTGTTGTACATCTACTCTGTTCCAGTGATCTATCCTTCTATTTCTTAGCCAGTATCAGATAGTTTTGATAATTACTACCTTATAGTATAAGATCTAGTTCTGCTAAACCTCCTTCCTTTACATTTTTTATTAATTTGTTTTATGATTGATTTTTTGTTCTTCCAAATGAATTTTGCTGTTATATAAATGAAATTTGTTACTATATTTTTTTTTGCTTGGTAAAATAATTTTGGGAATAATTTAGGTAGGATGGCATTGAATAAATAGATAAAATTGTCATTATTATCATATTGGCTCAGCCTACTCATAAATAATTAGTATTTCTCTAATTATTTAAATTTGACTTTATTTGTATAAAAATGTTTTGTAAGTATATTCCGGTAGTTCCTGATATGCTCCCAAGTATTTCATACTGTCTACATTTATTTTAAATGAGGTTTGTCTCATCATTTTTTCTTGCAGGGTTTTGTTGGTGTTACATAGAAATGTTAATGATTTATATGGGTATGTTTTATATCCTCCTACTTTGCTAAAATAATTAATTGTTTTCACTAGCTTTTTTGTTGAATTTTTGGGTTCCAAATTCATCATCATATTATCTGCAGAAAGAGATAATTTTATTACTTCCACATTCATTTGCTTTTCAAAAGGTCATAGTTTTGATGACCATCTCTCTCAAAGTCCTACAACCATCTGTCTGAAGAAGTCCCTTGTTCCTGATATAAGTATGCTATACAATGGTTCAGTGTTCTCTCTAAGCCATCAGGAGTCACATCTCCCTCCACTCACATAGGATATAGGTCACACAATATAGTCCAGAAAAACCACTCAAGCTCACATCAAAATGGGGTTACATTACCATACTAAATTACATGTTAACAAAGCTGGAAATCTAAAGGAAATAGGCCACTGGGAACAAAGTCTATGTTTGGATATAGTCGACAATGTCTATTTACACAAATTTCTGGGAGCCCTGGGTATTGTGTCTTGTAGTTGAAAACAGAGGTCTTTCCCTTTATCTGAGGAAAGGGGGAGCTGAAATGTTAATGAAGGCAAGAGATAAGCAATGTTCTGGGGATGGGAAACTTAATTCCTCACTGGTGCAATAGGGCTAAAACAGGAAGGAGAAAAAAGGAGAATGGGCAACTGTTTCTGCCATGACCCTGAAGTTTCAGGAAAGAGGGAGAGTGTCAAAAAAGAAAATGCTATTGACTTTTTGCTCCCAATCTCTAATAAATCACAATGGTAAAACTTACCTTGTCTCAGCCTGGCTCTCCCACTACTTCCCATTCTTTGTATTGGCAAAATGCTTTCAAAAAAGAAACCAAGTTCTCTAGGACGTCATTTTGTGGGTGACAGTCTTTTGGGGTATATAGTAGAACTATGGGGTGAGAGACTATGGTTCTAAAAGAGGCAAAAACAAACAGATATTTTCTTTCCAAATCACAATAGTATCTGATTAACTTGATGCACATCAAAGAGATTTTTCTGAGGAGTGTTAAAACCACCCTAAAGGCAAACAAAAGAGAAAGCCATGGGTATTGGAATTCTCCTAGGCAAGGGAACTAATCCTAGTTCATTAGGGGAAATTATAAATAAATAACTGCCCTTAGAGGCAATTGTCTTGTTCCCTGGAGCTCTCCCAAATAATTCTTCCCAAACAGGTTGGGTCCCCTCCATGAGATGAAGGGAGAGGGATAATTAGGAATAATTAGAGCGAAATTTATGCCTGAAGGAGGAAGGGGATCTGTCCATGTGAAGGTGGGGTCCAGAGAGAGAAGATAGTCTTCCTACTGAACTTTATAACCTCAGACTCTGTAAGAGATGATTATTACAAAATGTGTACATGCATATATATATATATATACACACTTACTAATGATGTTACCCAGGCAAGTCACTTAACAATTTTTGTTGTCTTTAAATGAGTATGATAATAATAGACCCTCCCTTCCCTGTTGTGGGGATCAAATAAGATAATATTGGAAAAGTGTTTTACAAACTTAAAGTGCTACATATATGCTAGTAATTTAATGCTAACTATTATTATAATTTAAATAATCTTATTTCAGAAAGAAAAATTGAGCAAGACATAAATGACAAGTCATGTGGAAAAAACTATATCAGGTCCAAATATATTTATAAATGAATTCTATCAAGTATTTGAATAAGAGAGAATTGTCCTGCTGCAAAAATTATTTTCAGAGAAAGAAAGAGACAGAGAAGAAAAGGAAGGAAGGAAGGAAGAAAAAGAAGGAAAAAGAAGAAAGGAGAAAGCATTCTAAAGTAACCTCTGTGGGAAATCAATCTTCCCACTGAGATGTTGCCATGGAGACTTGGTGGGTGGGGATGTTTTGGGATGGTCCCTAGGAGTGTTGGCACAGACATTACCTAGACTTTTTCAAGTTTCTGGGGAAATGAAAGCATTTCCTTTTAAAGAGAGAGGACATATTGAGGTTCAGAGAGAGAGGAAGCATGATGACATCCAGTTCCTTGCTTCCCCCACCCAACCCAGAAGGGAATTTAGAATGGGAATCATGCTCTTCCTGACACTAAAGGCAAGGAATAGTGAAAAATAATGGCAGTAAAAATGAGGTGCTACTATTGATTAGAGAAATGCAAATTACAACAACTCAGAGATACCACCTCATGCCTATCAGATTGACTAATATCACAGAAAAAGAAAATGATAAATGTTGGAGGGGATGTGGGAAAATTGGGACACTAATGCGCTGTTGGTAAAGTCATGAATTGATCCAACCATTCTGGAGAATAATTTGGAAATATGCTCAAAGGGCTATAAAATCACACATAGCTTTGATCCAGGAATACACCGATGGATCTATATCCTAAAGAGACCATAAAAAAGAAAAAAGGATCACATTTACAAAAATATATTAGGGGTGGTGGTGAAGAATTGGAAACTGAGGGAATGCCCTTCAATTGGGGAACGGCTGAACAAATTGTGATCTATGAATGTTATGGAATACTGTTGAACTATAAGAAATGATTAGCAGGCAAATTTCAGAAAAATTTGGAAAGACCTACATGAACTAATGCTGAGCGAATTGAGTAGAATCAAGAGAATATTGTACACAGTAACAAGAAGATCGTGTGATGGTCAACTATGATAGACTTAGCTCTTCTCAGCAATACAACCCAAGATAATTTCAAAAGACTTGTGATGGAAAATGCCATCCACATCTAGAGAATGAGCTATGGAGTCAAAATGCAGATCAAACCATACTAGTTTCACTTTTTAAATTTGAGGGTTGTTTGTTTGTTTGTTTTTTTTCTTTCTCATGTTTTTTCCCTTACTTTTTGTAAGGGAAACACCTATTCTTCTTTTACAACATGACTAATATGGAAATGTTTAACATGATTGCATATGTTTAACCTATATCAGACTGCTTGGAAAAAGGGAGAGAAGGAAGTGAAGGAGAAAAATCTGGAACTCAAAATCTTACAAACATGAATGTTGAAAACTATCTTTATGTGTAATTAGAAAAAAATACTATTAAGTGCAAAAAAAGGGAGGTGCTAACCAGACCAGAGGAGAATAGAACCGACTGGGTTCACAGATTACTAACTGCTTTGTACATATAAGGTATTGTGCCAATTTACAGAGGAGAAAAAGCAAAAAGAAAAGGAAAAGAAAAAAAGAAGAGAAAATGGAGTCCCGTTTTCAGAGTCTAGTCCCAAAGCATTTCACAGAGCATGTGGACTTCTCCCAATAGCAAGCAATTAGAAAACTGGAGTGAATTGTAAGTCATTTCTTTACCCTCAGGAGAGAAATCGATTGTCCAGGATGAAAATTTCTCCCATGGATCACTTCAGAATATAAGGGAGGTCATAAATATTTTCTCTGCATCCCTGCAATATGTAAGACAATTACAAATGAAAGTCCAATAAAAAATATTTCCAGTGAGAAATTTCCAAAATTTCTCAAGTCAAACCCTGAAAAACAAGACATCAAAATGGAAATTCAGTCTTGCTCAATCATAAGCAAGAACACTAGTAGCAACAGAAATAGAACAAACTTGGGTGAGCCCCAAAGAAGTGTAGGGCTTTCAGAAAGGGATTAGGCACTTTGGATTGGTGGGAATCATACCTTCAAAACCCAGATAAACCCCCAATATGTGACCTGTGACACCAATGGGATATTTTCTACAAGGGACTCTGGTTTGGGATTTACACAGAGTAGGTACTTCCTGGACTAGGGAGATTTTTTTTTTTTTTTTTTGCTTTTTGCTGAGGCAATTGGGGTTAAGTGACTTGCCCAGGGTCACACAGCTAGGAAGTGTCTGAGACCAGATTTGAACTCAGGTCCTCCTGACTTCAGGGCTGGTGCTCTAACCACTGCGCCACCTAGCTGCCCCAGGGAGATTTTTTTATGAGTAAAAAAGAGAGAGGAATCTTATCCTCCTCATTTAGGGATCCTCTCACTGAACCCTGAGCCAGAAACCCTTATGATGGGGAGTGGGAGTCTTGGATTAGGGGTTATACAACTCAAATCAGTCCATAAGAAAATATGGTCCAGATTTTCCAAATCAGTGTGAAAGAAAATAAAAAGAATTCTTCATTAATAACATTGATGAACAAACAAAAGCATACAAAAAATTAAACAAAGAGATAACAGAAATATATCCAAACCAACTTGGTTTGGTTTATACCCACAATTTGAAGATGTTTTGGAAATAGGAAAACAATTAATATATTAAATCATATTGATCACAAAAACATGGTGTTATCAATTTTATGCAGAGGAAGTCTGTAGTTATTTAGGTAAAGAACACTAAGAAGCAGAAATTAAAAGAGCTTTCATCAACATGATAGAAAATGTAACCCAAGTCTTACAGCCCATTGATATGGGACTCTCTTCTCATTGATGGATATTGATGTCAATGTATCTGCATGAGGGATAGGGAGGAGAGTGCCAGACTCTTTGAATCTCTTCATTCCATGGAGTTTTTCAGTCTCTTCAGGTTCTGCAGTCATCCTGTGTAATTGGGAAAAAATACTATTAAGTGCAAAAAAAAAGTGAGGTACTAACAAGACCAGAGAAGAATAGAACTGATGAATCTATATCCCAAAGAGACCATAAAAGAGAAAAAAAAAAGGATTACATTTACAAAAATATATTAGTGGTAGTGGTGAAGAACTGGAAACTAGGGAATGCCCTTCAATTGGGGAATGGCTGAACAAATTGTGATCTATGAATGTTATGGAATACTGTTGAACTATAAGAAATGCTCAGTTTTGAGAGAGAAGATGGACATTGCCAATTCCACTTTAGGTTGCTAAAGGAAAAGACTCTAGAAAGAAGCTGACGTGAGAAGAGTCTCCATCAAATCCCAAATTCCCAGAGTTAGGAGTTATCTTAGAAGTCACCAAATCCAACCCTTCTTATTTTACAAATTAAGAAACCGAGAATCAGGAAATGATTTATTCCAAAAAGCTCAAATCCCAAATCCCAACTACACTAAAGATTTTGGGGAACTTCCCTTTTGGTAACATCTATGATTCTCTCTGACTCTTTCTGTTTCTCTTGTTCTCTGTCTTTTTCTGTCTCTCTAGCTTTCTTTCTCTAGCTTTATGTTTCTCTCTCTTGCTGAGTTATCTTGCTCCCAAAGGGAGAGCTCATTCACTTGTCTTATCTGATAAATGTTCTCTTGTGTATACTTTCTCTGACTTCTGTTTGCTATGGATTTAGATAAATTTTTCTTTTATGGTCATTGTGAAACTGTGAAAGAGATCAAGCCTTGAATATAAAGCTTGAGGTTTTTCTTTCTGCCCAGTTAGTGAACAGTAATCAGAAGTTAGTTTGAACCTGAAAATCATGTCCCCTAGATTAACAATATTTAAGGGAGCAGACAGAACTTTAGCCCAGTACCCCTTCTCTCTGAGGAGAGCAGAGTGGCCAAGCTTCTAACCCAACCTCCTGATTTCCTTCCTAGCAGGAATTAAAGTCTCCTGGGGAGAAGGGAATGGGGAGATGTTAAAGATAACTATTTTGTCTCTCTTTGGGCCACACAATGACATCCCCATGACATATGGGGGGCAACTGTGACTACAAAAACAGTTAGTTAAAACAAAGACCTAGCAATGAAATCTGCATCCCAGAGAGATCATTAAAAAGAACGTACATGTACAAAAATATTTATAGCAGCTCTTTTTTTTGTGGTGGCAAAGAATTGGAAATTGAGAAGATCTCTATCAATTGAGGAATGGCTAAACAAATTATGGTATATGAATGTAATACTATTGTTCTAAAAGAAATGATGAGCAAGTCAATTTTGGAAAAACATTTTGAAAAGACTTACATGAAATGATGCTGAATGAAGTGAGCAGAAACAGGAGAACTTTTTAAAAAAGCTTTTTATTTTCAAAACATATACATAGATAATTTTCAACATTCCCTCTTGCAAAACTTCGTGTTCCAATTTTTTTTCTCCCTTCTTTCCCCCACTCTCTCCCCTAGACAGTAAGTAATCCATGTTCTTCTACACATATTTCCACAATTATCATGAACAAGAAACATTGAAAACAGTAATAATAACATTGTGCAATGATTAATTATGACAGACATAGCTCT
This sequence comes from Myrmecobius fasciatus, assembly GCA_023553655.1. NCBI lineage: Eukaryota > Metazoa > Chordata > Mammalia > Dasyuromorphia > Myrmecobiidae > Myrmecobius > Myrmecobius fasciatus. The sequence goes on from JAJPUD010002610.1 coordinate 249,477, forward strand.
TCTGAGCAATACAGTGATTCAAAACAATTCCAAAAGATTTGTGATGGAAAATGTCATCCAGATCCAGAAAAAGAATTATGGAGATTGAATGCAGATTGAAGCATACTATTTTCACTTGTATTTGTTTTTTCTTTCTTTCTCATGGTTTTTTCCCCTTTTGTCTGATTTTTCTTTCATGACATAACTAATATAGAAACTCAAAATCTTACAAAAATGAGTGTTGAAAACTATCTTTACACATAACTGGGAAAAATACTTTTAAATGAATAGCAACAAACAAATCAAAAACTCAGCATGCTATGTAATTGAGGAAAAACTGGAAGCTTTCTTCATACATGTATAAGGATAAAGAAACCATATCTACTGTCACAATTATTATTTAATATAGTATTAAAAGTGCTATCTATAGTAAAGAGTCAAGAAAAAGAAATTAAGGAAATAAGTAAGGACATATAAAAATTTGTTTATTTATTGATGAAATGAACTTTGAAAACCACAAAAAAAATCAACCCTGAAAATTAGTTGAAACAATTAATATCTTTCAGAGAGCAGCAGGATACATTAAAAAAAAAACAAACTAGAATTTCTATATATTATATAAACTAGATGGAAAAGACAGAAAGAAGAATGGAGCAGCTAGGTGGCTCAGTGGATAGAGCACCAGCCCTGAAGTCAGGAGGACCTGAGTTCAAATCTAGTCTCAGACACTTAACCCTTCCGAGCTGTGGGACCCTGGGCAAGTCACTTAACCCCAATTGCCTCAGCAACAAAAAAAAAAAAAAAAAAAAGGACAGAAAGAAGAATAAGATGGAAATAGTATTAATCTGGAGTCGGAGGACCTGAGCATTTGAATACCAGCTGTACCATTTACTATATGAATGATTTTGGACAAATCAGTTTTTGATCCTCAGTTTCTTAATTTGTAAAATAAGAGGATTGGATTCAGTGGCTTCTAAGGTACCTCCTAAATGTGGGAAATGATTAAATTTCTTTTACTTTTTTATTTAGATTTTTATTTACTTATTTAGACCCCTGGTTTATTTCTAATATTATTCAGTTCAATTTGATTCCACAGGGGCATTGATTATTACTGTTGTATTTGTCTATTGCTGAACAGTTAGTAAATCTAGTGAATCTACTTGCTTAACCAGTGCCTGATGAGCAAATGACCAAGGTCAGTATGGTAGAGGTGACTCAATGGCATAGAAAGTCCCCCAGCTATTTTTGATTATACTTCCACTCATGTTATCCCTATGGCATTTGGCCAACAGGTCCTATGAATAGTTAACCAGTGGGTGACCCCATCTTCACATTGCAGGAATTGCCTACAAATCTGTTCCTCAGTCTATTGCCCAACACGGAGCCAATGAAAGACCATCTGTTCTGCCCATATTTGGAAATTCTCTACCGGATAATCTATTGGAAACATTAACTGAAATTTCTCTTGGAAGGTCAAGATACAGGTTTATCAGCCAATGAATCTGTGTGTTTTACTTTACCTCCTCTGTATCATCTAAGTGTTAAGAGAGATAAAATTAAGCCTTTAGGGGCAGCTAGGTGGCAAAGTGGATAGAGCACCAGCCCTGAAGTCAGGAGGACCTGAGTTCAAATCTGGTCTCAGACACTTAACATTCCTTAGCTGTGTGACCCTGGGCAAGTCACTTAACCCCAATTGCCTCAGCAAAAAAAAAAAAAAAAAAAAAAAAAAAAAAAAAAAAAAAAAAAAAAATTAAGCCTTTAAAGAAAGGGGGCACCTTAGATCTTGAGGAAGAGGTGAAATCTGCTTAATCCTTGGATAAAGTGCTATTGGTACAAAGCTCTGCCTCAGCTTTTTATTAAAAAGTGGACAAGATTGGACCCCAATTATCTCTAAATCTATGATTCTAAAAGCCACTTCAAATGCAATAAAATACATTAAACATCTTGGAATTAAATTAGCATAAAACAGGCTGATCAGGGCTTCTCCCTCCCTTATAAATTTGAATATATGGTTCCCCACTTTACAGTTAGAATTGACAGTTCCTGATTGGTCCTTAGAATTTGAGGTCCTAATCGATTTCTAGAAGCTGGGAATTCATGAGGATGGATTTTTAATGTAAATCCTTCTGGTTTCTTTGGCATTTTTGCCTATTCCCTTTTTCCTACTCAAAAGAGAGATCAATGTACAGTAGAGAGAAGTGTTTAGGAAAATGGATAATGATAGATAAAGTAGAAACTTTATCCTCAACTCAAGGCATAACTAGATGTTCTGTAATTGCTTTCTATGTGATAAAGAAAATGTAAATTTCTTTTCTAAAAGCTTTTCTTGTTGCCCTTTATGTTAATGCTTTCTCTCTGTAGTTATTTCCAATTTATCCTGTGTATATCTTATTTGAATATGGTCATTTGTTTATTGTCTCTTCATTAAGCTGTGAGTCTCTTGACTCTAAGGGACTTTTTTTGCCTTTATTAGTACCTTCTAGACTTTAGTATAGTGCTTAGCACTTAGTAGGGGCTTAATAAAGCCTTGTTGATTTAATTTGTTGACTTTTAATTGGCTGGAGAGACAGAATTGAGGAAGCATTACTGGGGCAAAAATAAGCAAAATCAAATTCTTTTCCCTGTTGGCAAATTAGGTAAACCACTAGGTTGGAAGAGAGAGGTAATGACATGCCTATTTTCTTCATCCAGATTGACATGTGGCTATGAATACAAGGGCCCTCTGCCTTTGGGGGAGGGGATTGCCTTGCTTTTTTCCCCTAATCTTAGGTGAATGAGTGTTGAAGATGACATGAACCAGCTCTTGACCTTGTGAGCTTGACCTTGTGACCACCTAAGGTCCAGCAACTGGAGTTTGTATCAAAGTTTGGGCTGGTAGCAGAAGCAACTGCATTAGGAGTTGAGTGAAAAGCCAAAATAGTGCTGTGGCTTCCAATCCAGCAGTGAATCAACCTAACAGCTGAGTCATCTGGTTCTACAAATGGTGGCAGAGAAGGGAGAGATTAAGGAAAATAATCAGCCCACCAGACATTTCAAAGCAGAAGATCTGGCCTAATGACATTACTTATACCCACTTCCCTATGAACTGAAGGAAGTTCCAAGAAAAAGATTTGCTCTTTCTCCATTTGCTCTTCCTGATATTCGTCTAGAAACAAATACTGTAATGTACTCTTCTATTTCTTTATCCAAATTTTTCTGGTAACCTGAATTTTGTATCATCTGCAAAGGGGTTAAGGATTAGTATTAGATAAATATAAATGTAAATCAAGGCAAAGAGCCAAATATCTGTTTAAATGTTAGGAATGTTTCTAAGGGGAGATTTAGCGTCACTGTGACAGTATTTCTTTTTTTTCCCCCTTGCTTTTTGCTGAGGCAATTGGGGTTAAATGACTTGCCCGGGGTTACACAGCTAGGGAATGTTAAGTGTCTGAGATTAGATTTGAACTCAGGTCCTCCTGACTTCAGGACTGGTGCTCTATCACTGCGCCACCTAGCTGCCCCTGTGACAGTATTTCTAACTTATCATTTGATATAAACTTCCTAAAACAGTAGAGAAGGAAACGATAGGGACCTGAGGAGCTGTTGTATTGCCACTAGGCTTAAAACAAGATATTATATTGTGGTGATTCAAGGCAATTCCAATTGACTTGGAATGGAGAATGCCATCTACATCCAGAGACTGAATGTGGATCGAAGAATAGTTTTGTCACTTTTTGCTTGTTTATTTCTTTCTTTCTCATTTTTTTCCCTTTAGTGTGTTTTTTCTTGTACAACATAAGAAAAATTGCACATATTTAACATATATCGGATTAGTTGCTGTCTTGGCAAGGGAAAAGATAGGGGAGGGAAGGAGGAGTTAGGGGAGGGAGGGAGAAAAATTTGGAACCCAAAATCTTAAAAAAAGGAATGTTAAACCTATCTTTACATGTGTTTGAAAATAAAACGCTATTGAAAAAAATTTTAAATAAGCTAATTGTTATAATAATTATGTCATGTACATATAATGTGCTACAAAAGACATGCTCACAGCTTCTCAGAGTTCCCTAAAATTTTGAGGGGAGTATCAATTGCTCTTTGTGGACCCAATTTGTCAGTACAAGTGGAAGTTGGGATTGTAGCTCATGATATGTGCCACAGACCTCATAGAGAAACAAGGGAATCACTCACATTGTTTTTGAATAGCATTCAAACTTGGAGAAAAAAGAAAATTAACCAATTAAACTAAAAGCACAAAAGATATTTCATAGGAGAAGGGAGGCAAGAGGTAAGGTACATCGCTTGCTACATTTATTATGACATTGAATTATGCAAACAGTGAAGGTCTAATGGGGAGAAATGACAACTTTGTAGTATTAGAAAGAAATTATTGGAATAAATTGGAATAAATCAAATAAGCAAGACTCAAAAGAAAATACATATAACAACAATAAGTACTGAGAAAAACTCTTTATTCAAAAATGCTGAAAAAGTTCTAGATTTCAAACTATATTACAAAACTATAATCATCAAAAACAATAGGTTCTAGCTAAGAAATAGGATGCTAGATTGATGGAGTAGATTAGATACATAACACATGTGGTAAATGACCATAGTAATCTAGTATTTGATAAACCCAAACATCCAGGTTTGAGATAAGAAGTCACTATTTGACAAAAATTGCTAGGAAAATTAGAAAGTAGTTTGGCAGAAACTAGATATAGATCAGTATCTCACACTTTATTTCAAGATAAGGTCAAAATGAGTACATGTTCTAGAAATAAAAGGAAATATAAGCAAATGAGGGGAGCATGGACTATCTTACTTGTCATATCTATGGGTAAGGGAAGAATTTATGATCAAACAAGAGATAGAGGGTAGTACAAAAAGTAGAATGGATAATTTTGGTTATATCAAATTTTAAAGTTTTTGCAAAAACAAAACCAGTGTAACCAAGATTAGAAGAAAAGCAGAAAAAATGAGGAGGGTGGAAGAAATTTTATAAAAAGTTTCTCTGATAACGGTTTCATTTTTCTTTCTGTTTTTTTTATTAAAACTTTTTATTTTTCAAAACAGATGTGTGGACAATTCTTCAACATTGCCCTCGCAAAACCTTGTGTTCCAAATCCCTCCCCCCCTGCCTTCTCCCACGTCCTCCCCTAGATGGCAAGTCCATATATGTTAAACATGGTAGAAATATATGTTAAATCCAATATATGCATACATATTTATACAACTATCTTGCTGCACAAGAAAAATCAAATAAAATCAGAAAAAAGAGAAGCAAAATAAAATGTAAACAAACAATAAAAAAGAGTGAAAATGCTATGTTGTGAACCACAGTCAGTTCCCATAGTCCTCTCTCTGAGTGTATATGGCTTTCTTCATCAATAAACAATTGAAACTGGTTTGAATCATCTCATTATTGAAGAGAACCACGTCCATGAGAATAGAGCATCATATAGCATTTTTGTTGCCATGTACAATGATCTCCTGGTTCTGCTGATTTCACTCAGCATCAGTTCATGCAACTCTCTCCAGGCCTCTCTGAAATCATCCTGCTGGTCATTTCTCACAGAACAATAATATTCCATAACATTCATATACCATAATTTATTCAGCCATTCTCCAAGTGATGGGTATCCATTCAGTTTCCAGAAAGGCTTCATTGTTCAACTATATAGAGAAGTAAGTCAAATCTATGAGAATATGAATCATTTTCTAGTTGACAAATGACCAAAGGACAAAAACAAGCAGTTGGCAGAAGAAGCAATCAAAGTTATTTATAATTATATGAAAAATGCTCTAAATCACTGTTGATTAGAGAAAGGCAAATTAAAATAATTTTGAAGTACTACCTTACAGATTGGCTAATTTGCCAATAAATTGAATATTGAAGAGAACATGGAAAAGTTGGGACACTAATGCATTGTTGGTGAAGTTATGAACTAATCCAACTATTCTGGAAAGCAATTTGTTACTATGCCCAAAAGGCTATATAATTATGCATACATACCCTTTGATTCAGCTACTATTAGTTGTATCCCAAAGAGATTAAAGAAAAAGGAAAAGGATTTCTATGTACAAAAATATTTATAGCAACTCTTTTTGTAATGGCAAAAAATTGAAAACCAAGGGGATACCCATCAATTGGGACATGGCTGAACAACTTGGGATATGATTGTTTTTTGTTTTGTTTTTTTTTCAAAACCTATGTATGGGTAATTCTTCAACATTAACCCTTACAAAGCTTTCCATTACCTCCTATCCCTCCCCTAGATGTCAGGATATCCACTACATGTTAATTATATTAAAATACTTGACAAATCGAATATATGTATACATATTTCCACACTTATCTTGTTGTGCAAGAAAAATCGTATCTACAAGAAAGAAAAATCAGAGAAAGGAAACACAATGCAAGCAAACATCAATCGAGAGCATGAAAATGTTACGTTGTGGTCCACATTTCATATCTCTCTCTCTGGGTGTATATGGTTTTCTTTACTGAACAATTGGAACTGATTTGAAACATCTCATTGTTGAAGAGAGCCATGTCCATCAGAATCGATCATCAAGTAATATTGTTGTTGCCGTGTACAATGATCTCCTGGTTCTGCTCGTTTCACTCAGCATCAGTTCATGCAAGTCTCTCCAGGCCTCTCTGAAACCGTCCTGCTGGTTGTTTCTTACAGAGCAATAATATTCCATAATATTCATATACCACAATTTATTCAGCCACTCTCCAAGTGATGGGCATCCATTCAGGTTCCAGTTTCTAGCCACTACAAAAAGAGCTGCCACAAACATTCTTGCACATGTGGGGCCCTTTCCTTTTTTTATGATTTCTTTGGGATATAAGCCCAATAGAAACACTGCTGGGTCAAATGGTATGCAGTTTGATAACTTTTTGAGCATAGTTCCAAATTGCTCTCCAGAATGGCTGGATCTTGGGATATGATTGTAATGGTATTATTTATGCTATAAGAAATGATGAGTCAGAGGGTTTCAGAAAAATCTGGAAAGACTTATATGAATTAATGCCAAATGAAATGAGCAGAAGCAGGAAAACATTGTGCACAGTAACCGCAAAACTATATGATGATCAATTGTGACTTAGCCATTCTGATTATTACAAAGACCTAAGACAATTCTAAAGGACTTAATAGGAAAAAGGCTATCCACCTCCAGAGAAAGAACTGATGGAGTCTGAATGTAGGTCAAAGCAGACATTTAAAAACTTTTATTTTCTTGTTCTGGGAGATTTTCTTTGGTCTCTGTTTTCTTTCACAATAATAATATGGAAAAATATTTTGTACAACTGCACGTGTATAATCTATATCAGATTGTTTATCTTCTTAGGAGAAAGAGAAAAAGAAAGAATTTAGAACTCAAAATTTTTCAAAATGCATGTAAAAATTATTTTATATGTAATTGAAAAAAAAGAGAAAATATTTTAAAAAGAAAAAAATTGCTGGGAAACTAGACAGAAGTTTGGCAAAAAATACATTTAAACAAGTACTTTTCACCATACTAGATCCAAATGGGTATGCAAATTAAATATAAAAAGTTGCATTATTCAAAAGTTAGAAAGGGAAAAATAGTTCTCTCTTACAATTGTGGACAGAGGATTAATTCATGACAAGTCACAACATAAAGACAGCATATACTATTTTACCTACACAAATAAAGATCTTTTCCACAAATAAAATAAATAAAACTAGCATCAGAATAGAAAATCAAAAAAAAGTAAGGACTAGAGAGAAGTCTTCATAAAAAATATCACTGATGAAAGTCAAAGATCTAAAAATCTACTTTGAATTGGCAAAATTCTTAAGATTAAGAGCCATTTCTCAGTTTATATTACAAGGATATAAACAAAATTTTCTAGGGGAAGAAAAGGCAAATTATTTAGTGCCCCCATCTAGGCTGCCATTATTGCCTTGCACTCACAGGTTGGGGTCCTCAAATGGCAACTACCCTAAGTTCCAGGTACTCTGTGAGTCTGCACTTCTAAAACTAGACTTTGAGTTTCCACAAATGAATTTACCTTCAATAGTCACTGAGTAAATACAATTAGTTCAAAACAAAGGCATTTACTGAAATGTCATAGCATGAATAGAAGTATGAAGCATTCTCCCTTGCCACACCACCAAATCTGGGATTACTCTTCTACAGAATTAGTTTCATTGGGAAGAATGAGTATATTGTATTCCAGGGCTTCTTAAACTTTTTCCACTTGCAACCCTTTTGACCTGAGAAATTTTTATATGATTCCAGCTATATATTTTATATAATAGGTATACAAATCAAACATTTACTGATTTTAAAAAATTGAAAAGAATTTTATTTTAAAACAATTCTTTCATGTTTATGTATAATTTTGCCATTTATTAAAGATGAAAAAAATTTTCATATTAATGAGATGAATGTGCTCATTTATTTTTACAGAAAGAATTAAATCTTGGCAGAATATTTGATCCCTTTTTCTGTTACCAAATTTTTCACATTCAGTTATTTATGGAGTAATGACCCACAGTTTAAGATGCTTTATTGTCACTACTGCCAGAGAGATACATGTAGGTAACAAAAATGGCCAAGACAACTCACCTCCAGGATGACAGATTTCCAACAACTTTGCTCTTTTCATGGTGTTTTTATGGTACTCCCCTGGGTGAGACCATGAGTCCTTCTGGGAGAACCTAAGAGTCAATCTCAAGTTCCTAGCTGCCTCTCATGCTTTGCATTTCTTTCTCCAAATACAGGTGAACAAATGACAACTCTAAGATGGATGTTTGTAGTTTTGGCAGCTACTTTGTGAGCTCCCCAGGAGGAGGAGTCATTGAGAAATTTGGGTGCTGATTGCCAAATGGGAGATGATCACCTCTGGGAGGATGACTCATGCTTGCCTGACTTCCTCTTCTCCCATTCTTTTTACAACCTTCTACAACCAGGCTTACAATCTTGTCACTCAGCTGAAACTGCTTTCTCCAAAGTTACCCAGGATCTTTTCATTAAAAAATTGAAAAAAAAAGTTTCCCAGTCCTTCTCCTTGACTTTTCTGCATTTGGCACTCTCCTGATCCTTCTTATCTGCTCCTCCGGAATACTGTCTCCTCTCTAGGTGTTTATACGACTATGATCTCTCTCGGTTCTTCTGTCTCACTGATTGATCCTTATCGGTTTCCATTACTGAATTATCATCTATGTCATAGTCCCTAATTGTGGCCCTTTCTTTTCTCTCTCTACTCTCTCACTTGGTAACCACATCAGTTTCCATTGTGATTGTTTGTCATTTCATTCATGTCCGTCTCTTTGTGATTCCATGGATTTCTGTCATGGGGTTTTCCTGGCAAAGATGATGGTATCTTAATATGAGATAACATTTATAAAGCTCTTAGCACAGTGGCTGGCACATATTAGGAGCTTAATAAATGTTTGCTCCCTTACCCCTCTTTCTCTATTCTTATATATCCATATTATATGTATACATGACAGAGAGACAGAGACAGAGAGAAATAGAAAGAGACAGATAGACAGAGACAGACAGAGAGACAGAGACAGAAACAGAAACAGAGAGAGAAATGGAGACAGAGAAAGAGACAGAGACAGACAGAAAGACAGAGAGACAGAG
>JAJPUD010002610.1:259074-307657 GCA_023553655.1 Myrmecobius fasciatus
GACAGAGAGACAGAGACAGAGAAGACAGAGAGATAGAGACAGAGAGAGACAGAGAGAAATAGAGAGAGAGAGAGAGAGAGAGAGAGAGAGAGAGAGAGAGAGAGAGAGAGAGAGAGAGAGAGAGAGAGAGAGAGAGAGGTTCCCTCCCTTACTGGGAATGTAAGCTCCTTGAGGACAGGGTCTTTTTATCTTCAGTGCTTAGTAGCTTAGTAGATACTTAATAAATGCTTATTGACGGATGGATGGATGGATGGATGGATGGATGGATGGATGGATGGCTGACCATAAAATGTGGACCTTTAGTGAGTTGTTACTCAGACTGTACAAGGTATGAATGAAGTATTTTCTGCTTACCTAAGTAGACTTTCCCTCCCAGGAGCATTTGATTCAGGCGAAGGCAACATGTGTTTCTGTATCTGTTTCTGTTTCTTTGAGAACTTTGAGGGCCTTGTGCTCTTCCATACACACATTCATGCATATTATATGGACAGTATAGAAATATGTTTTGCTTGACTGTGCTTTTTGGTAACAGCGGATTTGCTTTTCTTTCATTCTTAATTGAGGTGAGGAGAAGTAGATTTTTTGCTAATTAAAAAACAATTTTTATTTTATTATTATTTTTTGGCTTTTTGCTGAGGCAATTGAGGTTAAGTGACTTGCCCAGGGTCACACAGCTAGGGAATGTTAAGTGTCTGAGATCAGATTTGAACTCAGGTCCTCCTGACTTCAGGGCTGGTGCTCTATCCACTGCACCACCTAGCTGCCTCAAAAAAACAATTTTTAAAGAGAAATTCACATATACTTTGCTTTGGTTGAGCAATTCAAATCAGACTCTGTTCCTTCTGTGATTACATTTATGAAGTGCAGTGGAAGCCCCTACTTTTATATGTTTTCTCAAGTTTCTCAAGTTTTCTCTGAATTCTTTATAATCTTAGGGTTAAAAAATATTCCATTACATTTACCTACGACTATTTGTTCAATCATTTCCCCACTTAATGGGTACTCCCATAGTTTTCAGTTTTTTGTTAAAATAAAAATATAGCTATATACATTGCTCTCAGATGGACCCTTCCTTCTTATCTTTGACCTCTTTCAGTGTATACCTAGCAAAGGTATACCCTTAAGGAGTTTATTGACTTAAGAAAGAGCTTACCTGTATGAAAGCATAAATAGACAGGCTATTTGTAATAGCAAAAAGTTGAAAAAAGACCACACAAATTGAATGATCAATAATTGGGGAGGAGATGAACAAACTGTGGTAAACTAATATAATGAAATATTACTACACCAGGCAGAATAAGGAATATGCAGAATTCAAAGAAAGAGAGGAGGATCTATATACTGAGTAAACAAGACTCAAAGAACAATACACACAATTAATACAATTATGGAGGGGCAGCTAGGTGGCGCAGTGGATAGAGCACCAGCCCTGAAGTCAGGAGAACCTGAGTTCAAATCTGGTCTCAGACACTTAACACTCCCCAGCTGTGTGACCCTGGGCAAGTCACTTAACCTCAATTGCCTTAGCAAAAAGCAATAAAAATAAAAAATGCAATTATGGGAATGAAGATTGCTTTAAACAGAAGTTTTTAAAATGAAACAAAATATATATATTTTTTTTTGCTTTTTTTTTGTTAAGGCAATTGGGGTTAAGTGACTTGCCCAGGGTCACACAGCTAGGAAGTGTCTGAGACCAGAATTGAACCCAGGTCCTCCTGACTTCAGGGCTGGTGCTCTATCCACTGCGCCACCTAGCTGCCCAATGAAACAAAATATTGAACAATGTTGATACTAATCAGAACTAGAACTAGAAAAGGACATAGGAGCTTTGCCTCAGGACAGGATAGCTCTATTCTGGGGCATGATTCTTTTCCCTATAGCAACTTAGAGTTTCCTCCCCACTCACATGACTATACCCCAAGAAAGTCTCCACCAGGGTGCAAAAATAACTAGTTAGTAAGGAAAACCTAATTCTGTGCTAACCACTTAACCAATATTATCTCCTTTGATGCTCTCAACAAATCTGGAAGCTAGGTATTATTAGTGCCCATTTTACAGTTCTGAAAATTTAAGCAGATAGAGGTTAAGTGACTGGCCAGGATCACACAGCTAGTACATTTCTAAGGCTAGATTTAAACTCCAGTTAGCATTCTATCCAATATATTATCTAGCTGCTTCTATTTAAACCTTTGCAATGCACTTTTAAAAATTTTTAAAAGGTAAAAATATCTGTTCTTTCTTTTAGCTGACACAAAATGATAGACATAAATTTTATACTATCATTTACAATAATCTATCTTTTTAATTGCTTTAAAAAATTATTATTTCTCTAACATTCTATTTTTTAAGATTCTCAATAGTATTTTATTTTTCCAATTACATGTAAAAACAGTTTTCAACATTCATTTTGTAAGATTTAGAGTTCCAATTTTTTTTCTCTCTCCCTCTCTTATCCTTCCCCTTCCCAAGACACCAAGCAATTTGATATAGATTATACATATACAATCATTTTAAACATATTTCCATGTTAGGCATTGTGAAAGAAAAATCTGAACAAAGGAAAACCATTAGAAAAAAAAGTGAAAATAGTATGCTTTGATCTGCATTAAGCCTCCATAGTTCTCTCTCTGGCTGCTGATGTCATTTTCCATCCCAACTCTACTGGAATTGTCTTGGCTTACTGTATTGCTGAGGAAAACTAAGTCTATTATACATGATCATCATTTAATCTTGCTTATTGCTGTGTACAATGATCTCCTGTTTCTGCTCACTTCACTCAGCATCAGTTCATGCAAGTCTCTCCAGGCTTTTCTGAAATCAGCCTGCTCTTTTTTAAATAGAACAATAATATTCATATAAGAACTTATTCAGCCATTATCCAATTGGTGGATATCCGTTCAATTTCCAATTCCTTACCACCACAAAAAGAGCTGTTACAAGCATTTTTGCACATATGGGTCTTTTTCCCTCTTTCATGATCACTTTGGGATACAGATCCAGTAGTGACACTGCCGGATCCAGGGTGTGCACAGTTTTATAGCCCTTTGGGCACAGTTCCAAATTACTCTCCAAAATGGCTGGATCAGTTCAACTACACCAACAATGCATTACTGGCAGTTTTTCAAAATCCTCCCCCAACATTTATAATTATATTTTCCTATCATCTTAGCTAATTTGATAGGTGTGAGATGGTACCTCAGAGTTTAACATTCTTTTTTTAAAATTTGAGTTCTAAATTCTCTTTCTCTTTCCAGCCTCTTCCCCATCCATTCATAAGATAAATATCAATTAGACATGTATAATCATACAAAACATATCTTCATATTAGCCACATTGCAAAAAAGTATGAAAAATAAAGAAAGTGAAAAAATTATCCCTCAACTTGCACTCAGGGTTTAACAGTTCTCTTTCTGGAAATGGATAGCAGTTTTTCATCTTGAATCCTTTGGAATTGTCTTGAGACTTGTACTCACTTCCCTTTGAATCAATTCATACAGGTCTTCCCAGGTTTTTCTGAAACCATCCCCCTCATCATTTCTTATAACATAATAGTATTCCATCACAATCAATCAATCAATATTATAATTTATCCAGCCATTCTCCAGTTGATGGGAATCTCCTCAATTCCAATTTTTTGTCACCAAAGGGAAAAAAAAAGAGCTATAATAAGATATTTTTGTGTATATAGGTTTTTTTCCTCTTTCTTTGATCTTTTTGTGATACAGGCTTAGTATTGATATTTGGGTCAAAAGGTATATATAGCTCTATAATCCTTTAGGTGCAGTAACTATTTTTTAAAATAAATTTTATGGATATATTTTGGTTTCACATCATGTAAACTTTCTATTCATACTTCCCTTTCCTCTCCCAAGAGCTATCCCATATTTTTTTTTTCTTTTTGCTGAGGCAATTGGGGTTAAGTGACTTGCCCAGGGTCACACAGCTAGGATGTGTTAAGTGTCTGAGACCATATTTGAACTCAGGTCTTCCTGACTTCAGGCCTGGTGCTCTATCCAATGCGCCACCTAGCTGCCCCTTTTATCTTTGGGTTTTTTTTTTTTTTTTTTTTTTGGCTATCCCATATTTTAAAAATACTTTAAAAATTATCACAGCAGAATGGTTCCAATTTATTCCAATGGCCACAAAGGTGGTTGAAGCAGGTATTGTGGAGTGCTTAGAGTTTGTCAGATATCAAAGATACCAGGGTGATCCACTGCAATTCTGGGTCATCTCCAGTTGTCCTGACTTTTGTTTTGCCACCTGACGTCAATAATTTTGGAAGGGAGACAACTTTGCACTACTCTGCCTTACTTAAATCCAATTCATGAGCCACTCAATCCCCCATCACATTATGATGTCATTTTTCTTTTTAAAAATGAAGAATAGGGGCAGCTAGGTGGTGCAATGGATAGAGCACCAGCCCTGAAGTCAGGAGGACCTTTTAAATGTGATCTCAGACACTTAACACCTCCTACCTGTGTGACCCTGGGCAAGTCACTTAACCCAATTGCCTCAACAAAAACAAAACAAAACAAAACAAAACAAAATATACAATAACAACTTTAAAAATAAATAAGAAGTGGAAGGAGAGAATTTTTTTTTTTTTGGTAAAACCAATCAATGCATCAAAAAGAGAAATCTGAAAATGTATGCAAATGTTTGAGACCCGTGAATTTCCCATCTCTGCAAAGTGGTGGGTGACAGGTAAGAGAAGGAAGGAGAAGAAAAATTTGGAACTCAAAATGAATTTTGAAAAATATCTATATGTAATTGGAAAAAATAAAATACAATTAAGGAAAAAAATATTCTTTGTTATACAGGCTGGCTCTCTGGGAAGGAGGAATTGATACAGAGAATGTAAACATTTTTTTTTTTTAATAAAAATCTCTACCCTCAAGGACTTTACATTCTAATGGGGCAAGGCAACACATAAAATGGAAATGGAAAGTGTCAGAGGGAAAGGGCACCCACTAGGAGCAAGTTTATGGGGAATAGGTGAAAAATTATGGAGAATGGAGAATGAAGCTATGGGAATCGGGAATTATCCCAGGGAAAGCAGCATTTAACGTGGGCTTTGACGTTGAAAGCTAAAAGGAGAGCAGAGTTAGTGAGAAGTAGCTGGAGTGAGCCAAGATATTTACTCCATCTTTCTTTCCTTCTGCACCCCTCCCCCCTTTCCCATCCCTCTCTGCTATATTGAGCATCTAACCTTTCTGTCCCTGGGCTCTGCTCCAAAGATTCAAACACTTCACCTATAAAACCCTCTCTGCCAAATTAGGATCAGAGGCTCACAGATTTTCAGCTTGGAGGCCATCAAATTGGTAGCAAGTGACAGAGCTGGCCCTTGAACCCAGGTCCTCTTAATCCAAACCCCCTTCTACCTCCCACTTTACTGAGCTGAGTCCCCCAAAGAGTTGAGGTAAGAGCCAAACTGGCTCACAACTGTTCCTTCACATCACAAGGCTCTCCTGGCCCAGATCCCTTAAACTATCCGGGTCTCATTTTCTTCATCTCTAAAATGAAAAAGTTGGACCAAATGGTCTTGAGAACCCCTCTATTTCTAAAAACATGATCAATCAATATTTATCAAGCAGTTACTATGTACTAAGTGCTGAGATACAAAAAGAGGCAAAAGACAGCCTTCAAAAAGCTTACTAACTATGCAAACAAAGGAGGCTATATATAGGATAAATAGGAAATATTAACAGAGGGAAGGACCTGAAATTAAGAGGGGTTAGAGAAGGCTTCTTCTTAAACACAGAATGACAGAAAATCAGAGCTGGGAGGTATCTTAGAACCATAGGTACATAGCAGGTGCTTAATAAATGCTTGTTGACTGATTGAACATTAAATGAAAGAGCCAGGAAGAGTTCTACAGCCTGGGACATATGGGTAAATGTTTATAGTTAGCTCTCTGAAAAAAAAAAAAAATTGTACTTCACGTTTTTAAAATTTAAACTGCATGGTTAACATTTTCCCCATCATTTTCTTAAGAAATCAATCCTGATTTTTAATGTTTTCTGATTTCCACAGTGTTAATGCTTGCACTGAAAACTTTAAAATCAACTCTGAGCCAGAGGCAATTGCTTTAGAAGATAAAATGGCAGAGTTAGAAGGAATTTAAGACACAAATGTCCAAGTTGAGAAGGATTTTAGAACTGATAACTGGACAGTTGGGAGGGAGCTCAGAAAACAAAGTCAGCAGGGGAAAGAATCATTGAAACTGAAGGATCCAAAATTATAACTTGTTCCCCCAAAAGAGCTGAGAGAACCCCTTTCCCTGTTCTGTTGCAGATATGGAGGGGTCTACCAGTGTGGATATAATGGTATAATGTTTGGGTTTTTTAAAAAAATATCCTGATTAGTTTTTCTGAATTTTTTTTTCTTGGATGTAAGGAATGGTTCCCTGGGAGGGACTGGGGGAAAATGTAAGTGATGTAAAAACAAAAAACAGAAATAAGCATACACTTTAAAAAAAGAACAAAGTATATTGAAACTGGGAGGGCCTTCGGGGCATAGAAGGTCAGAGCTGGGAGGGACCAGCTCCAGACTTCAAAGAGCATTCAACCCAACCCTTTTAAGCTTTTGATGGAGAGGACAGTTTTAGTCATTTACTGGAGATCACAAAAGATTGAACAAAGCAATGACAGGAACCTGGATTACCTGGTTCCTAGTCCAGGCTTCCTTGGGGGGAAGAGCAAGAATGGGCTGGATCAGCAGAAATGTTTCCAAGATTAGACTTGAGTAGTGTCTAAAGGGCAGCTCCTATGTTTCCAATAAAACTTGTCCCAGTGAGAGCCAAGAAAGGCACTCAGGGCAATTCCTAGCACGTCTGGAGGCTGCACCCAGCCCTTAAAAGCTGCTGGGGCAGATGAAGCCAGAATTAACCAGTCCTGCTGCCGCCTGTGGCCTGCCCTGCCAAGGAGGCCAAGGGTATCCCCAAGAGAGGGTGAGGGAAGGGGAGGAGGGGGTACAGAGGGGATCCAGTGAGAGCAAGGGCAGATGGGCTTCCCCATTCTGAAGTCTGCAAAGTATCCTAGGCCCTAGAACAGAGAATGTCAGAGCCAGGAAGGTTCTGGGAGCTGGGAGGGCCCTTAGAACATCAGATGTCAGGGCTGAGAAAGTCCTTAGAACATAGAACATCAGAGCTGGGAGGGCCCTTAAAACACAGAACATCAGAGCTGGGAAGGCCTTTAGAACATAGGATATCAGGGCTGGGAGGGCTCTTAGGACATAGAACATGAGAGCTGGGAGGACCCTTAGAGCATAGAACACCAGAGCTGGGAGGGCCCTTAGAGCATAGAACATCAGAGCTGGGAGGGCCTTTAGAACATAGAACATCAGAATTGGGAAGCCCCTTAAAACATAGAACATCAGAGCTGGGAGGCCCCTTAGAACATAAAATGTCAGGGCTGGGAGAACCTTTAGAACATAGAACATGAGAGCTGGGAGGGCCTTTAGAACATAGGATGTCATGGGTAGGAGACCACAGAACACATCTAGACTAATTCTCTTTCTGCATAAGAGGTGCAGGGAGGTATGAGGGACTTGACTAAAGTCTTCTGGTTAGTCAGTGTAGAGCCAGGCCCCTGGAAGGCCTCTTTCCATACAAAGGTCTTGTTGAGACTGAGCTCCTTGGCACACAGTTCTGGGTGTAAGTAATTAGTGCTGGGTAAATGAGGCTTTTCTTTGTTCTTCTCCTCCCCCATGGTTGTTTACCAGGGGCTTCTAAATAAAAACAAATCACTGGGAAGAATGTTAAATCTGGAACAAATTGGGGGGGGGAGAAAAAAAACCGCAAATGAACTTAATTTTCCTTCCTCAAACTAGCTCCTGATAGCCCAGTACTCTGTCAAGGGCATCATGGCCTTCTCTCTCCTCCCGCCCACCTCCCCCTCACCAGGCTCAAATCCTGCCAGTTTTTTTGAATTTTCTCTCTTCCCTCATCTCCGAGCAATTAGTCACAAGATTCAGTAGATGCACCAAATAAAGTCTCCCTTCCCTCCCTTCTTATTCATCCTAAGACCTCTCTACCCAGCCTCATGCTCTCCCCTTCATTATAGCACCAGCTTCCTAAAGCAATTTCTTTCTCTCCACTTTAATTTCTTCCCATCTGTCACATGTAGGATTCTGTTCTGTTTTATACAGAAGAAAACTCATGTCAGCTATTCCATGTAGCTTACTTTCTTCCCCTGGCTTTCCTTCTGAAGGCTCACCTAACCCTTTGCCCCCATTTCTCTAATGCACTTTTTTCTTTAAAAAAAATTCAAATCTGACTTTTATTCAATCCTTTTGTTTTTATATAACATTTATTTCTGAATATATTCTCTCTCCTTCCCTTATTCAGGAAGTCATCTCTTGCAGCAAAGATGAAAAAAGAAAGAAAAAAATAGGAATTCAGTAGGACTAGTTAACACAAGGACTTGATCTGACAGCAGATGCTGTGTTTCACATCCATAGTTTTCCACTTTAGCAATAAAGGGAAGGAAATGCATTCTTAAAAACGCAGACTTGGTCATTATAATTATATGGCAGCTATCCATTAGCCACATGAAAAAATGTTTCCAGTCTTTAATAATTAGAGAAATGCAAATTAAATAAACTCTGAGGCTCTCCCTGACACCTACCAGATTGGCAAAACTGACTGGTGATCTCATCAGCTCCCAAGGATTTAATTACCATCTCCACATTGATGATTCTCTCATCTCACCTTTTCTGGCCCAGCCTCTATGCTGACCTCTAATCCTACATCTCCAATTCTCTTTCAGACATCTTGAACATCAGTAGACATCTGAAACTCAACATGTCCAGAACAGAAGTCATCTTTCTCTCCTAAGCCCTCCCTTCCCTCCTACCTTACCTATTACTGTGGAAGGCAACACGATGCTCCTAGTCCTTCCGGCTTCCAGCTTATGAGTCATTCTGGACTCTCCACTTTCTCCCACTCCACATAACCAGGGGATGCTAAAATCTGTTCCTTTTACCTCTGCAAATCTCTCCAATATGCTCCCTTCTCTTCTCTGACACTGCTACCCCTCTGATGCAGACCCTCATCACCTGGTCTACTGCAATAGCCTGTTGGGGGGCTCTGCCTGCCTCCATTCAGCCCAAAGGGATTTTCCTAAAACACAGATCTGATCATGGAACCTGCTACTCAGTACATTCCAGTGGCTCCCTATCACCTCCAGGATCAAGTGCTCTGTTTGACCTTCAAAGCCCTTCATGACCTAGGCTTTTTCTACTTTTCCAGTTTTCTTACTCTCTGAGACATACTCTGATGCAATGATACTCTCCCTGGCTGTTCCAGGAACAAGGTACTCTTTAACTATCAGTTCTCGACATTTACGTTTGCTGCCCTTCATGCCTGAAATGTAATCTGTCCACTGCATCTCCTATTGATCTCCTTAGCTTCTTTAAGTCCCAACTAAAATTCCTTCTTTTACTAGAATCCTTCCCAATCCCCTCTTAATTATAGTGTAGGTTCCCTTTGTTAATTATTCCCTATTTCTCTTGTGCTTTACATAAATTTGTTCTCCTGATGTCTCCCCTATTAGATTGTAAGATTCAAGGGCAGCTAAATGGCACACGGGATAGCGCACCAGCTTCTGAAATCAAGAAAACCTGAGTTCAAATCTTGCCACAGACACTCAATACTTCCTAGCTGTGTGGCCCTGGGCAAGTCACTTAACCCCAATTGCCTCAGCAAGAAAAAAAAAAATTGTAGGATTCATGAGATTCCCAGATCATTGTATCCCCAGAGCTTAGCACAACACACATAATGAAAGCTTAATAAATGTTTACTGGTTGATCAATGACACAAGACTTTGTTTTCCACAAGGATAGAACATCGTAATGTTTTATCAGCCCCCATTTCAGAAATCTGATGGCATTGATGCTTAATAAATATTTCTGAAATAAATGATTTGCCCAAAGTTGAAGTGAGTGAGAATGAGTTACAGAGTTGGGATCTGTGGGTCTCCTGCCTGTTTCATCAGCCAGGGGGATTTATATGATAGCATCATTTTGTGTGCTCAGGCCTAGGTCCAGACATGCTCTATAGAAGGGTGAGGTTCAAATGTGTTCCTGAAGTCTCCTCCTTGTCCTGTCCAGCTTCCAGAGCTCAAGGCCCAAATGTTGGGGAGGAAGGTCAGGGCAGAAATATTGCTTTTGGCCAAGTAGTCTGTACGTCTAGAGGAAAAAAAATAGAAAGATCAAAACAGAAGTTACAGAAAGTTTCTGGGTGTAAATTTCAGAGAACCTTTCTAAAAAAGGAGTCGCTGATTCTATAAGGGAGAACAGGTCAGAGAAAACCCTCTGTGACTCTGGGAAAGCTCCTGCCTTGCTACACATCAGAATGGGAAGGAAACACTGAACATCTGAACTGGGAGGAAACTTAGAACATGAGTTATCAGATCTGGAAGTGCTCTTAGAACATAGAATGTCTTGGTGTGTAGGGACCTTAGAATAAGGAATAACAGAGCTGAGATGGCTCCTAGAACACAAAATGTCAGAACCATGAGAGCTCTTAGAACAGGGGATGTCAGAGCTGGAAGGGCCTTTAGAACCCAGGATGTCAGAGCTGGGAGGGCCCTTAGAACCCAGAATGTCAGAGCTGGGAGGGCCCTTAGAACCCAGGATGTCAGAGCTGGGAGGGCCCTTAGAACCCAGGGGGTCAGAGCTGGGAGGAACCTTAGAACCCAGGAAGTCCGAGGGCCCTTAGAACCCAGGAGGTCAGAGCTGGGAACAGTCACAAAATTTTAGAATTGGAAGGGACCTCATGACTATCTAGTTCAGCCTCCTCATTTTGTGGATGAAGCAGATCCAGAATTCGGAGAGTTGGGCCCACAATCAATCAGTTAAGTTAATGGCAGGACAAAGGACTCCCTATGTCAGGACCTTGCCCTCTGAGACAGAATCTTCTTCCTTTATTCCTTTGGCTTCTTTACAGAGACTTTTCTCCCTCCATCTATCAGTCAGTCAGCAGGCACTGATTATATCTAGGGATACAAAGACAAAAGGGATATGGCTTCTGTCTTCAAGAAACACATTTTCATAGAGGAGACAACCTGAACATAGCTGAACATATACAGACTACATATGTAACAGCCCTTTTAACAAGGCGTGAGCTGGTTTCTATAAAAGGGAGCCCAAGTTGCTAAGCACTCTGAGAGTTGTCAGTCAGTCAATAAACATTTATCAGGGGCCTGCCATGTGCCAGGCATTGTGCTAAATCCTGGGCATATAAGGGGCAGCTAGGTGGCTCAGTGGATAGAGCACCAGCCCTGAAGTCAGGAGGACCTGAGTTCAAATCTGGTCTCAGACACTTAACACTTCCTGGCTGTGTGACCCTGGGCAAGTCACTTAACCCCAATTGCCTCAGCTTTTTAAAAAATAAATTAATAAATAAAATAAACTCTGGGGATACAAAGGAAGCAAAAGACTTACTCTCAAGGAGCTTACAAGACAACAAGCAAACAAATACACACAAATAACCTAAATATATAGGATAAATTGGAAAAAATAGAGGAAAGGCACTGAAATTAAGAAAAGGATTTGAGCTAGGACTTGATAACCCCGTCACTACCACCAGCCACCAACCAGAGAAGCCAGGAGGCAGAGATGAGGAGGGAGCACATTTCAGGTATGAGGGAGGACAGAGAAAATGGCCAGATGGAGGATCTTGTTGGAAGAACAGCCAGGAGGCAAGGGTCATTGGGTCAAAGAACACATGGCTCTCCAGCTTGGGTTAAGAGGAAACTCATTTCAGTTTAGAAGAGGAGGAGAGAGTTTTCCACTCCAGAGGCTTTTGTTTTTATATCTGGAGGAAAAAAAAAAAAGGTGGGAGGAAGAACACTTGGACAGGAGGGAGGTAGAGGGATTTGGAGCAGCAAATTTGGTGATGGCAGCAGTATCAGCACTGGTAACACTGACAGTTTTTCTCCTCAAATCCAGACTTTCTCCTAGAACAGTATAGAAGAGAAAGACATCAAAGTGTGGGCTTTTATTTTGTTTTATTGTGAAAACTCAGGTGGTTGGGAAACGGGGAGGGGGAGAGCAGATATGTAGAAACTGGTGCCCCCCATCTCCTTCCCCTATAGCTTTTAAGTGTGTTTTTTTTTACTCTGTGAAAGATTGCACAGGATTGATCTAATCGCATTTCAGGTTGATCCGGTCCTTTGTAAAGTCTCAGTCCCTTTGTTCACAGCTTGAGGCTAAGGGACAGTTCGGGAGCTTTTCAGGGGAATGTGACCTTTCCTAGCATGGAGCTGAGAGCCCAACCCCCTGGTCCCATTGTTCAAGAGTTTTCTCTCTCTGTCAGGGGCCTAATCTCAGCCATTCATGTTTCTTAAGGAGGAACAATTCCTTTAAATCTCACCAGACCCAGAGTCTCCTTATTAGGATTACAAATACAAAATAAATCCGAGTTTAGAGAGGGAAGAGGGAAACCCCAGGGAAGGTATCATGGAGGAAGGTGACGCCCCAAATGATTCCTGATGGAAACCAGGGATTCTCAGAGGCAGAGAAGACCAGGCTATGTGTGGAAATCAGCAGGAGAAAGATACAAAGATAAGCATTTGAGCCTCCGGTGGATGAACAGGCCAGTGTGGCTGGAGTGCGGGAGTAAAGTGTAAGAAGACTGGAAAGTTGGGAAGGGGACTGGAGAATAAGAATAGGGGAAATGCATATCTGACCCCCCCTCCCTTTAGGGGAGATGGAGGGACCTGATAAAGATTCTCTTCTGTCTCCAGCTCTCCTTAAGGCAGGTGGGATGGAAGACTACCTGCAAGCCAGAGATGCTACCAGATCTGCTCCATGGACCAAGTGGGTGGAAAAGAAGGTCTGGTTTATCAAGGGGAAGATAAGACCTCTACCCTGGTACCTGGTTGCTCAGAGAAACTAACTGGACAAAGATTCATGATGGAAAATGCCATTCACATCTAAAGAAAGAACCTTGGAGTCTGAATGCAGAGCAAAATAGACTTATTTTCTTTTCTTCTTCTTCGTTTAGATTAAACATGTGCAATTCTTTTAAAGATATTTCCTACATAGAGAAGAATTGCACAGGTTTAACATATATTGGATTACTGGTCATCTAGGGGTGGGGGTGGGGGAAGGGATGGAAAAAGATTTGGAACACAAGGTTTTGCAAGGATTGAAAATTATCTATGCATATGTTTTGAAAATAAAAAGGAAAGGGGGCAGCTAGATAGTGCAGTGGATAGAGCACCAGCCCTGAAGTCAGGAGGACCTGAGTTCAAATCTGATCTCAGACACTTAACATTCCCTAGCTGTGTGATCCTGGGCAAGTCACTTAACCCCAAATGCTTTAGCAAATAAATAAATAAATAAATAAATAAAAGTTTAAAAAAATATATATTTCCATATTTATCATGTTGTGCAAGAAAAATCAGATCAAAAGGGAAAAAAACCATTAGAAAGAAAAAAATTAACAAACAACAACAAACAAAAAAAGGTGAAAATACTATGTTTGATCCACATTTACTCTTCATAATTCTCTTTCTGGATGTGGACGCCAGTTTCCATTCCAAGTCTATTGCATGGCCTTGAATCACTGTATTACTGAGAAGAGACAAGTCCATCACAGTTCATCATCACATAATCTTGCTATTTTTGTGAACAATGTTCTCCCAATTATGCTCACTTCACTCATCATCAGCTCATGTAAGGTTTTCCAGAAAGTAGATGATTTTCACCTTTTTGATTCATTGTTCTTTGGGTTTTCCCTTTCATTCTGCCTCTTTTTTTTTTTTTTTAACAACATGACTAACATGGAGATATGTTTAACCTGATTGTACATGTATAGACTATATTGAGTTGCTTGCTGTGTTGGAGAGGGGAAAGGGAAGGGAGTGAGGGAGAAACATTTGGATCTCAAAATCTTACAAAAATGAATGTTGAAAACTATTTTTACGGGAAATTGGGAAAAAATAAAATATTACTAAGTGCTAAAAAAAAAAAAAAAGGAAGGAAGAAAAAAGAAAGAAAGAAATTGGACTCCCTTCACTTTCCCTGCCTGGCAAATGCCCCTCCAGGAAAGGAGTAGTTTACATGAAATGCATAGGGAAACAACCAATCTTCCTTCAATCCAGACTCAGAATTCCTCCTCCCCAATAGACTTCTTAATTTCAAACTAGAAATCTACAGACTACTTTGACCTTACCCTGAATTTTCACAAAGTTTGGAATCATATAAGAGTTTTGAAATTAGAATCAAGAAGGAATTTGTTCTTATTAATGGATGCCTTATAATTAGTCTTTAATGTTTTCCTGCTATTTCCTCTGGATCTTTATTAGATTTATAACTAATTTTCCGTTTTGTTTTGTTTTTGTTACAAACATTACAAAATGTTTTTCAGTTCATTAAATGTCCTCCCTCCATTTAGAATTTACTGAACTTTGCTGGGTAAGCTATTCTTGGACAAAACCTTGGCTCAAATCCTATCTCAAAGTCTTACTAGGGATGTGACCACAGGCAAATCACAACCTCTCTGAATGTTTTCTGAGATTTCTGGCTAAGCCCCCAATCCCACTTGAGGTTTTGGGGGTAGTTATTTCCACAGTCCCACAAAGCTCCACACACACACACACCTCATACCCCAAGAGGGCCAAGAATGACCTTTGACTCCAGACAGAAGTATGCTAGTAAATGTTTAACAGCTGACTGTCCAAAAAAAAAAAAAAAAAGGCCCACAGGATACACTTTTAAATTTAATCTTTATTTTCCACATTTTCTTAATGAACAGAACAATAAATCAAACTTTGATTTGCAGCATTAGCTGATTTCCAATAAATGCTCATGCTGAAAATTTAACAATCAGGTAGAGCTGACGCCAGCACATCCCGACTTCTAGGTTCAATCATTTTTCAGTCATGTTTGGGGTTTTCTTGGCAGAGATACTGGGGTGGTTTGCCATTTCCTTCTCCAGCTGAGGAAACTGGGGCAAAGAAAGTTATGTGACTGGTTCAGGGTCATCCAGACAGTAAGTGTCTGAAGGCTTTCGAGGTTACTTCCTTCTGGATCTTGGCTGGCCCTTCTTGGGGACCCCCCCCAAAAAAAAAAACTTGCTTGGAGCTGGGTGCCTGAGAGATGCAAAGTCAGCCATTGCCCAATCCTGCCCCCTGCTGGCCTTGACTTTGATTGCAGTCCCTCCAAGAACCCTCAGCTTCCTCTTGTCCACTACTTGAATGCTCAGGGTCCCCTCTGACTCCCAACTCTCCCAATTCCAACTCGTAGGAGATCCTACTTTTGTGGTCTCCCACCCTCATCCCCTGGGTCCTCCCAAGGTATCCTGCTGTTTAGAGGCCATATGATTATAGATTTAAAGATGAAAAGTCATTAGATAGAACTTCTCCCACCATTTTACAGATGAGGAAACTGAGGCAGAAATTAAATGACTGGTCCAAGGTCACCCAGGTAGGAACAGGATATAGAGTGACAGGCCTGGCTTCGGGAGGACCTGAGTTCAAACCCAACCTCACATACTTACCAGCTGTGATGATTCTGGGCAAGTCACTTCACCCTGTTTGGCTCAAGTTTCCTTAATCTGTAAAATGGGCTGGAGAAGGAAATGGCCAATCATTCCAGTATCTTTCCCAAGAAAACTCCAAATGGGGTCGCGAAGAGTCAGATATAACCAAAAAATGACTGAACAACAACAACAAATCAATATTCTTTCCAATGCTGATCCCAAAGCAAATCCCTTTCCTCTTTCTGGGCCTAAGTCTTCCCCTCTGGAAAATTAGAAAGTCCGCAATAAAGCTCTAAATTCTACTACCTGATGTGGGCCTTCCCATCTCCAGTCTCCCCTTCTCCATTCCTCTTGGCCAGGCTATCATGTCTTCTTCCCAAAGCCCAGCTCTGGACTTGGGACCAGGAGGGACCTCATCCTCCATGACTGACTCCTGGCCCTCTTCTCCTCCAAGTCTTCCTGACTCTAGGCCTAATGCTGCAGGAAAAACAATGGACTTGAACCTTTGGCAACTTCTGGATGATCTTTCATGCAACCTTTCTGACAATTCAAATCTCAATTTAGGAAAAGTTTTATCAAATTATTTCAGATGAATGAATTTGGGATCCTAAAGAACTTCACAGGTTCTGGTGGCCATTTTTCCTACTCAAACTGTTTTAATCACATCTTTCTTCTGTACAAAGACTTTCCGGGGCTCTCTACTACCCAGAAAATAAAGTCTGGTCTTGGCATTCAAAGCCCTATAACATTTTCATTGGCTGTCCACCATGCTGGGAATTCATCTCCTTCTTACATATATCTCTGGGCTTCCATAATATCCTTCCAGTTCCAACTAAAATCCCATTTTCTATCTATAAGAAGCTTTTCCCAGTCCCTCTCAATGCTAGACCCTTCTTTTGAAGATTCTTTCCACTTTATTCTGAATTTAATGTTTTTTTTAAAATTTTGTTTTTATTTTATTTGCATAACATATGTGTAGGTAATTCTTCAACAATAACCCTTACATAGCTTTCCGTTACAAATTTTTCCCCCCAACTCCCCACCCCTCCCCTAGATGGCAGGATATCCACTACATGTTAATTATGTTAAAATATTGGCAAATCGAATATATGTATACATATTTCCAAACTTATCATTGTTGTGCAAGAAAAATCGTATCTACACAAAAGACGTATCAGATAAAGGAAACACAATGTAAGCAAATATCAGTCAAGGAGTATGAGAATGTTATGTTGTGGTCCACATTTCACATCCCTCTCTCTGGGTGTATATGGCTTTCTTCAGTGAACAATTGGAGGTGGTTTGAAACATTTCGTTGTTGAAGAGAGCCATGTCCATCAGAATTGATCGTCATATAGTATTGTTGTTGCTGTGTATAATGATCTCCTGGTTCTGCTTGAATTTAATGTTTGTACATAGCTCTTTGTGTTGGCTCTTCTATTAGACTCCTCAAATGAGTTTTTGCCTTTCTTCATATCCTATTTAGCTCAATGCCTAGCACATAGTAGGTGCTTCTTCATACTTGTTGGCTCTTCCATTAGACTGTGAAGTTCTTGAATGGGATTGGTCTTTGCCTTTCTTCCTATACTAAATATTTGGCTCAGTGTTGGGCACACAGTAGGTGCTTCATCATACTTACTTGTTGACTACACAACTTCCCTGTCATTTTCTCCTTTTGGTTCTTCATTACTTGACATTCTAATCAGGCTCCTGCTCTGTTCTCTTCCCCAGCTGCCCTTCTACTATTTCCTGTTCCAATTCTGAAGCAGTGCACCACACCCCAGATAACAATAGCTCTGGGGTAGGTACTGGGCCTGGAAGTTTGCATAGTGCTGTCCAGTCACCCTCCCAGCAAGTTCTGTGATGTGGGTGCTATTAACAGAAGTCTAAAGAATTTCAGTGCTTTGCCTAGAGTTTCACTGAAAGTGTCAGAAGTGAGATTTGAATCCTGGTCCTCCCAAATCCAATTTCTGATCCTCTGTTCACTTTTCAACCCTCCCTTTAGTCCCTGCTTCAATGTCTCTGATGGTTGGATTTCCATCCTTTCTTCAAGAAGCTCGTCTTTCCCGGATCTCTTCTTCCACCCCTTGGATGAAATTAATCTCAAATTTCTCCTGACATTTTGTCTGAACTTCTCTTCTGCAGTGATCTCACTACATAAATCACAGCTATTTGAATTTCCCTCTCTTGGGTTTTGGGCAATTTGGTTTTAAGTCAAGTCTGTGTCATGACTATCTTATTTATCCCTGCTCCACAAACACAGAGGGCCTTTATTTGGTATCTCTGAATAGGTCATCCCCATGTCTGAAATGAATTTCTGTTTATCACCACCTTTGGGCATTATAATTTTCCTCTATGGCACAGCTCAGGTATCATCTCCTACATGAGATCTTTCCTGGATCTTCTGACCTGCTAATACCTGAAATTACTACTGGCTGAATGCAGCTTATGTGATGTCTTATAATGCTCCTGTAATTTCCACCTTGCTGGCATTAGAGAAATTATAGAACTGTTCCATCATAAAAGATCTTTCACAGAAGCTAAGGGATTACTATCGTTACTATTAATAGAGCACTTCAAGGTTTATAAAGTATTTCAAGTCAACAACCATTTATTAAGTACCTAAATAGACAGTATTTATAGAGTACTTTAAGCTTTGCAATAAATAAGCACTTATTAAGCACTTATTATATATGCTGGGCACTGTGCTAAGTGCTTCACAAATATTTATCTCATTTGATCCTTACAACAGCCCTGAGAGTTAGACATTATTATGTCCACTTAACAGATAAGGCAGACAGTGACTAAGTAACTGACTTGCTCAGAGGTGTCTGAAGTTGGATTTTTTTTTTTTTTTTTTTTTTTTTTTTAGCCACAGTATCAGAGCAGCTTTGCCCAGGGCACCATGATGGGCGGCTAAGGCAAGAGACATATGCCAGAGAGCTATGAGCTCATTGTGTAGAGACATCAGGTGGGGATTAGTCACTCAGCCTGTGACATTATGAACAGGAGATTCCTCTCTCCTCTCTTGAGGATCCAGGATTCATAAAACTCGTTTCTTGAATGCTGCAGACACCAGTGTAAGTAGTTGTAGCACAAGTAGGGAAGAAGGTTAGAGGTGGCTTAAAGGGAGTCCAGATGGCCTCTAAGAGAATGATGTAGTAGATAGCAAGCAGTTGTGTTTGAGAAAAGATTAAGATAGTTTCTGACCTTGAATGAATGAAAAGCATTTATTATGTGCAGAACACATACCATGCATGTGCACAAATGCTGGTAAAGCTAATTCTCAACTTTCTCCCACTCACTTTGAGATTA
Source organism: Myrmecobius fasciatus (assembly GCA_023553655.1). Classification (NCBI taxonomy): domain Eukaryota; kingdom Metazoa; phylum Chordata; class Mammalia; order Dasyuromorphia; family Myrmecobiidae; genus Myrmecobius; species Myrmecobius fasciatus. The sequence goes on from JAJPUD010002610.1 coordinate 277,880, forward strand.
GATTTTTTTTCTTCTTTTTTTTCCCCTGAGGTAATTGGGGTTAAGTGACTTGCCCAGGGTCACACAGCCAGATTTGAACTCAGGCCCTCTTGACTTCAGGGCTGGTGCTCTATCCATTGTGTCACTTAGCTGCCCCCAATGTAGATTTAAAAAAATTTTTTAAATGGATTAAAGGACTGGGCTTCCCTCAAAAATAGTTTAGGTGTGCTAGGAGCATCCTGCCAAGGACTGGGAGAAGAGACGTGAAGTGTTTCCTATCTTTACCATAGTGCTGAACAACCAGATGTTTAATATTCTATTTTTAAAATTCTGACTTAATGTGGTGTATTCTAAGCTACCATGAGTGTTCTCCTTTTGGATCTTATAAAATATGGAAAGAAGTAAGAATCTTTTTTTGTTTGTTTGCTTTTGTTTTTTTATTAAAGCTTTTTATTTGCATAACATATTTATGGGTAGTTCTTCAACATTGACTCTTACAAAGCTTTCTGTTACAAATTTTCCCCCCTAGTTCCCACCCCTCCCCTAGATGGCAGGAAGTCTACTGCATGTTAATTATGTTAAAATACTTGACAAGTATTTCCATACTTATCTTGCTGTGCAAGAACAATCATATCTGAATGAACAAAAAAAGCCAGAGAAAGGAAACCCAATGCAAGCAAACATCAATCGAGAGCATGAAAATGTTATGTTGTGGTCCACATTTCATAGTCCTCTCTCTGGCTTTCTTCACTGAACAATTGGAACTGGTTTGAATCACATCATTGTTAAGAGAACCATGTCCATCAGAATTAATCATCGTATAGTCTTGTTGCCATGTATAATGATCTCCTGGTTCTGCTCAAGAAGTAAGAATCTTTACAGTTGATGGAGGCATAAACTCAAGGCAACAAATTTATAAAATATTATTTGTTAAATAAGTTAGTTAAAATTGCCTTCAAATAGTTAAAAAAGGCTGATGAAGGTGGCCTTGCTGTACCAGATCTAAAACTATATTATAAAGCAGCTGTCATCAAAACCATTTGGTACTGGCTAAGAAATAGAGTAGTGGATCAGTGGCATAGGATAGAATCACAGGACAAACTAGGTAATAACTATAGCAATTTAGTCTTTGATAAACCCAAAGACCCCAGCTTCTGGGATAAGTACTCATTGATATTCATCTATCTATCCTTCTCCTAGAGTTACAAAACAAGGTCAGGTTCATTAGCAAAAAAGGAAGAAATCACTCAGTAACATAAAATTAAGATTGATGAAGTGATGGCGATTCCATGACTGAGTCAGGAGTTAACAATGTCTAGTTCTCCAAGCCTTGCCTTTTTCAACCCCCTTGCGATGCTCCATATTTGACTCTGGCATTCCATCAAGTCTTTATTATTTCATTAGAAAATAGGTTACTTGGGGCAGCTAGGTGGCACAGTGGCATAGGTACAGTCCTGAAGTCAAGAACACCTGAGTTGAAATTCAGCCTCCAGACACTTAACTAGCTGTGTGAACCTGGGAAAGTCACAGAAAAAGGAGATAGGTCACTGTTCCCTTATCTAACTAATAAATGCACCAGGGGTGGGGAGAACCAAAAAAAAAAGCCCCCCCCAAAACAAATTGGAAGTTGGAGGCAAGACAGATAGGGGATGAGTGAGTGAATGTTGGAGGAGGGAAAGAATACTCACGGCAGAGAGGATCTTGGAAGGCTTCATGGAGGAAGTGGTATTATTTAAAGGGAAGGGAGTTGGAAGAGGAGCCAGGACCTTAAAGGACAGGAAGGTTTTATTAGGCACACACTGGGGGATAACAGTCCAGCTATAGAGAAGGCCAATAGGCCAGGAGAAGAGAAACAGCTAGGATTAGGTGATCTCAGAGAATTTTCTTGATCTAGGAGAGGGAACCATAGCAGGTTACCACAGTGGGTTGCAGATATCCATGCAACCTCCACTGGAGCTCAAAAAGATAATCCCTTTAATTATAGACCAAATATCCTTCAAGGAAGAACAAAAAAATGGTCACATTCCTGCCAGGCAAACCCAATGCTGCCAGCAGCCAGTTTCACCAAATCAAAAAGAACTGCCTTGCCAAGAAAGAAACAAGGAGAGCAACATCCCAAAGATGCAGGAAGCCTCCCTTTTTTCACTACCTGCCAAGCTAGACAAGGGAGAGGGACTTTCCATGGATAGCTAGCTGCTCAGGAATCCTTTCTTAACTATTAAGACTTTATCAATTAGAAGAGTAAAGAAATACTCTTTTCAGAATACTCAATTAGAAGAGTAAAGAAAGAGCTAGTCTTGCAGTTCATGGTCACAATCAAAATACAATGGAATCAGTTATGTTCTCCCAGAAATTCACTTTCAGCAGATTCAAAGATCCTAGACTCATAGAATCAGAGAAACCCAGTCTTAGAAGGAGGAATAAGTAAGCCCCATTTTTTTTTTTTAGCATTTGAAGGTTTATAAAATCTCAATCTATCTGCCAAGGGAAAGTCAGGGACTACAGGAACTAAACTACAAAACACTTTCCACACAAATAAAGTCAGACCTAATCAGTTGGAAAAATATCAAGAGCTCATGGGTAGGCCGAGCAAATATAATAAAAATGACAATACTACCTAAATTAATCTACTTATTTAGTGTCATACCAATCAACCTCCCAAGAAATTATTTTACAGATCTAGAAAAAATAGTAGCAAAATTCATCTGGTAGAACAAAAGGTCAAGAATTTCAAGGGAATTAATGGGAAAAAAAGGCTGATGAAGGTGGCCTTGCTGTACCAGATCTAAAACTATATTATAAAGCAGCTGTCATCAAAACCATTTGGTACTGGCTAAGAAATAGAGTAGTGGATCAGTGGCATAGGATAGAATCACAGGACAAACTAGGTAATAACTATAGCAATTTAGTCTTTGATAAACCCAAAGACCCCAGCTTCTGGGATAAGTACTCATTATTTGACAAAAACTGCTCGGAAAATTGGAAACTAGTGTGGAAGAAATTAGGGCTTGACCTACATCTAACACCACATACCAAGATAAGATCTAAATGGGTTCATGATTTAGATATAAAGAGTGATATTGTAAGTAAATTAGAGGAACATATTAATAGTTTACCTCTCAGACCCGTGGAGATGGAATAAATTTGTGTCCAAAGAAGATCTGGAACTCTTAATCGAACACCAGATAGATAATTTTGATTATATTAAGTTAAAAAGTTTCTGTACAAACAAAACTAATGCAGACAAGATTAGGAGGGAAGCGTCAAATTGGGAAATCATCTTTATATTTAAGGGTTCTGATAAAGGCCTCATTTCTAAAATATACACCAAATTAACTTTTTTTTTTCTTTTTTGCTGAGGCAATTGGAGCTAAGTGATTTGCCCCGGGTCACACAGCTAGGAAGTATTAAATGTCTGAGGCCAGGTCTTTCTGACTTCAGGGCTGATGCTCTATCCACTAAGCCACCTAGCTGCACCGAATTAACTCATTTATAAGAATTCAAGCCACTCTCCAATTGATAAATAGTCAAAGGATATGAACAGACAATTTTCAGATGACGAAATTAAAACCATTTCTAGTCATATGAAAAGGTGCTTCAAATCACTATTGATCAGAGAAATGCAAATTAAGACAACTCTGAGATACCACTACACACCTGTCAGATTGGCTAAAATGACAGGAAAAGATGACAAATGTTGGAGGGGATGTGGGAAATCTGGGACACTGATGCATTGTTGGTGGAACTGTGAACGGATCCAACCATTCTGGAGAGCAATTTGGAGCTATGCTCAAAAAGTTATCAAACTGTGCATCCCCTTTGACCCAGCAGTGTTTCTATTGGGCCTATATCCCAAAGAGATCTTAGAGGAAGGAAAGGGACCCACCTGTGCAAGAATGTTTGTGGCAGCCCCTTTTATAGTGGCAAGAAACTGGAAACTGAATGGATGCCCATCAATTGGAGAATGGCTGAATAAATTATGGTATATGAATGTCATGGAATATTATTGTTCTGTAAGAAACGACCAGCAGGACGATTTCAGAGAGCCCTGGAGAGACTTGCATGAACTGATGCTGAGTGAAACGAGCAGAACCAGGAGATCATTATACACAGCAACAACAAGACTATATGAGGATCAATTCTGAAGGACATGGCTCTCTTCAAAAATGAAATGTTTCAAACCAGTTCCAGTTGTTCAGTGAAGAAAGCCATATACGCCCAGACAGAGGGATGTGAAATGTGGATCACAACGTAACATTTTCATGCTCTCGATTGATGTTTGCTTGCATTGTGTTTTCCTTCTCAGGTTTTTTTTTTTCTTGTAGATCTGATTTTTCAATTTGTCATGTATTTTAACATAATTAACACATATTAGTCTTCCTGCCATCTAGGGCAGGGGATGAGGGGAAGGAGGGAAAAATTTATAACAGAAGGCTTTGTAAGGGTCAATGTTGAAAAATTACCCATGTATATGTTTTGCAAATAAAAAGCTTTAATAAAAAAAAATAAAATGATCCCCTCAATGTTCAGGGAAGCAAGAAAAACAAAAAAATCCTGTTAAGCTCTTAAAGCCCTTCCCAACAAGGTCCCTTTCAACCTTTCCAGTCTTCTTACTACTTCCCCTTGGCTTAATCTAAAATCCAGCAGACTCTGCCTCCCACCCCCATGTCTGGAATGCTCTCCCTCCTCCTCCTGACCCTCCGGGCCTGACACAGAGTAGATGCTAAGTAGATTGACTGACCTCCACTTAAGATTCCCTGTTTTCAGGACGATTTCAGAGAGACCTGGAGAGACTTGCATGAGCTGATGCTGAGTGAGATGAGTAGAACCAGGAGATTGTTGTACACAGCAACAACAGTACTATATGAGGATCAGTTCTAATGGACATGACTCTCTTCAACAATGAAATGCTTCAAACCAATTACAATTATGCAGTGAAGAAAGCCATATACACTCAGAGTGAGGGATGTGAAATGTGGACCACAACATAACATTTTCATGTTCTCTATTGAGGTTTGCTTGCATTGTATTTCCTTTATCGGATTATTCTTTCTTATAGATACGATTTCTCCTGAACAAAAAAAAAAAAAAAAAAAATTCCCCTGTTCTTGTTTTCTTTCTGCAGACTTTTTCTGATGCTCCCCCTCTCCTTGGGTAGTACCTTCCTCAGAGATGATCTCTTATTTACATTGTTTGCATGTTGTCTGTCTCCTTCATTAGACTGTAAGTATTCCCACTCCTTAGCACAATGACTGGCCCGTAGTAGACATTTCATAAATGCTTTCTCTATCCTTTCTATATGTAATTTGTAGGGACGCTAGTTAGCCCTACTGGCCCTGGAGTCAGGAGAGAGTCAGGAGTTCAAATTTAACCTCAGATACTTACTAGCTGGAAAAGTCACTTAATTCGGATTGATGAGGTATTATTCTACATTGGGTGCAGTTAGCAGAGGAATAGATAAAAAAAGAAGCTCTCATCTGATAAGACATTAGTTTAGCTCCATGGTCCACCCTCTGGGGAGATCAGTCTCATTTTGCCCTGTCCCAGTCATGTCCCTGAGGTTAAATTGTCCCTATAAAATCACTTATGGGCCATTCTATGGCTGCTGCCTTCCTTTGAGTCGGTCCACAAGTATTATCTCTTCTAACTTCATTATGCTTCTCTCACTTCTCCCTATAGTTAACTCTTTTAGGATGCCAAGTCCCTTTCAAGATTTATCCTGCCAGCTAAGAACATGTCCCAACCTCATGAGGCGCTCCCTTTCCACTGGGTAATTGTGATTTCCACTGAGCACCATGTCTTTCATTTGCTCTCCCAACTTTATTTGATATTCGCCATTTTTGGTATCTATAGTATCCCTTCATTTTGTCCGATCTCTTCCCTAAATAAATCTACCTTTTGCTAAAGAGAATCAAATTCTTCCCATGACCAAATCCCAACTCTACCATCATCTGGTGTCTATGTCACCCACATCATTTTGGTACTGAAACTATATCACGATTGCTTTAAAAAAAAAAGTCATTTTTTATATAGTGGTTTACAGAATGTCTCCACTGTTAGATTGTAAGCTCCTTGAGGGCAGAGATTGTTTACCTCTTTCTTTGTGTCTGTTCCTACTGCTTAGTACCTAGGAGGTGCTTAATATATTTTTTTTTATCCTGTCTATAGCTCATTTGTATATGATTCAGCTGAAAAGAATCTGAATCAGGACAGAAATGGAGGGAGTACTGGTACAAGAGTTTCTGTTTGCCGATGAATGCAGTCTCAAAAGCTGAGATGCTACAAAGTATGAATCGATTCTCAACTGCTTCTGCTCATTCTGGCCTGGCCATTAACACCAAGAAAACACAGGGGCTCCATCAGCCACCACAACTGCCTCACTTTTCCTTGCCCAGCCCTCCCTCCCTTCAATCCAATTCCCTTGCATGCCATGGGCCCCTATGGCCCCATTGCAGAATGATGGACGTTCACACATGGAATCATCAATTACATCAAATGGAAAAATATTGAATGCTGTGGACAGGTTAGCCTCCCTTGGTAAACAGACTCACCATTGATAATGGGGTTGACATACATTGGTGGAGCTAACTCAGGGAGCTCCACAGGAAACGTGGGAACTGAAGGACTACTACTGTGGGCCTGTGAAATCTGGATGGTATAACAGGAAACTGAATTGCTTCTGTTTAAATTGTCTTAGGGACATTTTGAAGATCACCTAGCAGGTAAGACAGAAGACACTGAGGTCCCTTCTTGAACTAAAGTGCTGAGAATTCCAACTCTAAGGCAGAGTGCAAGTCTGTTGGGCTGGCCTTTAGAACATAGAACATCAGAATTGGGAAGGCCAAACCAACGCTTGTCAGCTAGAACCAGGTTTTCTAGTTTCTAAGTCGGGGCTCTTTCTAGTCTGTAACATCAGAAAAATCAAGAGGAGGGATAAATGTCCACAGGATATGAAAGGGGTGGAGATGGCATTTTGCAAACAGGTCTCTCAGAGGGGAGTTAGAGGTCTCACCCCAAGTCCTTGGACCCCCATCCCAGTGCTGTGTTGCTTCCCATCCAATGTGTCTTGCACAAGGCTAGCAGGTATCAGAGACAGGACTAGGATTTCTTTGAGAGGTTACTCATCAACTCATAGCCCCTCAATCACCAGCTTCAGTAGCTATATCTTAATTGTGCTGGCTCTGGGAGGGATGAGCTCAGGAAGCCAAGCAAACCTTCCTTCCTCAGACTAGGCAAGCTGAGTGGCAAGGGTGTGAGATCCACAAGATGACTCTAGCTTCTTCATAGCAAATGATTCTTCATTTGCAACTGGCTGAAGCAGGCGGAAGAATGGCTATGAAAGTTTGCAAAGGACTTCCTTCCCCTTCTGCTCCAAGTTATGTTGCAAAGGAAGAATTGATGGGGAGAGGCAAGAATCTGGACAGGGACCCAGTTTAAATGCAGTGGCTTGAAGCAAGACGTTGGAATAGGGGTAGCACCTAAGGGCACAGCACAGACTTTTATTTATGAATAATAAAGATTCGGTTCTGGTGGCCAGTCTATCACCTCATTTGGGACCCAAAGACAATGGAGAATAATGTAAAGATCTCTAGGTTGGGAATCAGCAGATCTGGGTGTTAGTCCCGATTATTCAGACCTCTGGGAAATCACATATTTGTCTGGACTTCAGTGCCTTCATCTATTAAATGAAGGTATTTGTTAGGGTAAGTTAATCTCCAAGATCCCTTCTGATTTTGAATACTTTAAAGTCTTCTCTCTTTGGGTTCTAGTATACCCACTAATGAAATGTGATATTTGGGCTCAGTGGTCTCTTAAGCTCATAAGGAGCTGTTTTGACTCAGAATAAATATATTTGAGAGAGGAACAATCTTCAGGGAATTATGGGTTTGTTTTTTTGTCAGTTTACTCAACACCTAGCAGTGCCTTTACACAGTGTTTTTAAAATGTTTCTTGGATTGGGTGGCCCTGGTATCATCAGTATGTCCACGTCAGTCGTATCCCTGGACTAGACTGAGTTTGCTAAGAGAAGGGATATGATTTTACTTCAACATAGCCCAAAAACCATCCCTACCTACACCAAATTCTCTAATTAAAGGTCTCTTCCCTACCTTCCCCTTACTCAAAATTTTTTTTAAAAGTCTTTTTAATGGCTTAAAAGCTAGAAGAGAAGTTTTTAAGGCTCCTAAGTCCAAACTTCTTATTTTACAGATAAAAAATAAATTAAATTTAAAAAAAATCAGACCAGAGAGAACATAATTTGCTTAAGGTTAAACAGCTCATTAGGTAGTAGAGTTGAGATTCCAATCCAGCAAAGTCCTCTTTGCACTGAGGCTCCATTATTGCATTCCTGACTCAAGAAAAACTAGTCCTGTTCATGTCTAACTTGTGGGTATTATGTCAAGAGCTAAAATAAGCTCTTTAAGGACAAACACTGGAGTCTATAGGAAGGAAAACAAGGTCCAGTGGAAAAGGAATAAGATTTGGTGCCAGGAGGGCCTGGGATAGAAGGTTGGCTCTGTAATGGTCAAACTTGGGTCCATTATTTCTCTGGGTCTATTTCTTCAGTAGTCAGTGTCTCTGTGCCAAGCCCTGTGCCAAATGCTGGGAATACAAAGAAAAATGAAAGACATTTCCTGTCCCCAAACAGCTCACTATCTATTAGGGGAAGAGGAGTAAACAATTATGTACAAAAATGCTATATGAGAATAAACCAAAATAATCCACAGAGAAAAGGCAGTAGAATTAAAAGAGACTGGGAAAGTCTTCCTGGACAAAGTGGGATTTCAGCTGGTACTTAAAAAGAAGCCGGTGGGGGGTGGGGCAGACAAGGGAAAATACAGGGAGTATGGGGATGGAGGGTCTTGTTCCAGGAAGGACAAAAAGGCTGATGTCAGAAAGTATAAGGTGTAAGAACTTATAAAGTTTGGGTGGGGTGGGGTGGAAAGGAGAGGCTAGGAAGAGCTTTGAATGCCAGAAAATTTTATATTTGATCCTGGAGCAACTGAAGTATAATGAATGGGGAAGTGAGGGGAGTGGGTTCACATGGTAGACCTGTGCTTTATGAAGATGACAGACTGAGTGGGGAGATACCTGTGGCAGGCAGCCCCACCTGAAGATTACTGCAAAAATGAGGGCCCCGGCCTAGCTGGTCTGTGAGACTCCTAATCTAGCTCCAGAAGTATTATCCTATGATTATTTCTTTTTTGCCTTTACATCCTCAGAACCTTTGGTACAGTGTCTGGCACAAGGGTAAGAGCTTAGTGAATGCCTGCTGATTGACTAAAGAAATGTCAAGAGTTGGGAGAAGGCTGAGAGATACCAAATTCTCATTTTACTTATGAAGAAATCAAGGTCCATAAATATCAACTATTAGTATATTCCTATCAGTCCCCAAGAATCAGTGGCAAAAACAGGGTCAGAACCGCTGTTTTCCCCACCAAAGATATTCCTGTGCCTCCAACCGCCAGCCCTGATGGACAGTCCATTAACAGCTGAGCCCAGGGCCAACTAAAATACCAGGCCTTTGGGAGGCAGCTGGGAGTCTGAGGTTGTTCAATGGAGGAATGGGATAAGGCTGGTCAGCTACTCTCTGGGACTTGAGGTGGGGGGTCCAGGGCCAGAGACATTTTCTCTAGACCTGCATTACCTACCCAGAAGGGCCTCTGAATTCTGAGAAATCCTAGTCTATGTGGATTGGAGATGGGGGTCTGAGGAGACCCCAGGAATGCAACAAGGCAACTGATCTTAGCAATACCTGCTTAATATGCTGTGAAGTCAGACAGCCTGACTGCTTTTGGCAAATGAAGGGTCCAAGCCCAGCACTCTTAAGCTCACACTTCCTTCCCAAGTGGTGTCATCCCCTAGTGGGGCCATGGCTTAAGGGACAAAATCCCTCACCACTCCATTGTACCTGTCTCAAAGCCCTAATTTCATCCAATGACAGCTTCCTCTGAGTTGGGAAGATCTCTGGAATACCACTTGAGCTCCAGTGGTTTTCTCCATAGTCCCCAGGCCTGCTTATATGCTGATCTGACTGTGATATTATCCTTGACTCTTTCCAAACCTACCAACTATCTCCTAATTGCTGAATCTGAGTCTTTGAAAAAAAAAAGTTTGCAAAGGATCTCCTTCCCCTTCTGCTCCAAGTTATGTTGCAAGGGAAGAATTGATGGGGAGAGGTAAGAATCTGGACAGGGACCCAGTTTAAATGCAGTGGCTTGAAGCAAGACGTTGGAATAGGGGTAGCACTGAAGGGCACAGCACAGACTTTTATTTGTGAATAATAAAGATTCGGTTCTGGTAGCCAGTCTATCACCTCCTCATTTGGGACTCAGAGACAATGGAGAATAATGTAAAGATCTCTAGGTTGGAAATCAGCAGATCTGGGTGTTAGTCCCGATTATTCAGACCTTTGGGAAATCAATTCACATTTGTCTGGACTTCAGTGCTTTCACCTATTAAATGAAGCATCTCAGCTTTTTACTTATGAAGAAATCAACTATTAGTATATTCTTATCAGTCCTCAAGAATCAGTGGCAGAAACAGGGCCAGAACCGCTATTTTCCCCACTAAAGCTATTCCTGTGCCTCATTCCTAACCTCTCCATCATTGCTGCTTACCCTCTCCTCCTCTGAGTTTCCATCACCCTGCTTTTCTCTTGATGCTCCTCCTCCCTGCTCCCTCTTTTTTCTCTCTCCTCAGCTGCATCCTTGTGTCACAACCCTTCAAGATTTTGTTCTGGGATCTCTTCTCTTTACACTTTCATGTGGATAACTCACCAGCTCCTGTGGGTTCTCTCTCTCCAGAGCAAACCTAGGTCAATGAAACCAGCCTCAGTCCTTTTTCTGAGCTGCCTATTGAAAATTCCAAATCGAATGTCCTGCAGGCAACTCAGACTCAACATGTCTGAAAAAAGACCTCTTCTTTCCCCCTTCCCAATTTCTGAACTCTCTCATTCCTGGTAAAGAGACCACCATTCTTCTAGTCACCCAATGGCTTCCTATCATCTCTAGGACCAAACAAGAATTCCTCTGATGCGATAACCTCCCCCCCCCCCCCCCCCCGGCACTCTTCTCTACACACTATGTTCAAACTTGCTTTTTTGACACACACTACTTGCAGTTCCAGTGCCCTGGACTTACCCCTTCCCTTCCCACTCTCCTTGCCTGGAACGCATCTTCCTCTTCACCTTCATCTCTTGGAATGTTTCCTTCAAGACTCGGCTTGTGACACTTTCTTCCTGAAGCCAGGGCTCGTACCCCCATCCATATCTTCCTCTCCAAGGTGACCTCATGTTCTATACTCTCCACACAAATATGTTCCCTTCCTAGCCCAGCCTCAGAACCATTTCCTTTTTGTCTATGTCTCTCTTCACCCTTCCACCTAGGATCACGCACAAAGGCATATCCCTTGACCCTTCTTGGGCTCCTCTGCAGAGGGTGCTCCCCAAATCATGGCCCATTCAAGCTGGGAGGGCCCTTGCCCATCTTGGCCTGAGGCCAGCAAAGGGGCTCGATCAAGGTCCTATGACCCACCAGGGACAGAGTTCTTCACTCTCAGCCCAGGGCCTTTTCCCATATTATAATGTGGCCTCCCCTGTACTCTCCCACTCTAATCAGTCCACAGGGCAGCAGAAAAAGGGCTGAATGCATCCATTAATGCTGGCCCTATCTTTGAACCTTGGCTTCCTTGCTCTTGCAGCTCTGAAATCTGGCCTCTGGGCATGTCACTCAGTTTCCTCATCTGTAAAATGGGAATGATAATAGCACCAACTTCCCAGGACTGTAGTGAGGTCCAAGTGAGATAGTAATTGTAAAGCACTTAGCATAGTGCTTCTAAAAGTTATTATTAATGCTGTCTCAGACACTTACCAACTGTGTGAGGCTGGGCAACCCAACTGACATGTCTGTTTCCTCAACTATAAAATGTGGAGGATAATAGCATCTACTTCCCAGAGTTGCTGAAAAGATCAAATAAGAGATCTGTAAAGTGCTTGGCATAGTGTCTGGCCTGCAGTCAATACTACATAAATGTAATTATTATCATATAGGGAAGATTAGGCCTTTGATATCCTCTCTAAACTCTCAGGTTGGATCCTCCAGACAAGGAAGGTCATAGTCTTTGCCCTGCCAACCTGCCAGATGAGAAATTGCTCGGTAATCGTGAGGAGCTCTTGGATCCTTTTACTCCTCAAGCCAAGAGCTTTAGGCTCAAACCCAAAACAGGTTTAAATACACTAAACCGAATTCACTTCAGTCACTCCTTATTGTTTCCTTCAAAGGCCCTGTCCCTCCCCCTCCCCCTCCACAGAACACATTTCTCATAAAGTAGTTTTATTTAATATTTCAAACAAACTGAAGCAGAGAGAAATTGACGAAAAATTAAACCCACCCACCCGCTCCTAGAAAAAAACTTGTCTGTTCTTCCCTGCCCCAGCTGGTGTCAGCAGCTTAAGACCCTGGGAGCCCCCTCCAGACCCTGGGGGCTCCTGCCTCAGCACATGGTCTAGGAGTGAGGCAGGACAGGAGCCAAGGCCTGCCCAGGGCCAAGGATCTCTGAGGGTGACTCGGCCTCCCTCTAGTGGTCTGATGTGAAGCTGCAAGTATCCAGAGCAGAGAAGGCTGGGGAGAACCCACCAAAACCAGCTCTAAGCCTCTTCTCCCTCCGCCCACCCCCCACCCACCCTGGCTGTGGCAGAAGCGAGAAGGCCAGCAGGCAGCGTGACCCCTCCCCCACCCCCCAATTGTAGCTGCTTCATTCTTCACTCACCTAATGCACACAAAAGCCTGTGGGATCCTCCTAGTCTCACCCAGGTGGATGAAAGCCCCAGGAGGGAACAAAGTGGGCAAGGTCAGACCCCAGAGCTTCCAGGCTGAAGGGCCCAAGGCCACCCCTCCCCAGCAAGGCCCTCATCCACTCCCCACAAGCTGGAAAAGGGGCCTCGGCTTTAAAGATGAGGAAAAAGGGCCTGGGGTGAGGAAAGGGGGCATTCTTCTTTGAAGAGGAGGAAAAAAAAAACCACCCAAAACCCAAAAGGAGAAAAACCAAGATCAAACAGAAAACTAGAAACTCCCGTGAGGTAGAGAGTCTGTGTTCAGGGCTGTCAGGAGTCTAAGAGATTTCCAAGCGAGTCTGCGGGCTCCTTGTCTGAGGTAAAATTTTATAAGTTTATTTCGGGCCCGGGGGTTGCGGGGAGACGGTGTCAGGACTCCTCCGTGCCGGAGTCGTCCTCGTCGTCACCGTAGCAGCTGTCGGCCTCCTCCTCCATATCGTCGTCCTCGTAGTAGTCATCGTAGAAGAGGTCCGAGCCCTCGTCCGGCGCAGGGGCCTTGGTCTTCACACAGTACTCCGCCAATGTTGTGGGCACCTTGACCCCATCCCGTTCCGCATCGACCTTGGTCCCCAGGACCTGCTTCCTGAGGAAAGGAGGGGAGAGAAGGATCAGGAGGCAGCAGACAAGAGCCAAAGAGCCCTGTCGACTTAGTCAGAACTCTGTCAAATGGAGCCGGGCCACCTGCCCGGCAACCTTGGGGGAAGGGGAATGACAGAAGGCAGAGTGGAAGCCAAGCGCCCCAGAAGCTGCTGGTGTCCTAAGGAAGGGGGCAGGGAGGGGGGATGCAAGCACAGGCCCAGCTCCCTCTCATCACCACCTGGAGGAGACCCTGAGCCTTCCTTCCTAAGGCCCATGGCTCCCCAGGAGGGACGGGATAAACAAAACAACTTCAGCACAGAGTTGTGGGTGAGAAGGCACAGCATTTATGGGACAGGGTCAGGGCACTGCCAAGGACCGGGAGGGTGCTCGCCAGGCACAGATATAGGCCTAAGGGGCCACAGCAGGAAGAACTCTTGCCCTGAAGGCCCAGTTCTAGGACAAGAATGCACTGTCTCCTATGTTGCTGCTCAGGGGCCCGAGACCCAAAGAGGCAATGACAGGACCAAGGCTGGCTGACCCCCAGAGAGCCCAGACTCTGACTTCGGTCTGACCCGGCTACTTCCCTATCAACCAGAGGCCTCTTTCGAGCTTCTCAGGCTCTTTCCAGTCACAATGTTCTGTGCCTGAACAATAGGATGGCAGCTGATACTAATTTCGATGGCTCACAGGGTGCAGTGTACTAAGAGAAATAGAAGATGAGGCTAAGGAAACAAATAAGGACATAGGAGAGAGGCTTTCATTACCAGACTAAGGACTTTCATCTTTGGAAAATGGATATTCATGGAAAGTAAAATGAGTAGAGGGACAAATAAAAGATTTCTGAAATGTGTGCCTAAGGAAATTGGGAGGATAGTAATGTCATTAATTAAAAAAGAAGACTTAAGAGAGAAGCAGAAAAAGAGCAGTAGAATGGAGTAAATTATCTGTCATAAAACAGACATGAAAGAACTTTTATAGTGGAAGGTGGTATGGAGGACATGGGAGGAGTGTGCAAATATTACTCTTATCAGAAGTGGCTCAAAAAAGTGGTAAACACTCATGTGGGTACAGAAAAAAAGGAGGGGGCAGGAAAGCTGATAAAAGAGAGGGGGGTCAGAAGCAAAACACTTGAGGAGGGACAGGGTGAAAGGGGAAAGGGTGAGGGGAAAGAGAGAGAAAGAGAGAATGGAGGAAATACATAGTAATCATAACTGAGAAAAAAATTTATGGCAAATTTCTCTGATAAAGATCTCATTTCTCAAATATATAAATAACGACATCAAATTTATAGAAATAAGAGCCACTCGTCAACTGATAAATGGTCAAAGGATTTGAATAGGCAATTTTCAGATAAAGTAATCAAAGCTATCTACAGCCATATGAGAAAAAGCTCTAAATTGCTATTGATGAGAGAAAGGTAAATTAAAACAGCTCTGAGTTACTACTCACACCTGTCAGATTGACTAATATGACAGAAAAGGAAAATGACAAATGTTGGAGTGGATGTGGGAAAATGAAGATCTTATACACACTGCAGATGAAGTGATAAAATGATTTAAGCATTCTCTAAAGCAATTTGGAATTATGCCCCAATAAAGGGCTATAAAACCATTCATACCCTTTGACTAAGCAATGCCCTTAGGTCTGTATCTCAAACAGACAAAAAAGGAATATTTATAGCTGCTCTTTTGGTGGTGACAAAGAATTGGAAATTGTCAAATGGCTGGACAAGTTGTGATATGTGATTGTAATAGAATATTATCAAGCTATAAGAAATGACAAGCAGAATGCTCTCAGAAAGACCAGCAAAGACTTACACGAACTGATGCAAAGTGAAATGAACAGAACCAGGAGACAGTAATAGCAAAACTGTATTATCATAATCAATTGTGAATAACTCAGCTATTCTCAGCAATATAATGATCCAAGACAATTTTGAAGGATTTGTGATGAAAAATGCTATTCCTTTACAGAGAAAGGACTGAAGAAGTCTGAATGAAGATTAAAGCATAATTTTTCTTGGGGTTTATTTTTTTTGGTCTATTTTTCCCCCCATAATATGACTAATGTGGAAATAGGGTTTTGCATGTTTAAATATGTATAATCTATATCAAATTGCTTGCTTTCTCAATAGGGAGAGGAGAGAGGTAGAGAATTGGGGATTCAAAAATGAATGCTAAAAATTGTTCTTATGAGTACTTGGCAGGGGGAAAATAAAATATTACATTTCTTTTAAAAAGAAAAGGATATTGAGATAACAGACAAGAGGAATAGATACTGAGTTGAGAAGCCAGCAGGACATCTAGCAAACAGATGGAAATGTGGGTCTGGAACACAAAGAGAGATCAGGGACAGGTCAAGGATATAGAATGAGAGGTTTCTGAATAATTGTTGATGTTGTGGGAGTGAAACAGATCATCATGGCAAAAAAAAAAGAAAAAAAAAGAAAAAAATCTAAGGATAAGGACTTGAAGAGCATCTGCATCACTATCCCTATGCAGTTTAGACAATATTTTGATTTCTGGAGATAAGTATTACTGTGTGTGTATGTGTGCCTTTTACCTATCTACCTTAGAACTAAAACTGTAGAATGGCTTCAGGATGTCCTAAAAATAGCAGAAATATGTCCCTTTTTCATCAATATCTCCTTAGCCAGACTTTGCTAGGCCACAACGATCCCTAGGCATCTCTGAAAAACACAGGGATGAATAGTTACCTGTATGCAATAGGGATACTTTGCCTTCTGGAGAAAGCTGCCTCCAAGAGCCAGTCATCTTAGAGATGAAACCTTGAATGAAACACTGATACTATAATTGAAATCCTGCCACTTTCTGCCACCTACAAAGCAATCTCCTTCATTCTTGTGTGTATGGGAGAATATACGATCTGTTTCAGTTATGCTCTCTTTGGACTGCTGGCCCTCACAGGATCCAAGTTCTCCAGAGATGGAGCTCAAGGCACCAGGATGGTTTGGCCCAGGATCCAAATCATTTAGCTGAGCTGGGAATCCAATTCCAATAAACTGGAAAGCTTCTCAAAGGATGGAGTGATATATTTAAGCCTGATAGGGAAGGGGAAAGACTATGTATATTCTTTTTTCTTTCTTTCTTTTTGCTGAGGCAATTGGGGTTAAGTGACTTGCCTAGGGTCACACAGCTAGGAAGTGTCTGAGACCAGATTTGAACCCAGGTCCTCCTGACTTCAGGGCTGGTGCTCTATCCACTGCGCCACCTAGCTGTCCCGACTATGTATATTCTTGATAGGAAAGGAAGGAGAAGGTACTTTGTTTGCAACAGTGAAGTAGTATGGTGTAGTAAGAATAAGAAACCAAGAAAGATCCAGAAAACCTGAGTTTTGATTCCCAAAATTATTTCATTTCTCAATCCCGATTTCTTCATCAGTAAATTTGGAATATTTATCATCTCCTGGGGTAGTTGGAAAGAAGCAGAAGTACTACAAAGAAACAAAGTACTACACAAATATGAGTTGCAGAAATGGTTTTTGAAAACAGCTTAATTCTTAAAACATGAACAGGACAAAGAATACATACAAAAGTAAGATATTGAGGGGTTAGTTTTGTTTTTTTTTTAGTGCTTGATATGGAGAATTCTGAATTTCTGCTCCAATGCAGGACAAGCTAGATTCTCTCAGTGGAAGGGGCTGCTGGGAATTATTCAATTAAGAACTTAGTGATAAAGAAGGTGACAAGCATACTGCCCGTGGCATCTCCTATAAGACCTCATTCAAGAAGCTACTTTACTTTCTAATTTTCTCTAGCTAGAAGTGATCCTTTCATTCCTGTTACATGATTTTTTTTTTTTTTTTGCACTTCTCAAATTACACTTTATACTGTAACTTATGTGTGTGTACATGTCTTAAAGATGGTGTGTGCGATGAACTGGAAAGGGACCTGGGCTTGGGAGTCAAGAGAAGCTGGCTTCAAAGCCCACCTGTAGGGCTGACTCTGTGACAATGGGAAAGTAATATAATTTTTCTTAATCTATCAATAAACATTTGTTCTGCAAGCTAAGCACTGTTGCTGGGGCTAAAAAAAAAAAATTCAAGGCCTATATACTTTATCAGGAGAAACAAGTACAAGTGTTTCAAAAGTCTTAGTGCTTTAATGATTTAAAACTGCATCAAGACTTTTGGATACTCTGGTTAAAATTATATACAAAATATCTACATAAAAATACAAATTAAACAGTTACTAGTTAAATACAAAGTGGTTAAATACAAAGGGAGGGTAGTGCTTTAGATAGAAATAGGAAAGTCTAGAAGAATGGTCAGTTTGAGGAAAAGATGAGTTTTGTTCTGGACATGCTGAGTTTAAGATGTTTTCCAGGGTTATCCTACTTTGAAATTCCCAATAGTCAGGTAGTAATAAGAACAGAATAGAACTAGATATGCTAGAGATGGCAATTATTTAAATGGAGATGATAATTAAACCCACATTTACTGATGAGGTCAATAAATGAGAATCTCTATAAAAAAAGGGAAGAAGGTCCAGAACAGCATCTTTAGGAGGACCCACAGTGAGGAAGCAGGATTTAGGGGATAAAACAGCAAAGGAGATTGAGAAGGAACAATCAGATGGGTAACATGAAAAGCTAGAGGAGTGAGTATTCAGAAAGGGAAGGTAAACTAGTCAACAGTTTCAAATATAGCCAAGAGAGGTCATGAAGGGTGAGAACCTAAAAAAGACAATCACTTCTGATAAGAAATCCTTGATAACTTTGAAAAAGGTAGTTTCAAAATTTGAGGTCAGAACACAAAGAGTTAAGGCAAGCAGAAAAAGCAGAAACAAGGAATAAGGACAGCTTGTTCTAGGAGTTTAACAAATGGAGGTAAAATATAGAATAAAAGCTTGAAGGAATGGCAAGGTGTAGTGAAAGTTTTTAAAACACAAGAAAAACTTGGGCAGTTGGGGGAAAAAAAGGTAAGGAGAGAGGGGATAACTGAGGAGGTTAATTTACTAAAGAAGATGGGACAAGAAGGTCAAAATCATGCAGCTTAAAAGTCATCTTCTTTCCAGATCCCCATTAGGTACTTCCTCTTCCCCTCAACTACCCTGTTTTTATTTTCTTTATATTTATTCTCTATGTCCTTATTTAGGTACTTTCTGCCTATCCAACAAAATGCAAGCTCCTTAAGAGTAGGCACTATCTCAAATATGTAAATAACTTTGCCAACCTATAAAAATTTAAATCATTCCCTAATTAATAAATGGTCAAAGGATATGAACAAGCCGCTTTCTGATGAAGAAATCAAAACAGTTTATAGTCATATGAAAAAATACTCTAAATCATTATTGATTGGAGAAATGCAAATTAAAACAATTTTGAGATATCATTTTACACTGACAGAAGGAGAATGTGACAAATATTGGAAGGAATGTGGAAAAATTAGGACCTTAATTCACTGTTGGTGGATCTGTTAGCGGTTCCAACCATTTTAGAGAGAGATTTAGAATTATGCCTAAACCCAGCAATATGACTATTAGGTCTGTTTCCCAAGATGATTAGGGAAGATGGCTTTCTAAAATATTTATAGCAGCTCTCCTTGTGGTGGCAAAGAATTGAAAAATGTGAGGATGTCAACCAGGGAATGGCTAAATAAATTGTGGTATAGTTCATGATGGAACATTATAAGAAATTCTGAGCTCAAAAAGTGTAGGGGATTATGTCAAGTGATTCTGAGATGAGGCAATCCATGGGGAATGACCTCAATTTTCTCAGCAAAAGAAGAGATGAGGTTCTAAGTAGAGAGCTCAGAGGTTATAGGAATATTGAGATGAGGACTGAAATACCTTCTGTGAGGAATGAAATAGGGACCTTCACTTATAGAGGACTGTCTTCTTGCAGTGAGGGTCTAGTTGATGTTGGGTAACGTAAATCTGGGGTATACCCAAACAGTACAGTAGAGAAGGGATGGGGGGAATAATCTAGGGCCAGGCAAGGGATGAGTGGTGATAGGATAAAGGCTGAAGGAATTAAGAGGAAAAGGTAGAGCCGAACTGGTTATCTACAAGCTCAAGATTGGCAGGGGAAAAAAGTGAAAGGCAAGCAAAAGTCATAATGGCCTGAGAAATATCAAGAATAACAGAAGAATTAGAGGTCACAAAGAACTAGAAAATATTCAGAAGGGAAATGATGGAGGGAAAAATGCAATGACAAAAAGAGGAACATATGGAAGCAAGAGTTTTGAGGCAATGGCTGAGGTGGGGAATAGGTTGGTCATTACAGAGTAGTCATTCCAAAGGCACAATGGAAAAGGCTGAGTACAATTGGAGTAGAACAGTTATGGGGCAGATTAAGTTGTGTTTTTTGTTGTTGTTGTTGTGAGGCATTTGGGGTTAAGTGACTTGTCCAGGGTCACACAGCTAAGGAAGTGTTAAGAGTCTGAGGTCAGATTTGAACTCAGGTCTTCCTGACTTCAGGGTTGGTATTCTATTCACTGTACCACCTAGCTACCCCTATGGGGCAGATTAAGAAGATGAGGAGGAGACAACAGGAGGTTGGAAAAAGGGGACATGGAGTCAGAGTCAGTGAAATGTCCTGAAAAAGTCTTAGGAAACCAAGCTCTCCTTCCCTCCACCCCTTTTCAGTTCTCTCTTAGGTCATTTCTCTTGGTTCTGAATTTGCTCCCTCCTCTTATCCTCTAGCTCTCATTCTTCTCCCTTGCATCCATCCATTTACCTCTCAATGTACTCCTTTCCTCCTGGACCCTCTGGCCCATTCGGTGATGGCCTACATTTAACACTCCACCACAATGAACAAATCTCTCTGAACTTAGAGCCTCTTCTCATATTCCATCCTCATGATAAAAGTTCTCTCTGAAACTCGATTTCCTCTTCTATAAAATATGGATAATACATACATCCCCTTGGAGTAAGCTGGGAACTCACGGGCCCTCTAGCCTAACACATTCGTGAACATGCTCAAAGATCAACCAGCTTTTGTGTGAAGGAATCCATTGCCTCCTAGATCACTCAGCACAGTGTCAGCACCAAGTAGATGTTTAATGTTGACTGACTGACTGACTGAATCACAGTACTTACCCCAAAGGCTGGTTGTGAAGTTCAAGCGAGGTAATAAACAGAAAGTGCTTGGTAAACTATAAAATGCAATATACAAGTAACAGTTGCGCTGCTGTTTCCTCTAACACAGCTAAAGCACTAGGTTTTCCACCTACCAGGTGCTTAATATTTGTTGAATAAGAAAACTATTCCCCATCTACATAAATCACTCATAGCCTGCCTACTGCTGGGCATGATGTGGCACCAGGGGAACATGTGGGTGTGGCCACTGCCTGCCTCTATCCTCCACTGTCACACTGAGGAGGATGACTCCACTATACTGCCTTGCCACCAAGATTCCAAGGCAGTTGTGAAGAGAGCCTTATACCAACCAAAGCACCATAGGAATGTGAAGGGCCTGACAGGCAGCTCCCTCCCACTCACCGGATGATGTCTGTATATTCCCGGTCCTTCCCTTTGCTGTCTTTCCATTTCCTGTACATCACGGAAGCATCCACGTTGGCTGGTGAGAAGGTATTGGGCTCATTCAGGAGGGAGATCACGCTCAGGAGGATGGTCCTACCAGCAAAGGAAGGATGGAAAAATCACACTGAAGTCATTTACTCAGAAGCAGCACCATGCTGAGATCCTCCCTGGCTAGCAAGAACCTTTCAGAATGACCCAGACATTTCTCATGGCACAAAGAAATGAAGTCTACCCACAGTGCTGTCAAGTAAGAAAGTGCCCACTTGAGACAGACTTTGGGGATGAGAGAAAGGCCCTGGAAAGGAAGCCTATGGAGGAGAAAGGTGATGTTTCTAGGCAACTGACTGAGAAGGAATGTGGCTCAATGAAGAGTGCTGCATTTGGAGACAAAGAACTGGGTTCAAGTCTTGGCTCTGTTTAACTCACTCCTGGGACCCTGGGCAAATGTTTTCTCTTGGATCTCAGGTTCATTGGACGAGGCGGCCAAGAGTCTGTTCCAAATCTAAATCTATGAGGCGAATGGCATGTGACAATCAGCTGTGCCTATGTCTCCCGAGAGTCTCTGCACTGAAAGAGAACTTCGAGCTGGATTAATCCAGTCCAGTCTGTGCTTGAACAAGAGCCTCCCTTCCTTTACAATGGTCATTCATTGACACTGAATACTTCTAGTGAAAGGGAACCAAATCCAGTGCAGTTCACTTTTAGACAGTGCTAAATAGTTGTCAATGAGCTTTTCTTTACACTGAACCTCAAATTGGCCTCTGAGCTCCACAAGTCAATGCTGTCACACCTTCTGCACATAATATACACTTAATGTTTGCCGAATAAATAAAATGAATGAAAAATTTGTCTTCTATTACTATGAATAGTATATCAGAGTACTGGTTGTGCACATGGGCTAAGTGCTTGGCCAGGAGAGAAACATTCCCTCTGCTATTTCTATTTTTCTCCCTGTCATTAAATTGCCATGGGTCTTTGGGCAAATGACTTCTGCTCTGATCAGTAAAATGTTCCTTGGTCAGTTCAATGAGGAGGTTGCTCCAAATTTTCAAGGTCTCTTTCTTTCCTGACCTTTTACAAATCTAGAAGATGAGGAGGGATATGGAGAACAGCATCTCCATTCTATCCTTCTATCTCTGCAGTTTTTTAAGTCTAGTGATTGCTAGGGAGGAGCAGAGAAATGTCAGGCTAATTGATGCCCAAAATCACCTCCTCAGGCCCTCAACAAGGGAGTGCTCACATGATCCAATCTGGATCAGGTAGGTTTTGCTGCACTTAGCTCTTGTAAATCTTGTACAATACTCAATGTAGTCTTTCTAAGAGCTATATGGTCATGAATTAATACCCCTTTCTCAGTGGGACTTACCACCCCTTGGGGGGAACTCACCTGACATTTTGGGTGGGGTTCCATCGCTCAGAGGGAAGCTCTCCGCTCTGGGGATCATCTACTGGAGGGTGGAGGATTGAGATACAAACATCCCCAGTCTGGTCAATAAAAGGGGGGGCAGGAGAGAGAGGGAAAGAGTGAGAAGAGAAAGAAATTTTAGCCTTTGTAGTCAGTCCAGAAATTGAAGTCCTTTTTCAGGGGAGATAAGTCAAACTGATGTGGGAGACAAGGATCTTTCCTTGAATAAACCTTGCTCTACTCCAGCGGGAAGACAGGCATCTACATGCCCAAAGCTAGTCTCACAGACCAGGATGTATAGTTCAAGCTAATTTCATCCACCATTTGGCCTGACTTAAGGTTCTAGCTACCTGCTTGTCCAAATCCATGATACTTTCAAACTGAAACACCCTCCACCCTGAAACTGGCTTCAGGTCAGACACTAAATTGGTCCAGTCTCAAGGCAAGTCTCAGCTTGTACAAGACAAATAAATGCTTTGGAATATAGAATGAGGCAGTCTCATCTCAGCTCTCATTTTAAACCTCAGAGTAAGGATGTGCACAAAGGCAGTCAGCAGATGCAGTCTCTTTGAGGGCGGGGCCCTGATTTTTACTTCTCTAGCACCCAACAGCACATAGCAGTCAAGTCATATAGCAGGCATGTAAATACTTGTCCTGCTGGGTACCTCTGGGGAAGGACTCATAAAAACTTCAGGAATCCCAAGGGGCAGAAACAATCTGGGGCTTACCTCATAGATGTTTGGGTGCCACATTTTTGTGAGGAACCGGAAAGCTGGAGGGGAGTAGGGGTAATCAATAGGAAACTTGAGGCGGGCCTGAGGAGGGAAGTAACAAGGAAAAAAAATGAGAAGGGAATGGCAGCATGTTCCTATGTCTCCTTGTAAAATAGAAAAAGCACCAGCCTTTTCCTAAGTTCCAATCCTGCCTCCAAGATGTTTACTAGCTGTGTGATTGGGCAAGCTGGTTAACTTCTTTGAATCTAAATTTCCTAATCTTCAAAATTGGGCCAATAATACTGATGATCATACCTCAGGGGGCTAAGGTGCTTTGGGAACTTTACAGTACTAAGTGTTGTTGTTATTTTGGTGTAATATATATAGGGACTCTAGACTGGGAATCAGAAGAGCCCTGAGTTGTAGGTATGGTTCTGCCACTACTCAATGACTTCAGTCAATCACTCCATCTTTCTACATTCAGACATGAAAGCTGTTATTATCATGGAAGAAAAGAGCCCTATGTGTCCCTAAAGATAGGTAGAGAATTCTTTCTATACTCTTCCCTGCCCTTTTCATAATAGTTTAAACACAGTCTAGTCTCTTTATAAAAAATCCATTCTTCATCCATATGAGGCCAATAACTTTGCCAGAGTGCACCTGGTTAGACTCTGCTCCTGACACAAGTGATTTCAGGCCTCAGGCGTCCTTCTGGGCTGCTGATAGCACAGTACCTATCATTTATTTTTTCCCTGTCAAAATTAGCATCCAAGTTATCCTTCCTTTTCTACCCTTGTGCCTAGAGCCCAAAGCCCTCTAAGGGTAGGAACTCCAGACTCGAAGTGTCTGCCAGAAGATCAGCTCATAGCCCCACTTGGCCTTGTTATTAAGGGAACTCTCTGCCAGCACACAGCTGGGTTTCTGGTCCTTGGAAGGACCCAAAAGACTTGAGGAAGCACTTTTTAAAACAGGGACTTTAAAGAGGGGTAGGGATCTTGATTTAATAAAAATCACTTCCTTCTGTTGGCTGTGACTTGAACACAGGTCTCTCTGATGTAACCTGTGCCAGTGTGTTGCAAAGCTTTTGTGATGACAGCTTTGTTGTTTTCCTCTTTGGCTGACCAGCTGATGAAGCAGGTAAATAGAGGAAGTACAACTCAGATGTTTTTGTTTATTGGAAGCCATTTAGGATGGCCAGGCCCTGAACCTCAGCTGCTTGAAATACGTATGAAGTCAGGCTATGCCTTAAGGTTGACCAGCAAATGGCATCTTTATTTGTGATAAAGGACAATCACATATATATTTTTCCAGGAGAATCATTTTATCCAGTGATAAACCCTCAAAGGTACAGCTAGATGCCAAATCACCCACAGCAGTCCCTCCTGCCCCCAAATTCTGTAACCTTTTTTGGAAATGTTAAGCACAAGGAATTAGTTCATGGCTACTAGTTTCCAACTTTCTTTCAAATACAGAGAATATCTCAATTCTCAACACTGACTTCAAATTTGGAGAAGTTGGTTTCGTTTTTGAGGCTGACAATTCTGAAAGAAGCAGTCTTTGAGATAAGACTGTAGCAACAAAAGAAAGTGGTATCAGAAGTAGATGCACTATGATACAACATATATATCCCTGGAAAGATTCATCCTGTTCTACCCACACCAAAAAATATATCTAGAGTTGGTGAAGAGAGAATAAAATAAGTCTGAGACTCTTTAGCAGATCCATTCTACTCAGGGTTCAGCAGAAAACTGGTCAAAGAGAATGGGAGAATAATTTTTTTAAGAACAAAAAGGTATGTGACCTTGGACAAGGCCCTTCTCAAGTAAAGGCTGGAAGACCTTTCATTTGGCATGATCTATAATATTCTTATACATTCTATATACAGGGAATTCCTATACATGAACAAGAAAGAATGAAAAATTTGCACTTATTTTTTAAGTGCATACTCTGTGCTAAGCACTGCATTGAATCATGGGGTTAAAAAAAAAAAAAAGGCAAAGACTGTCCCTATCCTCAAGGAACTTACATAGGGAGGCAATATATATATATAGGGGAATTAATGTCCAGAGAGGAATATTTTAGTCCAGAAAGTTACATGGACAGAATGAGGCTGTAGGGTAGTAGACTGACACACCCCATCCAGGAACAATGGCAGAGTTCATCTGAACATGATTCATCCTGTTCACACTGAACTAAGTGAACTAATTCTATGATTCTCTCTAGGTCTTCTCCCTTCTCTATAAAATGAAAGAGATAGACTAGACCTTTTCCAATTCAGTCTATGAACTTGTATGAAATCAATGGAAATGATCCAGAAGGCAGTGTCTGATAAAGAACAACAAACAATAGATTATTCTAGGAAACAACAAATAGATGTCAGCCACATGTATGATTCTGGTTATTACATCAAAGGTAGATCTGGCTAGTTATGTCATATCTAGCAAGCTTACTAGCAGGTAAAAATAAGCTTTCTCAGAAAAGGACTAAACAATTCACCATCTTTAAGGAGGACTAGTCTTTCAGCACAAAAGCTGGTCCCATCTCCCCAATAACATCCCCTCTTCTCTGGAAAGATGAAAAAAATCAGGTTTAGGTTGACATACCCAGTTCAGATCTGCAACCCAGAGTTCACATCCTGAGTCCCACCCTAAGGTCCTTTAGGCTTCAAACCAAAAACAAACATCAGGCACTAGTCTGTGAGACTTCTGGAATTACACCCTTTACAAAACTGGCAGCTGGGCCTCTGGCCCATTGGGTAACAGCCGTTAAAAGATTAGCACAATAATGCAAACACAGACATCTGCCTTGCCAGCTCCAGCTTTCCCCTTGCCTACCATCCCCAGACATTGATCTCTTGTGGTTTCTCCCCAGTTGATATGGTTTAGTCACAGCTTCAACCTGCACTTTGGGCCAAGGCAAAACCAGGATGTCTTGGGCCTGTAGGGAAAGGAAGGTAGCCTTGCAATCAAAACCCAAGAACAAGGATCTGAAAGCCTGTTCGTGCTCAGAGAAAGATGCTTTATTACATGGTTCTAGACTTGGCCCATGAAACCAGGGCTGACCTCTTATCTGGTAATCCTACTCCAGCTCCCATCCAGATCTCTGCCACCCCCCCCCCAAATGGGATAGAATAGTACCAGAGTGAGTAAAGCCTAAACCATTTGCAATTATAACATTTCTGGTGTTAAAATAAAGAACAGAAAAATTATTATTAAGATTGTAAAAACCGGGGCAGCTAGGTGGCACAGTGGATAGAACACCAGCCCTGAAGTCAGGAAGACCTGAGTTCAAATCTGCTCTCAGACACTTAACATTCCCTAGTTGTGTGACCCTGGGAAGTCACTTAACCTCAATTGCCTCAGCAAAAAAAAAAAAAAAAAAAGATTGTAAAAACCCCAAAGCGCAGGTCTCTGGAGAAACTATTCAAGAACATTTACTGAATTGAATTTGCTGGCCTTAGAGTCACAGGAAGAGAGGAAAAAAATGGAAAGCCCATTTTAGGGGGCAAATATAAGCCCTGACTTTTCTTTGTAAAAGCCCAGGATGTTAAAATCCTTAGCAAAGGGCCCAAGGAAAAGCAAACCTCCTCAAGAAAAGTCTGGTTCCATTATTAAGGGGAGCAATAAAGCAGCAGATTTCTGCACTGGCCCTGCAGGGGCTAAAGGAGCAACGGGGTCTTGGCTGGGAAGTGTGACACAAGTTTCTTTGGCTGAATGGGGCTTGAGAGGTTACCAAGTTGAACCATCTATAGGGGACACCTCTTCTGAGCTGGCCTGTCACAAATGGGATTAGGAATGAGGAAGGTGAACCCCCTCCCCCTTTCCTGAAATGCCAGTTGTGGTTGCTTTTCAGTCATTTTCTGGTTTGCCTGGGAAGCCTGTGATGCTTTCATTGGAAGGCTCCAGATAGCAACAGCCTTCTAGGTCCAGCAATCAGACAGAAAGCCTGCTTCCAACTCAGCTTCAAACCAGCCTCCTCCCCCTGCCAGACTCTCTGTTCCCCAACAATAGGGTACTCTGCACTCCACTAGCTCCAAAGGACACCATGAGGGATTGGAGAGCAGCTATATCCAGGGCTCTTTGTTTCTTCTGGGGAGGGGAGAAGAATAGGGAAAAGGGAAACAGGGTAAGGAGCACGAAGACAGCAAAGTGGGGCAACACAAACCCAGAATTAATGAAAGGGCATCACACCACAACTCCCTAAATGAGAACAAGGAAAAGTATCCTTATCTTTTAGGGCTAGAGAATATAGGGAAAAAATATCATAAAGATGGTGGTAGTGGTTTTTAGGAGTAAGGA
This sequence comes from Myrmecobius fasciatus, assembly GCA_023553655.1. Lineage (NCBI taxonomy): Eukaryota > Metazoa > Chordata > Mammalia > Dasyuromorphia > Myrmecobiidae > Myrmecobius > Myrmecobius fasciatus. Next base: position 305,190 of record JAJPUD010002610.1, read on the forward strand.
GAAAAAAAGATGAATGAATGGACTTATCTTAGGGAACATATAGTAAAGGAAAGGAAATTTAAGGTTGAGAGGGGGAGATAAGAAAGGGGTTCAGACTACCCAGGAGACAATTTTTGAGCAGCAGGGGGTAATTAAAAATAAAGGAAGCTGATTACTGCTGGTGCAGTATCTCACAGAAGTGAGTTTAAAAGCTGAGAGATGTATGTATGAGGTGAAGAAGAGAATGATCCTGGGAAATGGATGTGGGGGTATGTATCTAAGAAAAGGGGGAATCTCTCTTGAATATGGTCATATTTGTGTGTGTAGACAATATGCCCATCAAAGAGATGGGGTAACCAAGTGTGTGTGTTATGAAAATCTATTGTGTGAACCAAGAATAAAGAAGTGTGTGCATATGTATAAGATAAAGCAATATTGGGGGGGTTTGTGTGATATAGGTCTAAAAGGAGGGAACCACATGTGTATGTGTGTTTGTAAAAGATAAGGGAATTCTAGGACATATGGATGATGGAAGAATCTAGTCTTTGTGTGTAATGCATGGGATAACCATCCTCTGTATATGTCTGTTAGGTGATAGAAATGATAGAATCCCCTAGTGAGCGTATTTGTATGTAAGAGATGCAGGTAGCTATCTTATGTGCATGTGTGTAAGAGAAGAGAGAATCTATTCTGTATGTGAATGTAAGGAAAAGTATCGTGCAAGTGTGAAAGAGATAAACGAATCTATTGTGTACTTGGGTAACAGATGAATCTATCACGCATTTGTGTACAAGAAATGAGAATCTATCATGTGAGCACAGGCATGATGCACATAAAAATCTATTCTATGTATGAGATAAAAAAGAAAGTCTATTGTATGTTTGCAGAATCTAGTTTGTAAATGTGTGAGACTCACATGTATGTAAAAGAATTCATTGTATGGGAGAGCTTGACAACATAATTGTGCATGTTGTGTAAATGGAGAGAATCTTTTGAGTGTGTAAGTGTGTTGCATATGTATGAAGAATCTACCTTGTGCATGCTGGAGAATACCATGTATATGAGGGCCTACATATGAGGGGAAAGAATCTATCATGTGTGTAGAGGGGAGAGACTATCACCTTTCTTCTGTGGGAGAATCTTTTGTGTGAACATGAGTAAGGCAGGAAAATTTACCACAACGCTTTTGTAAAAATTAGGAAAATCTATCATCAGCATACATATGTATCTCCAGAATAATATGTGCACACAGAATATCATGTGAGAATGTATTATATATGTGTGAGAATTTACCCTCTTTCTGTGCATTCATATGTATTGAAAAGATCTAGCCTATATGTGTGTGGGAGAGGAGAAAGAAGGAAATAGAACCTTTGCCTGTGTCTGCAAGTATAGAGCAGAATCCAGGAAGACAAGCTATCCTGTTGTAAATATGAATCAAGGAACCCTTCAAGTCAAAGAAATGGTAAGAACCTCTACCATGGGAAGGTAAAGTATAGAAGATCAGGAATCAAACATTATGGGGTGTGTGTGTGTGTGTGTGTGTGTGTGTAAAAGGAGGTGGAAAAATACATCTGTAAGGGCAATGTAGAAAGAACCTGCCACTGGGTGAGATAAGGGATCGGGAATCTACAGTGAGAGGCAAGAAACGGGAATATACAAGGGAGAATTAGAAAGAGGGAATCTGGGGGTAGGGCTGTGTGTGTTAAAAGAAAACACACCACGGTGGGGTAACAAATGGGAGATCTATCATGGAATGGAGTAAGAAATGGGAAATTTACCATCTGGGGGTTATAAGAGATGGAGAAATCTATCATGGAGAGGAGTAAGAGATGGAGGAACCTACTCTATACGGGGAAAGAGATAGGGAATTTATTATGGGGGTAAGGGATGGGGAAACTACCATGGAGGTAATAAATAGATGGGAGAAATCTACCAAGGAATGTAATAGATGGGGGAAACTACCATAACTGGGGGAAGGGGAGTAATAGAAGAGGGATTCTACCACGGGTCTGGGGAGTAAGAGATGGGGAAACCTACCAAGGGAGGGGTCGGAGAAGGGAACCTACCACGGTGGGGAGGGGAGAGGGGGGGAGGATCAGAGAAGGAGAACCTACCACGGCGGGGGTGGGGGCCAAGGAACCCCACCGGGTGGCTGGGTTCCCCGCGGCCTGGCCCCCGCGTTAGGGATCGGGCTGCTCTCTGCCTTACCTTGAAGTAGCCGCCCTCGTAGTAGGTGTTGGGGGGCCCGAAGATGGCCACCTCCCAGTTGTACAGGTCGCCCTCGTCCACCAGGGTCACCCGGAAGCCCTCGACCGGCTCCTCCTGCAGCCCCTTGAGCTCCAGAAGCAGTGCCTTCTGCGAGCTGGGCACCAGCGGCCGGGCCATGGCGGTGGAGGAGGAGGCAGTGGCAGCGGCAGCGGCAGTAGCGGGGGTCGGGGAGGCGGCGGCAGCGGCAGGGGCAGCGGCGGGGGCCGAGGTCGAGGGGC
>JAJPUD010002611.1:0-33513 GCA_023553655.1 Myrmecobius fasciatus
ACTCATTTATTATTAAAGAGGGTTTTTGGTTTTTTGAGGAGGTAGAAAAAAATTAGAAAGGATGCAAGAGGTAGTGATAGTGATATTAAACATAAAAAAGAATATCAGTAAGTCATTAAAAATAACAGAAGAGAACAGAAGGAAATTTAGAAGGGGATACATACAGGCAGGGCAGCATTGCTACTCTCATGATACATTTGAAGTAATAAGGAAGCCATGCTATATTTATGGTATAGTCACAGGCAGTCTTCTTGTTCTGCTCTCCCTTGTTTAGATGTTTGTATTTGTTGAAGTTTGTCATGTTCATAATGATTAAAAGGGAAATTTTAAAAGAAAAAAATAAATTTACTGATTTGTGGGGACATAGAGATTTGCTATATGACCAGCAGTCTTATACATATGCAAAGAGACCTATGGTTTTTAAAAGATAGGGCTTTTTAAAATAGCTTTTTATTTTTCCAAATATATGCAAAGACAGTTTTCAATATCCATCTTTGCAAAACCTTGTGCTTGAAATTTTTCTCCCTTGCTCTCCACTTTTCCCCTCCCCAAGACAGTAATTCAATTCTTCTAAACATATTTCCATATTATCATACTGTGCAAAAAAAAATCAGATTAAAAGGGGGGGGGGACACGAGAAAGGAAAAAAAAAACCAAGCTAACAAACAACAACAAAAAGGTGAAAATGCAATACATTAATCTACATTTACTCTCCATAATTCTCTCTCTAGATGAGAATATCTCTGTCCATCACAAATCTATTGGAATTGTCTTGAATCACCTCATTGTTGAAAAGAGTCAAGTCCATTTCAACTGATCATCATATAATCTTGTTATTGCTGTGTACAATGTTCTCTTGGTTCTACTCACTTTACTTAGCATCAGTTCAAAACAAAGGTTTTTAAAAAAATGGTTAGGGAGGAGGAGATTGTTGTTGCTCAAGCATTTTGGTCATGTCTCTATGATCCCGTTTTCTTGGCAAAAATACTGGAGTAGTTTGCAATTTCCTTCTCCAGCTCATTTTATAGATGAAGAAACTGAGGTAAAAAGGTTAAGTGACTTGCCCAAGTCACATAGTTAGTGTCTGGGTCCATATTTGAATTCAAAGCCTCCTGACTCCAAGCCCAGTTCTCTATGCCCTATGCCACCTAGGTACCCAATGAATAGGTAGATTACAGACAAATGCTAGGCTATTGAAATTGGGGATGGATAAATACATTTTTAAAACTTCCAGTTTGTCTTTGTTTGAAAATAAAAGTAACAGAATGACAATTTCTAAAGTCAGATCTGTGGTCATTCAGATATATCCTTCAGTAGAAGAAACTCAATTCAGTTCCCTGTTGCTTGAAATTTAAAATGCTGATATGGTCATGGTTTTGTGGGTGGTATCGGCAAAACCTAATGACTTAGATGCTTCTAAGATTCAAAGGTAGAAGAACCTTAAGAGAGAACCTAGTTAAGCCTCATTTTACAGTTGATGAAATAGAAGCCCAGAGACAAAGAGACTTAGCTGAAGTAGAGCTGACAAATCCAGTGCTCTTTCTACCATAGTACGAAAAATTTCCAAATGTCTTTAAGTAGGATGATTCACTAGAGCAGTAAGGTAGCTATCATCATGGTATTTCAAAAAATCAAAAGCTTGCAACTATATGTGTAATATTATAAGCATTTATCAAGCCTAGGCAGAGAATGAGGTATCTTGGTTAAATCCCATTTTGCTCAATAGGAAGTTACCATATGTAGCCTCGTATTTGCCTTTCAAAAAGTCCTCAAAATTAATCCTAGGCAAGAAGTTTCAGTGTTTATTGGTACCAATAAACATGCCACCTCAAGAAAAGAATTCTATTCCATTACAAAAGGTAAAAAAAAATAATAGTCCCTTCCTCCCTCCCACCACATCTAGTTATAATAGGCTCTGGTTTGAACACCATTAATCTCCATAAATTCACTGAGGAGACACTATAATTATCTTCAAAAAGACTGCAAGGAGATCCAATACATGTATCAACAGTCCTATTGTATTAAACGTGCCCATCTGTGTTAGCTGTAACAAGAGAAGATGTGAAAATAAACTACTATTCCTTGATATCTGTAGCTGTCAAATTTCAAAAGCGATAAAAATCAAATGTGGAAGGAATCAAGATTGATTATATACGTCAAGGACATCAGTTCTGCTTGAACACTGATTAACTGATTAATGCAGTGCTGCCAGAATTACTAAAGCTCTTTCCAGGAAAATGTTATTATACTTCCCTTCATAATTATAAGTTCTAGAGTAGAAAAAGAATTGATTTACTCAAAGTAATTGAGTAGAAAGAGCACCAGATTTAAAGACAGAAGAACTACATTCAAATCCCTGACTTGCCACTATGTGATTTTGGGCACTTTATGTTTACTGACCTGCCTTGTCTTTAAAATGAGATTGAATTTGATGACCTCTAAAGTGACATCTAACTCTTAAGTCTATGACATTAAACTGTTACTCGTAAAAAATGCTTCAAAGTTTAAATTTTTCCTTAGTGTTGCTCAAATACATTATTGCAGAATTGCTAAATGAAATATCAGACTGTCCAAGAAAAAATTTGACCTTGACCTATAGGAATAATCTCCATTTTTGCAAAGAGAGGAAAAAAGTCATAAAAGTCATCCTCCTTTGTCAGGTGAACTTAAATCCAGTCTCTTTTACACTACTATCAAGTGGCATATGAATAATTCCTGGAAATCTGGCCCTTGAAACTTGGCCTGGAAAATGATAATTTGTCCAATCTATTTTAGACTAGTACATACTACAGTGGATCTGTAGTTTCATTGATGTAGGTGCTTTCTACATCACTCATTGATGCCTGCAGATGCTATGGAATCTTGTCCATCACTTCCCATGAGTTGACCAGGGGAGGTCTCCTCTAGTTAGTCCCCCAACCCAAATATACTTAGGTTGCTGTTCAGTCATTTTTCAGTCCTCTCTGACCCTCTGTGACTCCTTTTAGGGTTTTCCTAGAAATGATATTAGAGTAGTTAGTTATTTCCTTCTCTAGCTCATTTTAGTGATAAAGAAACTGAGGCAAACAGGGTTAAATGATTTGCCCAGAGTCTTACAGCTAGTAAATGTCTGAGATCTGATTTGAATTCAGGTCCTCCTGACTCCAGATCTGGCATTCTATTTCCTGTGCCACGCAACTGTGCTACCTAGCTGTCCTTAAAAAGTTGGTTACTAATGAAGTATGCAGGCTGCCATTGTTTATTCCTTGTTCTCAACACAAGCTCAGAACTGTGTAGGAATGGACATCCTTTCTAAAGCAAATGTCTTCTTAAACAAAATTTTGTACTTAATCATATTTTTTTCTAATTACATGTAAAGATAGTTTTCAACATTCATGTTTGTAAAATTTTGAGTTCCGAATTTTTCTTCTCTCTTTCTTCCCTCCTTCCCCAAAGCAACAAACAATCTGATATAAGTTTCATAAGTACAATTATGTGAAACATTATCACATTAGCCATGTTGTGAAAGAAGAATCAGAACAGAAAAGAAAAAAAAACACAAGAAAGAAAAAATAAATAACAAAAAACCCAAAGTGAAAATAATATGCTTTGATCTGCATTAGATTCCATAGTTCTTTTTCTGGATGTGGATGGTATTTTCCATCACAAGTATTTTGGAATTTTCTTGGATCATTGTATGACTGAGAAGAGCTAAGTCAGTCATAATTGATGATCACATATTGTTGCTGATACTGTGTACAATGTTCTCCTGGTTCTGTTCATTTCACTCAGCATCTGTTCATATAAATCAGTTTTTCTGAAATCTACCTGCTCATTATTATTTATAGAACAACAGTATTCTTTTATATTCATATACCACAACTTGTTCAGCCATTCCCAAGTTGATGGCCATCCCTACAATTTCTGATTCTTTTCCACTACAAAAAAGAGCTGCTTCAAATGTTTTTGTGCATGGGGGTTCTTTTACCTTTTTTATATTATCTTTGGAATTCAGATTTGGTAGTGGTATTGCTGGATCAAAGGGTATATACCTCTTGATTGCCCTTTGAGTATAGCTCCAAATAGCTTTCCAGAATGGTTAGATCAGTTCACAACTTTATCAACAATGCATTAGAGTTTCAATTTTCCCACATTTCGAATATTTATCATTTTTCTTTTCTGGTATATTAGTCAATTTGAAAGGTATGAGGTGATACCTCAGAGTTGTTTTAATTTGTATTTCTCTATTCAATAGTGATTTAGAACATTTTTTTCATATGACTACAGATAGCTTTAATTTCTTCAAAAATAGACTAGTTTTATAAATTTGATTCAGTTCTCTATATATTTGAGAAATGAGGCCTTTTTCAGGGAAAAATGTTTTTCATCTTTCTGCTTTCTAATCTTGGTTGTGTAAAACCTTTTTGATTTCATATAATCAGAGTTATCAATTTTGCATTTCATAATGTTCTCTATTTCTTGTTTGGTCATAAATCCTTCCCTTCTCCATAGATTTGACAGGTAAACTATTCCTTGCTCTCCTAATTTGATTATATTATTACAATTTATGTCTAAATCATGTACCCATTTGTACCTTATCTTGGTGTGAGTTGTGTGAAGTGTTTGGTCTATGCCTAATTTCTGCCATACTATTTTCTTGTTTTCCCATGCAGTTTTTGTCAAATAGTGAATTTTTATTCTAGAGGTTGGAGTCTTTGGGTTTAGCAGACAGTAAGTTACTATATTATGTATCTAATGTATTTCACTGATCCATCATTCTAGATCTCAGCCCGTGACAAATAATTTTGATGATTATCACTTTATAATATGGTTTTAGATTTGGTATGGCTAGGCCATCTTCTTTGCATTTATTTTCACTAATTCTCTTGATAGTCTTGATCTTTTGTTGTTCCAGATGAATTTTGTAATTATAGTTTTTAGCTCTATCAAATAATTTTCAGGAGTTTTGGGAGCTGTATGGCACTAAATAAATAAATAAATTTTGGTAGAATTGTAATTGTATTATATAGTTCCTGAGTTTGTTTGTCTTGGCAGGTAGATTCCCAAATATTTCATATTGTCTAGTTATTTTAAATGGAATTTCTCTTTCTATCTTTTGCTTCTGGGCTTTATTGGTGATATATAAAAAATTGATGATTTGTGTGGGTTTATTTTATATCCTGCAAATTTAATAAAGTTATTGTTTCAAGTAGTTATTTATTATTTAAAAGAAAAATACATTTATTCCTATGCTCTCTATAGTGTTTTTAATAGGAATAGATGCTGTATTTTGTCAAAAGTTTTTTTTTTTCTGCATCTATTGAGATAATCATATGACTTCTATTAGTTTTGTTATTGATGTGGTCAATTATGTTGATAGTTTTCCTAATGTTGAACCAATACTGCATTTCTTGTATAAATTGTATCTGGTCATAGGCTATTATCCTTGTGATAAATTGCTTTAATCTTTTTGCTAGTACTTTGTATCTTTTTGTATACTTTTTGTATCAATATTCATTAGGGAAATTGGACCTTTTCTGTTCTAGCTTTTCATGTTTTAGATATCAGCACAATATTTATGTCATAAAAGGAATTTGGCAGCACTCCTTCTTGGCCACTATTATATAGTGTTGGAATTAATTGTTTTTTAAATCTTTGACAGAATTCATTTGTAAATCCATCTGGTCCTGGAGATGTTTTTTGGAGGGTTCATTGATGGCTTATTCAATTTCTTTTCCTAAAAAGGGGTTAAGTATTTTATTTCTTCTGTTAATCTGGGCAATTTATATTTTTGTAAATATTCATCCATTTCAATTAGATTGTCAGATTTATTGGCATAATAGCTGGGCAGTTGGACAAATAACTCCTAATTATTGCTTTAATTTCCTCTTTATTTGGTTGTAAATTTTCCTTTTTTATTTTTGATGCTGATTATTTGGTTTTTTCTTTCTTTTAAATCAATTTTTAAAATCAAATTAACCAAAGATTTATCTATTTTATTGAATTTCTCCCCATAAAAATCAGCTCTTAGCTTTATTTATTAATTAAATAATTTTCTTCCTTTCAATTTTATTAATCTCTTCTTTGATTTTCAAAAATTCAAATTTGGTATTTAATTAGGGTTTTAAATTTGTTTTTTTCTAGCTTTTTTAAGTTGCATGCCCAATTTATTGATTTTTTCTTTCTCTATTTTATTTATGTAAACCTTTAGAGAGAGAAAATTTCTCCTAAGAAATGATTTAGCTGCATCCCATAAGTTTTGGTAGTAGTCTCATGATCATCACTCTCTTTATTTCTGTGATTTGCTGTTTGACTCATTCATTCTTTGGGTTCAGATTGGTTAGTTTTCAATTAATTTTTAGCTTGTCTTTTCTGGACCTTTATTACATGTAATTTTATTGCATTATGGTATGAAAAGGATACCTTGAATATTTCTGCCTTTCTGTATTTGTGAGTTTTTTATGCTGTAAAACATGATCAGTTTTTATGTAAATGCCATATAACACTTAGGGAAAAGGTATATTCCTTTCTATTCACATTCAATTTTCTCCAGAGGTTTATCATACCTAATTTTCTAAAACTTTATTTACTTTCTTAATTTTTTTCTTGTTTATTTTGTGGTTGGATTTATGTAGTTCGGAGAAGAGGAGGCTGAGATCCCTAACAATAGTATAATTTTACTGTTTATTTCTTCCTGGATCTCACTTAATTTCTCTAAGAATTTGGATGTTATACCACTTGGTACATAGATATTGAGTATTAATACCACTTCATTTTCTTTCTTTTTTTTTTAATTTTATTTTATTTGCATAACATATGTGTGGGTAATTCTTCAACAATAACCCTTACATAGCTTTCCGTTACAAATTTTTCCCCCCAACTCCCCACCCCTCCCCTAGATGGCAGGATATCCACTACATGTTAATTATGTTAAAATATTGGCAAATCGAATATATGTATACATATTTCCAAACTTATCGTTGTTGTGCAAGAAAAATCTTATCTACACAAACGATATATCAGATAAAGGAAACACAATGTAAGCAAACATCAATCAAGGAGTATGAAAATGTTATGTTGTGGTCCACATTTCGCATCCCTCTCTCTGGGTGTATATGGCTTTCTTCAGTGAACAATTGGAGGTGGTTTGAAACATTTCATTGTTGAAGAGAGCCATGTCCATCAGAATTGATCGTCATATAGTACTGTTGTTGCCGTGTATAATGATCTCCTGGTTCTGCTCATTTCACTCAGCATCAGTTCATGTAAGTCTCTCCAGGCCTCTCTGAAATCATCTTGCTGGTCATTTCTTACAGAACAATAATATTCCATAATATTCATATACCATAATTTATTCAGCCATTCTCCAATTGAAGGGCATCTATTCAATTTCCAGTTTCTAGCCACTACAAAAAGGGCTGCCACAAACATTCTTGCACATGTGGGGCCTTTTCCTTCCTTTATGATTTCTTTGGGATATAAGCCCAATAGAAATGCTGCTGGGTCAAAGGGTATGCACAGTTTGATAACTTTTTGAGCATAGCTCCAAATTGTTCTCCAGAATGGCTGGATCCGTTCACAGCTCCACCAACAATGCATCAGTGTCCCAGCCCTCCCACAACCCCTCCAACATTCATCATTAACTTTTCCTGTCATTTTAGCCAATCTGACAGGTGTGAATATACCACTTCATTTTCTATGGTAAGCTGTATTTTCCTTCCTTATCTCTTTTAATTAGATCTGTTCTTGCTTTTGCTTTATCTAAGATCAAGATTGCTATCCTTGGTTTTTTTGTTTACTTCAGCTGAAGCATAATAATATTCTGTTCCAATTTTTTTTTACCTTTACTCTGTTTATATCTCACTGCTTCAAATGTGTTTCTTAAAAATAACATATTGTAGGATTCTGATTTTTAATTCATTCTGCTATCTACTGCCATTTTATGGAATAGAATTCCTCCCATTCACATTCACAGCTGTATGATAACTAACATATTTCTCTTCATCCTATTTCCCTCCATTTATACTTTTCTCTCTCCTTTCTCCCTGATTACTACCTCTCTCAATTTGCCCCCTCTTTTCTTTCATTTTTCCCTTCCTTACCCCTGTGGGGTAAAATAATTTTCTATAATCAACTGAGTATGTATGTTATTCTTTCTTTGAGCCAAATACAATGAGAGTAAGGTTCAAACAATGTTCACCTCCTTCCTTTTTTCACTCTGCTGGAATAGGTCTTTTGCATTTCTTCATGTGATGTAATTTACCCTATTCTGCCTCCACTTTTTCTTTTCTCCTAGTACAATCCTTTTATTCACCCTTTGATTTATTTATTTATTTATAAAGATATACTTCCCAAGGGTTAAAGTATCATATTCCTATGAAGGTATATAAACAGTTTAATCTTACTGTGTAACTTTTTTTTTCCTTTTCCTTGTTTATCTTTTTATGCTTCTCTTGAGTTTTGAATTTGAAGATTGAATTTTCTGTTCAGCTCTGTTCTTTTTTTATCAGGAAATTTTGAAATTCTTCTTCTTTATTGAATATCCATCTTTTCCCCTAAAAGATTATGCTCAGTTTTAGTGGGTAGGTGATTCTTGGTTGCAATCAAGCTCCTTTGCCTTCCAGAATGACGTATGCTAAGCCCTCCAATCCTTTATTGTAGAAACTGCTAATTCCCGGGTAACCCTGACAAGCTCCTTGATATTTGAAATGCTTCTTTCTGGCTGCTTGCAGTATTTTCTCCTTGACCTGATAATTCTGGAATTTAGCTACAATATTACTTGGAGGACAATCCCTTGGAGGAGGTCATTGTTGAACAATTACCCAGATGTATGTTTTGCAAATAAAATCTTTAATAGAGAAAAAAAATTTAAAAAAAATTGTGCTTCCTTTTCCAAGTTGTTGATTCTTTTTTCAAAATTCTCCTGTAGAACTCTCATTTTTTTTCCAATTTTTCTTCTTTCTTATTTCATTTTCAACATCTTTTATGAGCTCTTCCAAGAGAATTTTTTGGGTTCGTTTTCTTTTTCTTTTTTTTTTTTTTTTTGCTCATTTTTAAAAGTTGAGCTCTGCTTCATGGCCACAAGGGACCCTGCCTCAAGCTTTTTGTAATGGGGGCAAGGGGTCTAGTTACTGGCTTTCCATATCAAGGCATCAGGTGCTTGCAACTTGCCCATTGTTCTGTTATAGCCCAGCCTCATCATGCCTATTGTGCTGAGGTCCAGTGCTAGCAATTTGCCTTCTGCTATGGGGCTAGAGACCTCAAAGCTATGAGACTTCCAGTGGCGTGCCTGGACAATATCTGCCCTGGGTTTTGCTCCCCTTTTGCCCAAGTGAGACATACTTTTCCTGAAATCCTTCTAGGTTATCTTAAGCTGGAAAACAGTCTCACTCTGCCTTTTTGTGAGTTCTGTCAAGAATCCTTCAGAGGCTTGATTTAATGTTGTTTCTGAAGAAAACTGGAGAGGGCTCATGCAATTTACTGGCTTCTCTACACCATCTTGGCTCCTAAAGCAAATGTCTTGCTCCACTTATTATTTTATATAGAGTGAATTTTTAAAACAAAGTCTCATTTAAGGTAACTCAATTTCAAAAATAGAGTGCTGTTTGAAGTGGATAAGAAATCCAGTGTAATAAATGGTAAGAGCCTGCCACAGATTATTTTCAAGTACTGTGAAGTGACTAAAGTATTTTCTACTTTTCCTTGAAAGAGGATAGCCTAATGACATCAGCCATACTTGTATAATTCTTTCAGATTATTCTATTTTAAAAGCTCTGACTAGGCCTGTACATGGACAAGAGAAATAATAATTAAAAAAAAACATTAGAAGATATTTCCTTCTTACAATTATTCCTTTCATGAATTCCAGCCTGATTCGGCTTAATTAATCAACAAGCATTTATTTAGTGCCTATCATGTTCCAGGGTGCTATGCTAAGCTCTGGATTTACAAAGAGACACAAAAGATAGCTCTTGCCTTCAAGGACCTCACAATCTAATGTGGAAGTCAACATGCAAGCAAATATTACAAAGCAAATTATATATAGGATAAATAGGAAATAGTTGAAAGAGGGAAATCACTGGAATTAAAATAAATACCTAAAGAAAAAAATACCTGAGGAGAAATCTGAAAATTCAGATTTATAGGCTTGAAGAAAAAAAAGAGTAAAAAAATACTTAAATATACAATATTAAGGTAATGGTGGAATCCTCAACATCAATCTTTTTTTTCTTATTTACACCATATAAGATTTTAAATATTTATGCTCAAAAACAACCACAAATACAATACTTCATATTTACATGTAACTTTCTCTCAAAAGTTATTTTGCAGATAAGAGAGCTGAAACTCAGAGAAAATAAGTCATTTGTCCAAGTGGCCACATGCCTAGGAGCTGAAAGTTATGTCTTTATATTGGAATCCATTGCTCTTTCTACTATACCATATTGTCTCCTACCTTCCTCTGTATATGCAAAGTTTACATTAGAAAGAAGATAAAAATAAAATTAAAGTTGAGTGCTTTGTCCACATTGTTGACAAATTTTGCAATGAAATGATCTATAAACTTTTTGTTTCATAAATAATTTAAAATGGCTTGAAGGAAAAGGAAAGGGGAAGGGAATAAGTATTTAAATAGTAGCTCCCATGTGCCAGGCATTGTGCTAAGTGCTTTTATAAATATTACCTCATTTGATCATCACAAGCCAGAGAAGTAGACGTTATTACTATCTACCTTTTATAGTTGAGGAAACAAATAGACATCAAGGTGACTTGCCCAGGCTCCTATAATCAGTAAGTGTTTGAGGACAGATTGAACTCTGATCTTCTCTGACTTTAGGCCCAGTTTTCTATCAACTGTACCACCAGAAGCTTCTAATTTAAGTTCTGTTAACTAGGAGATGGAAAATAACTAAAGGTTACATTCAGAGTGACTGAAGATTCAGTATTAACACAACTCCACATAGAACCAGAATTCATTATTATCATGCTCTATGTGGTATCAGTATTCAGTTTCTAATCTATTTACTATATAATTATTACATTTTATCTATTCCTTCCCATTTGCCTATAAATATATTCAATTTTTTCTCATCTTTTAAAAAATTCTCTCTAGACTCTGCTATTCCCTCAGGTTATTGTCCTACATCTCACCTCTCTTTCTCAGCTGAATGCCTGCAAAGAAAGAAAAAACCAATAATGGTTTACTCAGATTTCCTTCATTTTCTGTCCTTTCACTTTCTTCTCAACTGTTCCACCATCTGGCTTCTGACCTTGTTATTCAACTGATACTGTTTTCTTCACAGTTACCAATGATATCTTAATTGCCAAATCTGATAGTCTTTTCACAATCCTTTTCCTTTTTGACCTCTCTAAGTCATTTGACAGTATTAACTACCTTCTCCTTTTCACCTCCTTCTGCTTTCTGAGTTTTCTTTTTTTAAATAATAGTTTTTTTATTTTCAAAATAAATATAAGGATAGTTTTCAAATTCACCCTTGAAAAATCTTTTGTCTTCTGATTCTACAATCTCAGGGCAGTTTTCTTTCAGGATTTCCTGGAAGATAGTGTTTAGATTCTTTTTTTCATCATGACTTTCAGGAAGTCCAATAATCCTTAGATTGTCTCTCCTAGATCTATTTTCCAGGTCAGTTGTTTTACCTAGGAGATATTTCATATTTTCTTCTAATTTTTCATTTTTTTGTTTTTGTTTGACTGATTCTTGAAGTCTTATTGAGTCATTCACTTGCATTTGTTCAATTCTTATTTTTAAAGTGTTGTTTTCTTCAGTTACCTTTTTAAGCTCCTTTTGTAACTGGCCAATTTGTTCATTGCATTCTTTTCCCACTTCACTAATTTTATTTTTCAATAAATTGGTGTTTTTATCATATCTCTTTTGGAGGGCTTCTTGCATTAACTTCAGTTTATTTTCCCATTTATCCTCCAGCTCTCTTTTGAGATTCTGTATGCAATCTTCCAGAAAGGCCTTCTGAAAAGGGGACCAGTGATGGTCCTTAATAACATCCTCTTGAGTTTTGTCTAAAGGAATCTCAGGATCTGGGGTCAGCCCTTCTCTATCTCGATAAAAGCTGTCTATGGTGAGAGCTCTCTTTTGCTTCTTCATTTTTTTTAGACAGCGTGTATGTCTCTTTAAGGTTTGGAAAAACGACGGCTGAAGCTCTTTGCCCTGGGGCAATTTGGCGAATTAACTTAAGGTGCTGGACCGGTGGGGGCTAGGACTAAGTCTGAATTACTTCTTAAACAAGGTAAGTCTGCCAGAACACCTACCTATTTTATTGTTGATTTGAGAGAAGATTGGAGGAGGACGCAGAGAGTCACGTTTTCATTCTGCCATCTTGGCTCCGCCCCCGAATCCTTCTGAAAAATCTTTTGTTCCAATTTTTTCTCCCTCTCTTCTCCCCATCCCCCCCCAGACAGAAAGTTATACAATATATGTGCAATCCTTCTATACATATTTCCACATTTATCATGTTGCATAAGAAAAATCAGATCAAAAAGAAAAAAATGAGAGAAAAAAACAAGAAAGCAAACAATAACAACAAAATAGGATGAAAATATTATGTTATGATTCATATTCAGTCCCCACATTCCTCTCTCTGGATGCAGATGGCTCTCTCCATCACAACTCTATTGGAATTGGCTTGAATCACCTCATTGTTGAAAAGAGCCAATTCCAGGGGCAGCTAGGTGGCGCAGTGGATAGAGCACCAGTCCTGAAGTCAGGAGGACCTGAGTTCAAATAAATGTGATCTCAGACACTTAACATTCCCTAGCTATGTGACCCTGGGCAAGTCACTTAACCCCAATTGCCTCAGCAAAAAAAAAAAAAAAAAAAGCCAAAAAAAGAAAAAAGAAAAGAGCCAATTCCATCAGAGTTGATTATCACATAATCTTGTTGTTTCTATGTACAATGTTCTCTCAATTCTACTCACTTAACTCAGCAGTTCACATAAGTCTTTCTGAATTTTTCTTAATCCTGATCTTAGTTCTACCAATGTGATATTTTCTCTGCTGATAACTCAAATCTACAGAAGCAGCATGAGTGTCTCTTCTGAGTTTCAGTCCCAGATCATGAATTGCCCATTGGACATTTAGAAATGGACACCCATAGGCATCTCAAAGTCAAAATGAATTAGAGGCAGCACAGTGTGATGTATAAAGCACTGGACTTGGAATTAGGAAGACCTGGGTTAAAGTTGCATCTCAGACTTTTGCTGTGGGAGACTAGGCAAGTAACTTTTCTATACTTCAACTTTTCTACCACATAGTGAAGAGGTTAGACTTAATTATCTCTAAGGTCCCATCCAGCTCAATCTTTATGACTTTACAATTTTATAAACAAAATGAAACCATCAATTTCCCAGAAATCCTTATTTCTCTTTTGAGCAGCACCATCCTTCCCACTCTCCCACTTGATGGCACCCTTGATACCATTCTCTACCTCATGCCATCTATCCATTCAGTCAACAAATCTTTCCATTCCTACCTTCTCAGGTAGAAATAGGTAGATCTATCCCTTTCACTTTATTCATAAGGCTTGTTGTTATGAAACTATTTTCAGTCATGTCTGACTCTTTTTGGGGTTTCTTGGCAAAGATACTGGAGTGACTTACTTTTCTAGTTTATTTTACAAACGATAAATTGAGATAGACAAAGTTAAGTGACCTTCCCAGGGTCACAGAGCTAGTGTTCAAGGCTAGATTTCAACTCAGGAAAATAAGTCTTCCTGACTGTAAGCCTGACATTCTATCCACTGACCCACCTAATTAAAAAAAAGATTATTTAAATAGCCTCATGTCATCCAATTACTTACAAAATTCCATAGCACTACCATGGTATAACCCATCTCCCATGCCTGGAAAACACTCCCTCTTCATTGCAGCACCACTTTCTACAATTAGTCTATCCTCATACTTCCAGCCAGCACCTTCTTCCCCAAATTATCTTATATTCATTTTATTTCCTCCCAAGAGATTTTTATATCCTCAAAAGATGGGATTGTTCATCCTTTTCTCTGTAGTCTCCCTTCATCCATTCTAGCACAATAACTGATATAGAGGAAGACAATAAATGCACATTGAATGATTACTCTAAATATTATTCCATTGGTAAATCCTACAATCGCACAATGTTTACCTAAAGCAGCCGGATAACAAACATTTCTTTTATTGGTTTGTGAATATCCTTAATGCATTTTAGGGGGCAGCCTCTAGAGCCCACCCACTGGCTAGCTTCTTTACGGATGTGGTCCACCTTCTGAAGTTTTTCTCTACTCCAACCTACTGATCAGAATTCAGCTTAGAAAAAAATGTCAAAATCTATCATTTCTTTTACTGTTTATAATGACTTGCTGTCCATGATAAATGTGGAAATACATATAGAAGAATTGCACAAGTTTAATATAAATTGGATTGCTTGCTATCTAGGAGCGGGGGTGAGAGGAAGGGAGGGAGAAAAATTTGGAACACAGATTTTTTTCAAGGGTGAATGTTGAAAACTATCTTTGTATATATTTTGAAAATAAAAAGTTATTATTTAAAAATAAATAAAAATAACTTGCTACCTATTCACATTCACCATGAGCTTCATTAGTGTTCTCTGGGTGATACTAATTTTTAATTCTTCAGAGATGGTAATGTTCCTTGACCCACCGCCATGCAATAACATTGGCAAAATATAGTAATTAAAAAGATGGGTCTTTGTTTCATGAAAAAATCTGAGGCCATTTAAATAATTTTGTAGTTTGCCAAAAGGAATCCAGCCTTCTTTTTCTTTCATATTCCTGTTCTAGGCCAAAATCATTGTCTAAGACTTTATGCAGCAACTGTCTCATATATGTGTATGTGTATATATATGTATACATACTCACCCAGAGAGAAATAAGCACATATATGTAGATATACAGATACATATGAGTATATGTCCATATCTATATATATTATATGTATACATAATATCTGTAGACATACAGATATATACATATGACTGACAATGTCCATATCTACATTTATCTAAGTATCCTTATGTCCACATATATGCATATGTGCACATATATAAGTATGTACTATGAAGAAATGGAGTAAAGATTGTTATCAAAGAAGTAGATGAGCAAAAAAAGAAGAGATAATGTTGGCTCACCTATATGTTTCACTGGTACCTTCCTAACAACAAGAGACATTTCCCAGCAAATTGAGTGGTTCCTTTGTAGCAGCCTTATGGGAATAAAAGAAAAAAGAGATGAGATGGAGTGGCACTGATGGTTTGTGCTCTACACAATGAGAGGGAATATCCAGATGAGATTAAAGATCCATATGTTTATCTGAGTCTCCATTTTTTTTAAAAGTCATTTTTCTTCTTCTCTGGATAGGAGATTTCCAGATACTTTTCTCTAAGAGGCTTTCTCCACTGAGAATTACCCAAGTGAAGTCAATTCTGATAAGGTGTTAACTGTCAAGGCTTAAAGTTTTAATGGTCTTAGAAGTATTTAACAGGAAGCTTTTGAAATCCCAACACTTTTAAGCCCTAAATGATTGAGTAGTGGACCAAACATTACAGGGAACTGATACAGCTGGGAGAAGATAGTCTTTTGTTGAGTGGAATTAGAAAGAGGAAGTTAGAGGGGATGATCAAGAAAAAGGCAGTGGAAGTCACAAATTCTGACATACAGTTCAATTTCATGATCTTAAAGTTCTCATTTTAAAGGGGAAGAAATTCAAACCAATAGATATTATGCAATTTGTTTAAGGTCACATGGCTAGCAAGAGGTAGATGGAAGATTTGAACCCAGGTTTTCCAGTTCTACTTCTTTACTTCAGTTCCATACACATAATACCCAGATGAATTAACCATTGCATCTCCTTAAAAAAATAAGCATGATAGAAAAATTAACCCAGATTGTCTGAACTTGTTACTTCAGTTTTAGCATTTTAATTTGATTATCTACAGTTTAGACCTCTGGTGTCAAATTCAAACAGGAATAGATTCCTGTGGGACACAGTGACTTGAAGAACTAAAAATTAACATTATCTAGGTTATTTTGTTGTAATTCAGTAGCTTCAGTCATATCTGACTCTTCATGATCTCATTTAGGGTTTTGTTGGCAATGATACTGGAGTGTTTTGCCATTTCCTTCTCCAGCTCATTGAACAGATGAGGAAACTGAGGCAAACAGGGTTAAGTGACTTGCCCAGGATCACATAATTAGTAAGTGTCTAAGGCCAGATATGAATGCAGATCTTCCTGACCCCATATCTGGTGGGCATCCAATGTGTCCTTGAGATGTTTTTTTCAGTACCCCTATGTTGTAATGTATTTTTTAAAAAAATATTTTGAACTGGTTCAGACCACATGGGAATTGCAAATCTGATATTTTTGTTTTGATAGATATCTTTTGTATTATGACTTCTAATTCCTTTAATTCAAAAACAAGTTCATGATTTTCTATCAATTTACTTTTGTTAAATTGTAACAAATGCTTTTTCTAAATAATATACCATCTGTCCCCTTTTTTGTATTTCTTCTGCTGAAAAACTTCTTTTCCTTCCTCATCCTTGTATCATCCTTGACTTTGAGTTGTCTTTTCCCTCCCACACTTCAGGAAATAGTATTATCTCCAACACTACAGGCCTTCTAAAATTCCTCTTCTAAAACCTTTTGTGTTTTTTTTTTCTGACAATTATTTCCTTTTCTCTATAATCTCCCTCCATCATACCTCCAGAGTCCAAGAGCTACAAAATCTCTTTCCCCCTGTGACAAAGGAAGGAAACCTTAAGCAATCCAATGGTGCTCTAGTTTTGTTTCATTTTGTTTTGTTTTGTTAGGCTGGCCTTGTTAACCAACCCTACATGAAGCCAATAAATCCTTTCAGTCTCTGTCCTCTCGACTTTCAGCTTACTTCCATCTTACTGTTTTTCTCCTTTTTCACTCACTTAGGACTGACATTCTTTTACCAAACTATGTTACAGATGCATGATGTTTTATAGAAGAGGAATAGAGGTTCTGAGAATTTAACAGTGCCAGAGATGTTTTTAAGTATTAAACATGAAATTATATATACTTATTAGATTCATCAGTTTTTCTTTTTCCTTTTATTGAGAGGCAATTGGGGTTAAGTGACTTGCCCAGAGTCACACCACTAGTGTTAAGTGTCTGAGGCCCCATTTGAACGAAGGTCCTCCTGGCTCCAGGACCATTGCTCTATCCACTGCACCATCTAGCTGCCCTCATCAGTTTTTCAATGTAAAAAATAACAACACACAAAGCATATGCTGCTCCCAAATTCCTATTATTGCCCAGGAGAGCTGAGTGGTACAGTGGATAGAGTACAGGGCTTGGAGTCAAAAAGACTCATCTTCCTGTGTCTCAAACAAAAGTTATTTAACACTGTTTGTCTCAGTTTCTTCATCTATAAATTGAGCCAAAGAAAGAAATGACAAACTACTTCAAGATCTTTGCCAACAAAACCCCAAACGTAGTCATAGTCAGATATAACTAAAATGAATGAATCACAAAAATTCCATGCTTCCATATCTCCTGATACAATATTTTTGGATTCTGCCAATATATGTCAAACTCCAGAGTTTTCCAAAGCCAGATGAGTTTGGTTAGGTCTTACCATGTTGTAAAAAACAAACAAAAAAACCACAATCTTAGCTCCACCATGACTCTGCTATAGAAACTTCCTCTTCATGTGGATCATCAACGCATGATCTTAACACATTACCTAAAGGCACTAAAACATTTGGTGACTTCTTTTAATCCTACAGTTTTATGTGTCAAAGATAGAATTTGAAAACATGTCTTCCCGACTCTAAAGCAAGATGCACTGTGTCATCTTGCCTCTTGATGATGCTTCCCCAAACTGCTAATTCTAGAAACTGAGGCAATATGCTCTGAAACAAGCAACAGAAATGACAACTGATCAACCAACTGACTGTCATTTATAAAGCATCTACTATGTGCCAGCACTTCATTAAGCACTCGAGATACTAAAATAAAACATCCTTGCACTTATGGAGCTCACATTCTAAAGTGGGAGATATATAACTATATAAGTACCTACAGAATACATGCTTGTGGGTTGTGCAGAGTGTGAGCAGATATTTCATATCATCTCTCATGTGCCCATAAATGCTAAGTCACATCTGGTCAATTGGAAGCATGCAGAGCACATCTGCACATTCTCTGTACAAACTCCCTTGTTGTGAAAAATCCATCGTTGTTGAAGAGAACTGATGACATCAGGAAGATGATGTCTTGATATGCAAGTGTTTTAAGTGAGGCAGAGCTGTGCAAAGTCATCAGCTTCGACCTCTCCTTTAGAGTCATCAGAGTCTTGTGGCAAGACATAGATCAGGATGACTGCTAATGATCCTGGATGCAGTGGGAGACCTTGGCTTTTTTAAGCCAGATCTTTCCCAGGTCCCAGTTTGTCTGAGGCAACATCCATTCAGTAGTTAAAGGCTAGATAAGAATTGAGCCAAGAGATGTCCTAGTTTGCCTTCACAAAAAGAATCAATCTGGAAGGCAAAGTCCCTTACAGTGTCTGGCCAGAACACAAACAATTTCAATTTACACTTTCATTTCAGAGCCAGTAAAATCCAAATAAGAAGCCAAGTGCAGCTTAGTCTGGGAGCTATTATTGGCCAATCAGTAAGAGCCAATGTGATTTGGGTTTAAAGGTAAACTCCTTTTGATCCCTAATGGGCTTTATCAAAGCCTGGTTTTCCATATAAAATGAATACCAGTGTGTTCAATTATCAATCAATAAACATTTATTAATAAACACTTAAGTCAATAAACACAGAACAAAGGGATACAAAAGAAGGCAAAAAAACTGAACCTGCCCTCAAGGAGCTCAAAATCTAAAAGAGGAGATAAGAAATAGAAATCATTAAAAGAGAGAAAGCACTAGAATAAAAAGAGGTTGAAAAAGTCTTCCTGGGGAAGTCAGGATTTTTATTGGACTCTGAAGAAGGCCCATTGGAGGAGAAGAGGAAGAAAAATATTCCAAGTAAGTAGACAGCCAGAGAAAATGCTTGTGACTCAGAGAGGAAGAGCACAGTTGGCAGAAGGGTCAGTGGACTAAAGATTACAAGATGGAGATTAAGGTGTACGAAAAATGGAAGGGTAAGGGGAAACTAAGCTATAAAAAGACTTTGAACATCAAACAGGATTTTGTATTTAATTCTGGAGAGAAAAGGGAGGTACTGGAGTTCATTGCATATAATGATGATGTAGTCAGACATCCTTTATGAATATCATTTTTGTGAGTAAATGGAGAGTATAATGGAGTGAGAAAGGCTTGAGGCAGACAGACCCACCAGGAGCCTATTGAAAATGTGAAGAATAAGGGACCAGTGTGGTGGCAATATCAGAGGGCAAAAGAGGATATGTTCAAGGCAGGTGAAATCTCAGACCTTGGCAACAGATTGGATATGGGAGTGAGTGTGGGTAGAAACAGTGAGGAAATAAGAATGAGAACAAAGTTGTGAGCCTGAGAAACTCATTATATGGTGTTGTAATAAAGGCATGGTTAGGGGGAAAGATAATGAGTTTTGTTTTGGACATGTTGAGTTTAAGATACCTACCGATGGAATTTCCCCAGGCCTATTCCTATTAAATTAGAAAAAGGGTTTTATATTTGTAGAGAACTCACTGAATGTTGACATCTTTCTAGCACCTCAGTACCCATCTTTAATGGAGGGGGGAAGGAGAGGAGTATTGGTGAGAGAAAAAAAAATCCCTTTCCCCCTTATACAAGGTAGTTTTAAGACAGAGGAGGATGAAGAAGGCAGCATATGAATCTTTTTTTTTTTTAGCTAAATTCAATATGGAAAGAGGATCTGGATTTTAAGTTCACAAGACCCCTTGGGAGAAGAGAAATAGAAGATTCTATTATTGGGCTTCCAGAGAGTCCATTACCAATTTGGGAAGCAGAGATAGGCAGAGCAGAGAAGGGGCTCACCTTGGGTTAGGTTACTGTGGAAGTATTGCAACTTCTTATTTTAACTAATTATCCATATTCTTATAGGTTTTCTTATCCTACTTCTGGTTCACATATGTACTGTAATTAAAACAAGATACTCTCTCTTTTCTAAGGGAAGATTCTTTCTGTACTTTTGTGACTCACTGATTACCTTATAATTGAATTGAAAACATTTTTTCTTTCCTTAGCCTTTAATCACTTCTCCATCACTTGGCAATGACTGAATCTATAATACTAGCTGTCACTGTTTATGTGAGGAGGGGAAAGGCTGTTCACAATATTTTGCTTTATTTTTCTTCTTCAGCACTACATTGAGATGTAACATCTCATTCTCTGGAGCATCTTATTAGCAGCAGCAAGTTACAACAATGCAAAATAAGACACAGCTGACAGATACAGAACCCTATTAAAATTTCCTCACAAAGCCCTTACACTTTAGTGCCCAAGGGGAAATGATTCCAAAGTTGTATCATCCCAAAATGCAGGAAATGATTTCTCCATCATTCTTCAAAGAAAAATTAAAAAGCTAAGCCGAAAAAACTGTCCATCTTCATTGCTCTGAATACACACTAATCTTATTTTTAATTACATTTAGTTAAACATATGGTGGGTTTTTAAAAAAAAATCAAAACAGAAAACATTTTGGATGACAGCTTTACTGTAGTTATCCATTCTTCTTCTTCTGAAAAAATAAAAATGTGGGGGGGAAATCTGCCACAGAGAGGGGGAAGGGAAAGGGGGGGGGTAGAAGGAGGCATAAAGAGAGAGAGAGAGAAAGAAACTAAGAGACAGAGAGACAGGCACAGAGAGACAAAGACACACACAAAGAAAGATGGGTAGAGGGGAGAGACAGAAACAGACTATGATTATAATAAGACTTATTTTCTTTTGATTAAGAATGTTTATAAGTAGAAAAGCAGAAAAGAACAATGGATTAGAAATCAAACACTCTGTCCCAGGCATGCCACTAATTTAGCTGTATAATCTTGGAAAATCACTTTGCCTTCCTGGTCCTCAATTCCTTCAACCAGGAAATTTCTGACCTCCATGATTTCCAAGGTCCCACTAAGCTCTAATTCTCTGAAAGTAATGAAATCTAATGCCTATAAGATGCTGCATATCATGCATATCATGCTAACTGGAGCAAATTTGCTGGGTTTATTTTACCTTAAAGAAAATAAAACAAAACAAAATTAGGCAGGCCCTTTCAGCCATTTCTAACAAAGGGTTAATGCAGAGTTAACTTTTCTACAATCAATCCAACAAACATTTATTAACCATTTAATATATTTGTTCCAGGTACCTGGTAATGGCAATATGAAGGTTCTGTTCTCAAAGTAGGTCACATTCTGTGGTGAAAAAAAATATATGTATACATCCATAAATATGTATGTACATATATAAATATACACACATAAACATAAGGTAGTTCTGGAGTAAGGAAAGGCTCTAACAGTTGAAAGGAAGACCAGGAAAGACCTCACACTGAGCTAAGCTTTGCAGAAAATTAAGAACCTCTCTAAAAGGGAGAGGTGAGGAGGGAGAGATATGTGGTACAGCTCATACAAGGACAAGAAGGTGGAAGACAAAATGCTGTTGTGAGGAGTAGTTTGATTGGACTGTACGCAGTTTGATGGAGAGTAATGCATAACAAAGCTAGAAAGACAGACTGGAAGTAGGCTATAAAGAGCTAAAGTACCAAACAGGAGATTGTATTTAATAACAATAATAGTTTGCATTTATATATAATTTTTAAGGTGTACAAAATGCTATATAAATGTTATGTCCTTTGACACTTAACAATTCTGGGAAGTAGATTCTATTATTATTGCTATTTTAATGTTAGGGAAAACTGAGGCAGACTGAAGTTTAAGTCAATTGGTCAGGGTCACACAGCTGATAAGTATCTGAGGTGAAATTTGAACTCAGGTTTTCCTAACTTCAAGTCCAGCACTCTATCCACCATACCACTTAGATGACTCTTAACAGGACATCACTGCAAGACATATAACAAACTTTTAGGTTTTTGTCTTAGGGATTTTGATAGGAATAGAAAATAAAATGACAGTATGTAAATTATATATATTTACAATTCCTTCCTTGTTTTGTTGTCATTGAGGATCACTAATGTCTGATTTGACTAAATCCTTTCTCTTTCCCTTGTGCTTGGTTATACTATTACAAAATTTCTTTCTATTCCTTTATCATAAAATTTCCCCCCTCTTACTCTGCTATTGCTCTTTAGTTGCTTATATTTTGAATTATTTCCAACTTACTACAAATTTATACTGAAAACTCTATTAAAATTTGTTTGAGGTTGTAATCTAAAAATATTAAAAATACAAGAAATAATAATTTCTTGGACAATACAAGTAAACCTTTATTATTTAAAATATTTTCTCTACTCATTCCTGTCCTTTTAAGGTATCAGAA
Organism: Myrmecobius fasciatus; assembly: GCA_023553655.1. Lineage (NCBI taxonomy): Eukaryota > Metazoa > Chordata > Mammalia > Dasyuromorphia > Myrmecobiidae > Myrmecobius > Myrmecobius fasciatus. The sequence continues at coordinate 22,418 of JAJPUD010002611.1, forward strand.
ACAATAGAAACATAAGAATCCTATAAAAATGGAAAGTTTTTCTGATACTATATAGGTATAAGATAGACTAGCCAGCTAACTGAAAGTGAAGGGATAAAGATGTCAATGGATTTATAAATTAGATAGTATAACTTCTTTTCCTTTCTGGTAACAGTGGTAAAGCTTTTGGTGTATGTGTGTGTTTATATGGAGCATGGAATATCTGTGCTCATGTCTGCTTAACTAATAAAACTTCATGGCACAGTGGATAAAGCACTGATTTTGTGCTCAGTAGGACCTGAGTTCAAATCTAGTCACAGATACTTAGCTGTGTCATTTTGAGCAAGTAACTTAACCCAGATTCTTAATGCAGACACTAAAATAAAAAATAATAAAGTGAATTTTTAAAAAAAATTAAGGAGAGGGGATCTAGGCAGTTCCTTTTTGTCTTGGGCTGTAAAATGAAGGATCTCTAAAGTCTTTTCCAACTCTAATTTATATGATCATGAACAGTTCAGCTCTAGTTCCTATTCTTTTAAAGTGATTTAAGAACTTTGATTTCTCCTTTTTTTGTCTTTTGTATCCTAATTTATAACTGCAGAAATCATATAACTTTGTTTTTGGGGAAGTTTAATAAATTCTAAATGTGACTTCCATTGTGGCCTATTTTAGAAATTTAGAATTAATATTCTTAATCACTGTGGCATATTTTGGTGTATGTAGGGAATAGAAGTAGAGAGATAATCAAGAAAGTCTTCCTTCTAGAGAAAGAACTAATAAACATCAACATATTTATAGTAGAATTTTTTTGTGGCTGTAAAGAACTTGGGGAGGCAAGATGGTGAAAAAAAGGCAGGGACTTGCTTGAGCTCTCCCCTCAATCCCTTCAAACAACTTTAAATAATGCCTCAAAACTGTGAAAAACAACACACAGTCATGTTTTCCTAGGGGAGGAAAACCGGAAGTATGGAACTGGAAGTAGTCCAGAGGAGGAGAGCAGGAGAGCTCCTGAAACCAGTTGGAAACTAGGCAAAACTGGACAAAACTAGTTATATAGTTTAAAAAGCTGAAAGTAGGACAAAGATCATAGCTCAGGTAGAGTATGCATGCTTAATTGCTTGATAAATATTTACTTCTCCTCCCTAGAGGGAGCTAAGGCTCATTTTAATGGTCATACAATTTTTGTAGTGGGAGGGGGGGAACCTATTAAGGGAAGTATGTTGTAGGAGGATCAAGAAAGAATATTAACCTCATCACCCCAGCCATTGGGGAGATGGGAGATGGACTTTGGCCAGGAGAAAGGATAAAAAACTATGATCTTGCCTTAGTAAAGTGTGATTACTCATTTTGAGTTTCACGTCCACTTCCGGCAGGAACATATTAAAAGTTTTGTAATGCCGGAGAAACTGAGGCAGGATAGAGATTAGAGATTTTTAATAGTTTATTGATAGTAGTGGAGGGACTCTTATAGGGCTCCAGTGCTCAGGGAAACAAAGGCAGAAGAAGGGGTAGAGCACTGGGGGGATAGAAGTTCCAGGAAAGGACTATAAATTCAGTTCTGACAGGTATGGAGGAAGGATAAGTTTGGGAAAAAGCTGGGAGACACTGAGTCTGAGACCAGAAAGATATGCCCAAACATTGGAGATAAGCCATCTGGAGTTTTATGACTCTTTGGAATGCTAGTAACCATAGCTCCCAAGCTCTAACTATCTCAGTCCTAATGGCCAGGAAGTGGGTGGGAGGGAGGTTGCAGGGGAGACTGAAGCAGAACAATTCAGGGAAATTGTGGCAGAACAATTAAGGGAAACTGAGGCAGAACAATTAAGGGAAACTGAGGCAGGGGAAGTGAGGCACAAAAGTTTAAGGTGTTTCACTCATCCTGAGTTTGTTCATTTATTGTATCCTTATTTTGGGTTCAGAATTTTGTTTCCAACAAAAACAAATTCTAGAGTGGCAGGGCCCACAAAAGGAAAGAGTAAAACAATCTTTTCACACTTAGATGGGCAGAAAAGATCTGTTGAACCAGCGTGAGAGCAGAGCATAGTCCAGCTCAGGCAGCACTTCAGTAAGCCAGCAATAAACCTTGGGGGTCACTGAATCAGTGGAATCACTGGAGGTTCTGGGACCTCTCAGGCCACAGACAATAAAGGTGGTTGGACCACTAATCAAAAGGAGATTATAGAGATCCCTCTGCTGTCACTGGAGGTAGGACTCTGTTGCAATGCCTATACTCAGTCCAGGTCACAGTCCTAAATCTCAAGTTTCAGAGCAAGGAGGAACATTAGTAGTATTCCAGAACCTGTAGCCACAAAGTCATTGTTTCAGTGTGGAAAAGAATGCTTATGGTTATTCAAAGACTAGAGCATAAGAGAGTAGTTAACATACCTCTCCTTAGATCATACTACCTTGGAAAAACTAGAAACTTACAGGTTCCCAGAATTATCTCTGAAAAAACCTGAATAATCTCTCCATTCGGAAAGCAAAACTTCATTTAACAGAGTTTAAAGTTAAGAAGTGGCTAAAAATGAGCAAATATCAGAAAAAAAGATCTTGACTACAGAAAGTTATTGTGATGACAGGGAAGATTAAAACAAAGTCAGAAGAAGATAACAAAGTCCAAATTGCTATATCTGAAGCTTTAAAGAAAAATATGAATTGGTCTCAGGCCATGAAAAAGCTCAAAAAGTATTTTAAATATCAAATAAGAGAAGTAGAAGAAAAACTGGGAAAAGAAATTACAGTGATGCCAAAAAAATCATGAAAAAAGAGTCAACAGCTTGGTAAAAGAGGTACAAAAATATACTGATGAAAATGATGTCTTTAAAAACAAAATAGGCAAATGCTAAAAGTGACACAAAAATCCAATGAAGAAAAGCAAAATTGGCCAAATGGCAAAAGATGTACAAAAATTCACTGAAGAGAATAACTCCTTGAAAAGCAGAATTGGTCAAATAGTAAAGGATGTACAAAAGCTCAATGAAGAAAATAATTCCTTAAAAATTACAATCCAGCAAGTGGAGGCTAATAACTTTGAGAAATAAAGAAACAATAAAACAAAACCAAAAGAATTTTTTTAAAAAGACAATATGAAGGGCAACTAGATGGTGCAGTGGATAGAGCACCAGCCCTGAAGTCAGGAGGACCTGAGTTCAAATCTAGTCTCAGACACTTAACACTTCCTAGCTGTGTGACCCTGGGCAAGTCACTTAACCCCAATTGCCTCAGCAAAAAAAGACAATATGAAATAGCTCATTAGAAAAAGAAGTGACTTGGAAAATAGATCCAGGAAAGATTATTTAAAAAATTATTGGACTACCTGAAAGCCATGATCAAAAAAAGCCTACTCAGCATTTTCAAGAGCTTATCAAGGAAAAGTACTCTCATATTCTAGAACAAGAGAGTAAAATAGGAATTGAAAGAATCTACTATCACCTCTTGAAAGGGATCCCCCAAACTCACAAGAATCTGAAATTCCAGAGCTTCCATGTCAAGGAGAAAGTATTGCAAGCAGCCAGAAAGAAACAATTCAAATATAATGGAACAGTCAGGATAACATAAGATTTAGCAGTTTCTATATAAGAAGATTGGAATAATATGATATTCTAGATAAAGGAGCTAGAATTACAATGAAGAACCATCTGCCTACCATCCTTTGGAGGCAGGATGAGGCATGGACATCCAGTGAAGCATTCCTAATGAAAACACCATAGCTGAATAGAAAATCTGACTTTCAAATATGACTCAAAAGGAGCACAAAAAAGTAAAGAGGAAAGGGAAATTATAAGGAATTTAATAAGGTTAACCTGTTTATATTCCTACATAGAAAGATGATATTTGTAATTCCTAAAAATTTTTCCATTATTAGGGAAGTTAAAAGGAGTATGTATTGACAGAGGGTTTGAATGTAAGATGAATATGATGAGATGATTATTGAAAAAAAAATAAAATTAAGGGATAAGAAGAAGAATACCCTGGAAGAAAGGGAAAAGGAAAAGTTGAATGGGGTAAATTAGATGACCTAAAAGAAATACAGAAGAGCTTTTACACTGGAGAGGAAGATGAGAGAGGGGGTTAGTTTATGTACCTTGGAATTTATTCAGAGAGGGAATAAGATACACACTCTGCTGGGTATAGACATCTATCTTATCTCCCAGCAGTGTTTCTACTGGGCCTATATCCCAAAGAGATCTTAAAGGAAGGAAAGGGACCCACATGTGCAAAAATGTTTGTGGCAACCCTTTTTGTAGTGGCTGAAAACTGAATAGATGCCCATCAGTTGGAGAATGGTTGAATAAGTTATAGTATATGAATGTTATGGAATATTATTGTTCTGTAAGAAATGACCAGCGGGATGATTTCAGAGAGGTCTGCATGAACCCATGCATATGTTTTGCAAAGAAAAAGCTTTATATATATATAAAAAAGAAATCTATCTTATCTTTTAGGAAAGTAAGAGAGCAAAGGGATAAGAGAAAAGGGTGAAACTGATAGAAGGAAGGAGTGGATTGGAGGAAGGAAAGTCAGAAGCAAAATACTTTTGAGAATGGACAGGGTGAAAAGAGAGAGAAAGTAGGATAAATGGAGAAAATAGTAAACATAATTGTGGGAAAAATGGACATCAAGTTTCTCTGATAAAGAGCTCACTTCTGAAATATAAAGAGAACTGAGTCACATTTGTAGAAAGACCCATACCTCAATTGATAAATGATCAAAGAATGTAAACAGGCATTTTTCAGATGAAATAATAAAAGCTATTTGTTATTATATTTTTAAAAAATGCTTTAAATCACTATTTATTAGAGAAATAGAAATTAAAAGCTACCAGCCCAACCTATCAGATTAGCTAATATGACTGCAAAGAAAGGTAGCAAATATTGGAGAGGTTATGGAAAAATTGAGACACTAATGCACTGTTGAAACTGTATATTAATTCAACCATTCTGTTCAACATTTTGGAACTATGCCCAAAGGGCTATAAATACCTTTGACCAAGCAATATCACTTCTAGAGCTGTACCCTATACAGATAAAAAGCAAAAATATCCATGTGTCCAAAAACATTTACAGCATCTCTTTATGTAGTGGCAAAGAATTGGAAATTGAGGGGATGGTTATTAACTGAGTAATGATTGAACAAGTTGTTGTATATGCTTGTGATGAAATACTATTGTGCTATAACAAATACCTAGTAGAATACTCTCAGAAAAACCTGGAATATACATGAATGAATGCAAAGTGAGATGAGCAGAACCAGGAGGACATTGTATACAGCAATATTGTATGATGATCAGTTGTGAATGATTTAGCTGATTCTCAGGAAACCCATTATATAAGACAATTTGAAGGATTTATGATTAAACATACTTTCTATCTCCAGAGAAAGCACAACAGAGTCTGACTACAGATTGAAGCATATCTTTTCTTTTTCTTGTGGGTTTTTTTAATCTGTGTTTTCTTTTTACAAGATGACTAACATAGAAATATGCCTTGGATGATTATACACATAATACCTATATCATATTGCTTGCAGTGTGTGGAGGAAGAGAATTTGGAACTAAAAATTAGAAAAAAGACACATGTGAAAAATTATATTTACATGTAATTGGAGAAAAATAAAATATCAAGTTAAAAAAAGAACTTGGAATGAAGTGGGTACCTATTAGTGGCTGACAAATTGTGGTACATAAATGCAGAAATGTTACTGTGGTTTCAGCAATTATCAATATAAGGCATTCAGGGAAACTCAGGAAAATATGAAAGAATTGATGCAGAGTAAAATAAACAAAAAAAGGGAGCAATATGTAAAATACCTACAATTTTGTAAGTTAAAAAACACCAAAAAAGAAATCCAACTTTGAAAAACAATGACAAATAACCTTAATTTTGGAAAATTTATAATAAATCCTACTTCCTAATTCTTAGCAGAGAAATGGCAGATTTCAAGGGCAGAATTTGCATATACTGTGAAATGCACTCACCATACAGGTGGTTTTTGCTTAACTTATTGTCTTTGTTTCAAGACAGAGGTCATTTCTGGTGGTAGGAGGCCTCTATCTAGGAAATATTGATGTAAAACAAAAGACATTCATTTTAAAAATAATTAATTTTTTTTTTTTGCTTTTTTGCTGAGGCAATTGGGGTTAAGTGACTTGCTCAGGGTCACGCAGCTAGGATGTGTTAAATGTCTGAGACCAGATTTGAACTCAGGTCTTCCTGACTTCAGGGCTGGTGCTCCATCCACTGCGCCACCTAGCTGCCCCTAATTTAAATTATTTATACATCTCAGCAACTATTTTATTTCTGCAGACTTATAGGACTATATAACCAACATTGACATGCAAACAAAAAGAAATCTCAGAAAATCTGATAATAGGATGCTGAAGTCCAGAACAAACACTCCTGGCTCTATGTATTTTAAAAACACAGTTTTGTGTTCCAAGTCATTAGCTTGGGGCTTCCATTATTTGAGCAACAGTTACTAAACCACCCAAGGATAAAGAAAGAGATGAAGTTTACAGGGAAATGGCAATAACAGATTAGAATAGCTGTTGAAACCCACTGAATAGAGATGCAAAGCACCAGCTGTGAGAATGGGGGAAAGGAAAATAAGAAGTAGAAGGGAAATTGGGAAGCCATTGAAGTTGAGAGAATTTAAAGGCATATCCAATTGGATTTTGAGGTCACAATAAAAGGGAGTTCATTCAACAGAATAGAACTGATCATGACTTTTCCTTAAGTTATAAATCTCAGCTAGGTCCTAATTAATGAAAATAATAAATCTCATGAAGTGATTTTATTCAAAATTATCCTTGAATATTTCCATTTGCTAGAACCAACTAACATATATATATGTAATTACATATAAATATAATTTTAAATAATACAATCATTTAATGGAATTCATGATTCATACTTATGGGGACTAAGTAACACGAAAGTATGGCATCTTGGTGGCACAGTAGATAGAACACTGGGTTTGGAATCAGGAAGATTCATCTTTATTAGTTCAAATCTGGCCTCAGATTTACTAGCCGTTTGGCCCTGGGCAAGTTATTTCATGTTTGCCTCAATTACTCATCTGTAAAATGAACTAGAGAAGGAAATGGCAAACCACTCCAGAATCTTTGCCAAGAAAATCCCAAAACTGGGTCATGAAAAGTTGGACGACTAAACAATAAAGAACAACAATACAGATGCCTACATGGTATTCAATGGTATATATAGATCATTTCCATAAAAAAGATTGGCAATTATTACTGTGACTTCCTTCTGAAATACCAACATAGTCATTTGTACTGGTTTAAGAGAAAATAGGGACATAGGGCATTAGTGACCAAAAGAAGTTACTGCTTTTTCCAGAATATCTTTGAGTTTTCAGAGTTTAGCATAGTACTTAAAAAAATAGCCTTTATTTTCAAAACACATGCAAAGATAGTTTTCAACATTGATCTTTGCAAAAACCTTGCATTTCAAATTTTTCTTCCTCTCTCCTCCAACTCCCTCCCCTAGACAGCAAGTGATCCAATTTATATTAAACTAATGCAATTCTTCTATATGTTTCCATATTTATCACAGTGCACAAGAAAAATCAGATCAAAAAGGGAAAAAAGAGAAAGAGAAAAGCAAGCAAACAACAACAATAAAGGTGAAAACATTATGTTATGATCCACATTCAGTCCCCACAGTCCTCTTTTTGGATGTAGATGCTCTCTCCATCACATCTATTGGAATTGTACTGAATCATCTCGTTGCTGAAAAAAGCCAAGTCCATCAGAAGTGATCATCATATAATCTTATCACCACTGTGTATAGTGTTCTCTTGTTCTACTCACTTCACTCAGCATCAGTTTATGTAAATCTCTCCAGGTCTTTCTGAAATCAGGCTGTTGGTCATTTCTTACATACACAGACCATAATTTATTCAATCATTCCCCAACTGATGGGTATCCACTCAATTTCCAGTTCCTTGCTACTACGAAAAGGGCTGCCACAAACATTTTTTGCACATGTGGGTCCTTTTCCCTTTTTTATGATTTCTTTGGGATAGAGATCCAGTAGAAACATTAGCACAGTGCTCAAAAAAAAAAATTACAATGATTTTATTGTACATTTGAAAGGAATAGGAAGTTGTACATAGATTTGTAGTTTCATGTGCAATCATCTTTTTATTGTTTGATGTTATGAAAATACTTGTTTTATTCCATTAATTAAAAATCTAATTTAAAAAATAACTTGCTTCTTCATTAAGGCAGCTAAGTATGATGAATAGGTGGCAGGGCCTGGAGTCAGGATACCTAATTTCAAATCAGCCTTAAATCCTCATTAGCTGTGTGTTCCTGGGCAATTATCTTAATCTCTATTTGCCTCAATTTCCTCAACCGTAAAATGAGGATAATAATAGTGCCTACTGCCCAAGGTTGTTATGAGAATCAAATGAAATATTTGCAAAGTGTTTTAACAATATCTGGCACACAGTAGATGCTAAATAAATATTATTATTTCTCAAATGAAACTGCTCTCTCAATGGTTATTAGCAATCTCCAACTTCCCAAAATTATTAGACCACAATATTTATAATTGGAAGGGAGATTAAGAAAATCAAGTGACTTGCCCAATATCATATTAGTGGTAAAGAGCACAGCTGGGATTCATATTCTGTGAATGCTTTTTCCATCTACACTAAGGGCTAAATGCCATGAATTTTGGTAGGTCCTAAATCTCCTGGGCTTCTCAGTAGTATGCTTTTTTAGACCTTAGTTTTAGAGCCAAAATAATAGGCTGTAGTGTTTCTCTTCCTACCTTTTCTTATGTGTCTTCACTGGATCTTCATAATCTCCCTAACTTCCTCTTTTCTTCTATTTTCTAATTTTCTTCCTTAGTGGTTCCATTCACTCACATGGCTTCAACTACTACATATATACAGATGACTCTGGAAATTATATTTCTAGGAGTTGAGTGTACTACCTAAGTTGTTAACCTGAGGAATTGGAAGGATAGTGATGCCTTTAACAGGGAAGTTTGAAAAATGGCAGGGGAGAGAGAAAGATTGGGAGGAAAGATTGAGTTGGGAGAAAGTTAAGTTTTGGACATTAAGTTTGAAGTATCTATGGATCATTTAGTTTGAGATGTCCAAAAGCAATTGGAGATATAAGAAGGGAGATTAGGAAAGAAGAGAAGGCTAGAGAGAAGTAGATCTGAAAATCTATAGAAGATAATTAAAGTTATGGGATATGGTGATATTACTAAGTAAAACACTATAGAGAAAGAGGAGAAAGAGGGCCCAGAACATATCACTGAACATGTCTATAGTTAGTGGACAAGACAGGATAAAGAAACTAAGAAAGAATAAACAGATAGGTAGAAGAAGATCCAGGAGAAAGGAACATACTAGAAATCTACAGAGAAGAGAGTATCAAAGAGAAGAGGATGGCCGATAGTGTCAAAGGCAGAAGGAAGGTCAAGAAGGATGAGGACTGAGAGAAAGTCATTAGATTTGGCAGTGAAGAGTTCATGAATAACTTTGAAGAGAGCAGTTCCCGTTGAATGATGAGGATAGAAAACAGACTACAAAGAGTTAAGAGAAAAAGAAGTTTATTCTCTAATTGAAGAATAGAAGGGCAAAGAGGATAGCTTTGAAAGTTATGTGTTGAACATCTTATAAAGAAAACTTGCTATAATAAAAACATGCAGTTTCAAAATAAATTTTTTTCACTAGAGATCTAATCTTACCATTCCTATTGCCCAACACATAAACTTTAACCTCCTTTGTTGGGTCATTTAAGGTCTGTCACAATCTGGAATCATTTTACCAATTGTATCACTCATTGCTCTCCTTAATAAACAATCTACTCTAGCCAAAATGAACTATTTTCTGTCCAAAAAACATTTTTTTCCAGCCTCCATAATATTCCCTACCATTGAAACATCCTGCTTCCTGTTAAATTCCTATCTGTCTTCAAACCTCAACTCAAAAGCTCTTTTCAATAGGGCCCTGACTGATCCCCTGTTGATAACAATCTTTCTTTTCAGACTCTACACACAGAGGACTTTGTTTGGCATCTAATATAAATCAATGTATAATACCACCTACTGCAGTTAGTTATGTTTGTATATTATCTAGCACCAGTAGGACAAGAATCAGTTCTACTTTATATTTTCTTCCCTTTCCCACATATAGCATGATATTCTACCATTTGGATCATAGTATCGTAGATTATGATCTGCAAGCAACCTTAGAGACTATCTAGTCCAACCCTTTCTTTTTATATATAGTGTTTAAGGTATCCAGAGTGATTCTTAGAGGACCAATGTCAAACAGGTAGCTGTAGAATTGTAAATTAACAAACTAAGTTTATTATTTACAAGTTTTGGTAAGGTTGTTCATTTTTCAGGGATTGATCATCAATGGACAATCAAGTTTTGAACTTTAAACTCAGTGATTAGACCCCAGACCAAGGGAAGGCATATCTTGTTGTAACAAACTTGACACCTCAAGACCATAGTTCATTACAGAGACTATAAATGTAGAATATACATGTTCACAGAAATATATTTTGTGCATGTGTGTGTGTATGTATGTGTGTGTAGGAAGAAGTAGTTTTGAAGTTCTCCCTTCTGTTATAAACAGAGAAAGCACTATTTATAACAAATGATAAAATCAATTGTTATGTTATCTTTGACCATGCCAGATTCTCGAAGGTCAAATATGTCCTGATTTTTTTTAACTGATGCGAATAGTATGGAAACTACTAGCCAACATTTACCTTGACTCTGATTCCTCAGAAAATACTCAAAAAAATCATTAAAGAGATGGATAGGATAATGAACATATACAAAAAGTGAAGTGTTGATAAAGTCAGCATAACTTCATCAAGCTAATTCCATCAAGAACATGGAATTATCTTATTTCCATTTTAAGACAAGGTTACTAACTAGGGGAAAGATAAAGACACAAGTTTACATACATTTTAGCAAAGCTTCTGTTAAAGAATCATACTACTGTTGTGGAGAAGATAGGAGGAAGTAGACCAGATGATAATAAAGTGGAATAGATTCTGAGCAATCGAAAAATTCTCCCTCTCTCCCTCTCTCCCTCTCTCCCTCTCTCCCTCTCTCCCT
>JAJPUD010002611.1:33523-57152 GCA_023553655.1 Myrmecobius fasciatus
CTCTCTCCCTCTCTCCCTCTCTCCCTCTCTCCCTCTCTCCCTCTCTCACACACACACACACACACAAACATACTCTGTAGGATATAATACAATTTTAATTTACATTATCAATACTTTCTTAAGGTCAGAGAATCAACAGAACAATAGATTCAGCCCTGACTTGAGGGTATTGCTGATTTCCAATGTGTAAATATTCATACTGGAAATTTAACAACTGACTCTATTCTGCCCTTTTTCTCTACTCCTACCCTACTCATGCTCTTAGAGTAGGCTCTAATATAACTGGATGATTCAAAGTGTAGTTGTTTATGACAATCTCAAAATGGCGTGCAATCTCTAGTGGAATACAGTAAGGATCTACATTTCACCGTGAACTGTTTTACATTAACAGTGATGAGTGTAAGGAAAGAAATGGCACGTTCATCAAATTTATAAATGACATAAAACCAGAAGTAATAACTAATTCAGTGGATGGCAATCAGGATTTAAAATGGTATCAACAGGCTTGAGTAGTGGGCTAAATCTAATAAGATGAAATTCAATAGTATTGGAAATGATAGAACATTGAATAGTAAAGTCTTATAACTGAATTAAAAATATGAAATAGGGTAGGCATAAATAATTTGCATTTAGTCTAAAAAAAGATTTTTGGGTTTTAGTGAACTGCAAACTCAAGATGAGTCAGCAATGTAATGTGGCAGCCAAAAAGAGCCAATGCAATCCTAAACTACATTTAGAGAAACAGGACATTTCCAGGAACAAGGAGATGATTATCCCCCTGTACTCTGCCCTCCTTAGACCTCATCTGAAGTACTGTGTCCAGTTCTGGACACCAATTTTAGAAGGAATTGATATATTGGAGAATATCCAGAGAATGGCAACGAGTATGGCAAAAGGAGCTTGAGTCCAAGTCATAGGAGAATCAATTAAAGGAAAAAATGAGATAGATACATTCAAATATCTGAAGAGCTGTCATGTGGAACAATAATCAGATTCATTTTATTTGGCCCCCAAAGGGGAAAAGGAATGATAGGCAGAAGTTACAAAGGGAAAAATTTAGGATTTACATCAGGAAAAATATCTTGAAATTAGAATTGTCCTAAAGCAGAATGTCCAGAAATGGTAGGTACCCACTCCTGGGAGACCTTTGAGCAAAAGGTGGACAACCACCAACAGGGTATGGTTTAGTGAGCATTTCTTTTGGTTATGAACCCATTGGCCTTTGAAGTCTTCAACAGCTCTCAAATTTGGTGATTCTGTGGTAGTGGATAAAGAACAGGTCTAAGAGTTAAAAAAGACTAGGATTTAAGTGTTACCTCTGATATATGTTGCCTATATGACCCTATGTGAATAAACTACTTACCCCTCTCTGGAAATTAAGACTATAAGTGGTCAAGTAATGGCAGATTTGCATTGGTATAAGGAGTTTTTTTACTGAAAGCAGATAGTCTGATCAGAAAAAAAGTAGGGAGTATTAATTAGTTGATAATAATAATAATAGTAATAATAATAAAGGTTTAAAGAGTCAGAACCACAGATTTTCAGTTTATTTGTATAACCCTGACTGCCAGTTTTTCACTCTATGTCCTATTGTCTCTGTGTGTATCCTGTTCAAGCTACTGAAAACTTGGAACAAATAACACATTTAAAAACAAAATCTAAATAACTAAAGAAAGTATAAGCATTACATTTTAAACTCAGTGAGAAAGGGCTATGCCATCTATTGTGGGTTAACTATTACATAGTGTCATGGATTTAAGAATTTTAACACCTATTTATGGAATTGACCAATTCAATATAAGATAGCATATTACAATTTGTTATATAACACTACTTCTATATGACTGCTCTGTTCTTGGGATCATTAATGAATTATTTCTAGAAATTCAATGGAAAGACTTTACTAAGATGCTAGGGATACCCTATGTATGCAAATATTCAGGGTAAAAAGACCCTCTTGTGGCCTATCCCATTGCTATTACTTATTACCCACTCCCCCCCCCCCACTATCCAGCTAGGGTTCTTGAAAGTTCATAAGTCTTGGGTGAAATGGAAGTCACTAACTCCATTCTTTCAGGTGAGATAGAAGACCATCAATATTACCATCTACACAGCTATTACCCCTAAGCTCACCTCCAGGTTTTATTATCTGCCCTATTTCTCTGCCTTTCAGTCCCTTAGCAGGATCATCATTCTTACTCAAATAACCTAAGGAAAAGAATCTTGGGCTGCACTATCCAGTCAGGTGCTGAACCCCTAGGATTTGCAAGGTTTTCTGTCCTCCCTACAGAAAACTTTAATTTATATGTTATCTCTCTCAATTAGAGTATGAGCTCTCAAAGTACATGGGGCTATCTCACTTTTTCTGTTGGTATCACCAGGGCTTAGCACATAGTAATCATTAAATAAATACTCTTTCATTTATTCAGCATGGCATAACAAATAGAGAGCTGACTTTAGAATCAGAAGGACCTGGTTACAAGTCTCTCTTTAAACATAGACATGACATATACACATATGTATGTGTGTGTGTAACCTTTAGCAAGTCATTAAACCTATCAGTGTCCCAGTCAACAATTGGGTACTATAAGTTGAAGAGAAGATGCCAATTGTATTAATAGAAGACAATCTCCTTACCTTTTTACTCAGAGTTAACATGCACTGATGAAGTCATAAATTTGGTTTGAAAAAAAAAATTGGTTTGACAGATCTCTTTAACATTGCTCCTAAGAAATTCCCTGCCTTCCCAAACATCATTTTGCTTAGCATCTTGTTTTCAGGAACTCAGCAAAGGATTTAGACAGGTTATGCTTATTCATAGGACCATGATTTAGAGCTGAAAAAAAAAACCATTTTAGAAGACACTGAATCTAGGACAAATGAAGTGGTTTGCTAAACCTTTAAGGGTTATTTCAAACTACTCTATATGTAATTTATACATGACTGTTTGGGTACATGTCTCCAACAGAAGCTGTATGAGTGGCGCAGTGCATAGATTAACAGACTTGCAATCAGGAAGAGCTAAGTTCAAATCCAACCTCAAATTCTGGGCAAATATCTTTTCATCTCTTTCAGCCACTCTCAATTTCCTCATCTACAAAATGCATATAACAATAACACTAATCTCACAGGTTCTTAAAAGTATCAAATGAGATAATCTGTAAAGTACTTTGTAAATTTTAAAGTACCACATAAATGCTATTTATTATGATACAAATATATATTCTCATTGAGGACAGAAATTTATTTATTTTTAAAAATTTTATCTCCAGAGCTTAACACTGTGCTTGGTTCTTAAGAAACACTTAGGAAATGCTTGTTGATTGTGGACTGATTTGCCTAGTTACATAATTAGCAAGAGGCAAAGCCACCATTTTTGGAATCCCCCTATTTCAGATGTAGTGCACCACATTCCAACACCATCTCATCAAAGGCTTTTAAGAGGAACCCAGGACAAGAAACATATGGACATATGCTGGCATGAAATGGCTACCTTTAAGAAGGACCAGGTTTTTTGAATAAGAGCAATGATTGGAATTTTTGAGGTGCAGGGGAAAGAAATGGGCAGAGTTAATCTCGGAAGAGAATGAGCATCTGAAACAGCTGCCCAGCCCAAGGGATTTTGTTCAAAGACTAGTTCTTCCGGAGAGAAGCAAAAGAGATAAAGAGAAATTCTGATTTCTAAAAAATATCAACGCAAATTGCCTTACCTCCTATCTACATGCCAGCAGGCAAGAACTGCCGCATCTTTATAGTCACTTAGATTTCATAGGATTCACAGATTGTAAAGCAGGAAAAGGAATTTAGAAAGAATGTAATCTAGGCTCCGCATTTTACACAGACACATACTATGTGACTTGTCTAAGGTCACACAGAGCGAGTTGGTGGCACCCGTAAAACTGATAAGATTCAACCATAAAGTCACTTCATTTTTTTTAATTTTCCCCCAAATAGGATAATGTTCCTCTTTCTCTAGACTGTTTGTTTTCCAATTACTTCCCCCAAAACTCACACCCAAAGTTTTTTCTGAAGCTCTGATTTCATCTAGGAATGATCAGATCAGTCCCAGTCTTCAAAAGCTGCCCAGCAAAAGTCCCCGGAACAAACCGTGTATCCTCTCTGCTTGGAGAGAAGAAGGGGCGGGGCAGAACAAGATTGGGGAGCATCAGTCTACCCACCTACCCAATCCTTCCGTCCAATTTGAGACCCTGTAGCAAGAGGGAATTTTTTTTTCTTTCTCCCAAAACAGGGTAGCCAAGGCCCTTCCTAAACCTCTTCTTTACCACACTCTCTCTCCTCAGCTTTATCCTCTTCGCTCCCTCACCCCCCACCTCAGACATTGCGAGGTGTCAGATTACCATCCTGGGATTTTTGGCTGCACTTACCCAAAAACTGGCTGATCCGCTCTTCAGTCAGCGTTAAGGGGTCGTCGAGGCAGCTATAACCATGCCCCTGCAATAGCAGTAATAGCACGGACAACAGCGGTGGCAACGCGAACCAGGGGTGACTCCGCTCCCCCCACATCGTACCGGTTCCTCCTTCCTCTCCTATATCCTGAGCTAAGACTGGAATACACCTCCAGAAGAGCGGGGAGGCGAGCTCCACACGGAGCAGCGGTAGCTGGGCAGACAACCAACTCCCTCCGACTTTTTCTCTTATCTCTTCGCCACCTTCTCTGCCACTCCTCGTATTTCCTTCCCTTCCCTTCCCTATTCCTTCAACCCAAACACCCCTCTTACCCACATCCTCGGGCAGATTGATGGAGGAGGAGATACACGCCTCTCTCTCCGCCCCACAAACTCAGGACTAGGGTACTAAAAGATCACAAACTTTTTTCCCCGCCCTACTTTCTCCAGCTTGGAAAGGGAGGAGATCGAGGAGGTGGGCCTATTCCATCCCAGAAATTCTTAGCTTTTGGGGTGGGAAAGAAAGTAGAGGTACAGACAGGAGCAGCACTGTGCTCTCTCTTCCCCTGCTCCTACCTCCTCAACCACCTCCTTCCCTCAGTCCTAAACTTTCCTTTCTGAAGGAAAGTAGGGTAAACTGATCTCAATTGACTCCTGGGACACAAGAATGTCTTCTGATTGAGAGTCCTGAAGTATTTCTTTAGATTGTGATCTCCCTGTATTTCATATACATACATGCCTCCATATACATATTTGCACACATATAAGATACGTATATGTATATATATATATATACTTCACTTATCACACATGCAGATTTAGATAAATTTACTTTGAGAATTGTCTTTTAACCAGATATTTAATATTTATTGTGTAACTTTATTTTGTATCCTGCAATTTTGCTAAAGTTGTGAATTGTTTCTAGCAGTTTTGGGTTTGTTTTTGTTTTTTTTGTTTGTTTGTTTGTTTGTTTTTTTTTTTTGCTAAGGCAATTGGGGTTAAGTGAGTTGCCCAAGGTCACACAGCTAAAAACTATCTGAGAGCAAATTTGAACTCAGGTCCTCCTGACTTCAGGGCTGGTGCTCTATCCACTGCACCACTTAGCTGCCCCTGTTGTGTAGCTTTACTGGGTTTGTAACGCCTCCTTATGAACTATGAAACTATAATTCATTGCTCTGAATTCTTTCCCCCCTTTTTTGAGTTCTTTAATTATGTAACCCTTCCTGAAAACTGAAGGCTGGGTTAGGATGAATGAGTGAATAGGAGTGTTTATTGAGCCTATGTTTACATACAGTCTGGTCTCTACCAATCCCCTCATTGATACCCTCTTTTTTGGCTTCCTGAAATTGTACTCCCGTGCACATCTACATACTTTGGTAGCTAGGTTGTTGCAGTAGCATTGGATCTAAAATCAGTAAGCGTCTGAGTCTGGACTTGAACGAAAATCTTCCTATCTGTATGATCCTAGGCAAGTCACTTCAGCTTTGTCTGCCTCACGTTCCTCAACTGTAAAATGGGGATAATAATAACATCTAACCTTCAAGGTTCTTATGAGGATCAAATAAGATAAAATTTGTAAAGTGTTTAACATAGTGCCTGGAACATAAGAACTATATAAATGCTAGATGTTAACAACTCCTTTTGGGGGGGGTGTTTTTTTCAGGCTTATCATAACCTTATAGTATCTATAGCTCAAGGTTGGTTCAATTTTTCTCTTCTCTTTCCACCTTCTTTTTCTCAGAAACCTTGAGGATCTTTTCCCTTTCAGATTTATTTGGTTAGTTAGTATTTTTTGTTTTTGTTTTTTTAACTAGGTGAAAGAGGAGCTTCTTTGCTTCAACTGCTACCGATCTTAATCAATGAATGGGTACTGCCTCAGTCAAACAAACCGGTTGAAGACCTCAGTTTTAAAAGGCCAAAGTCTCCCACTGCATTCAGGGCCATCTCCAGTTGTCCTGATCTATATCTGTCCATTGGACCTAGATGGCTCTGGAGGGGAAAGTGAAGCTTTCTTCACTTAAATCTAATTCACTTGCATGTTTTGGCATTACCTCCCTGATGCCATGCTCCCCTTCAAGAATGAAGGACAAAACAACTTAAACACTGGCATGGACCTTTATACAAAATACTTTCCAAAGCTTTACCTTTAGCCCTGACCTCTCTTCTGAATTCCAAACCCACATCTACCTGGAGGCCATCTCATGGTTTTATCAAAAAATTGACTTTGCAGTTTTTATTAAATGCATTATTATCAACCAGATTCCTATGTTTAAGTGGGGTGTTTTACTTGTTAAGCTCATATGTGAGGATAATCCCTGATGAGAGAATTTGCCAAGCTCTTTTCAGAGGTTCTCATCCATCTTTAATGTCCACCTGATTTGCCCAGTTCTCACCTTGGAGCCACAGGTCAAACCAGGCTGAGGAAAACCCAACAACTCAGTATGGGGTAATGAGTTGGGGCTATGTCTATTCCAAGGATAAGAAGACTTCTGTTGTAATGGGTGGATGTGTTCCAAAGATCACAAAAGTGGCTGAAGCAAGACCCTGAAGAGTGATTAGATTTTGGTCAGACATTGTTGAGGTCATCCACTGCAAAGACCATCACCAATTAGCCTGACTTTTGTTCTGCTGTTCAATGGCTCTGGAAAAGAGAATGGGCCTTAGTGCACTTTTGCCTCACTGCAATCCAATTCACAGTTAAGACAGCATCTTGAGATGTCATTGGTCCTCTTTGAAAATAAGAGACAAACAACCACAATATAGAAGCAGTGTTAGGTAGCATATATACTACTGTACTTGGAATCAGGAAGATTTGGAACAAATCCTAACCTGCAAGTTAGCAACTCTAGGGAAGTCCATTAATTTTGTGGAATCTCATTTTCCTCATCTATAAAATACCTCAAAAATTAATCATCAATCAGTCAACAGACATTTGTTAAGAACCTACTATGTACCAGGCACCAGAGATACAAAAAGAGACAAACGTCCATATTTTCCCTCAAAGAGTTTACAATATAATGGTCAAGATGAAAAGAGATAATAATATATAATATATGTAAATTGCTTTGAAAATCTTAAATAAAAAGTGTAATTTTATTACCTTTGATTCTTCCTTCGAATTCCAGCTTTGCTATTTAATTACTAGTGGATCTTGATCAAGTTATTAAATGGTCCTGGGCCTCAGTTCCTCATCTTTAAAATGAGAGGATTGAACAGAAGACTTCAAGGGTCCCTTCTAGCTCTAATCTTTTATTATTCCCATACTTTTTATATTTAATCAATCACCAGATACTTTAAATTACAGAGCTATAGAATCTCTCCCATTTGTTTCTTTCTCACTATTCTTGTTATTATAATTCTAATACAGATCCTTATAACCATTCATCTAAATCATCACAGTACTAACCTAGCAGGTTATCCTGCCTCCATTCTGGTTCCTCTAAGATTCCTCCTTACTACTGCCAAATTAATTTTCCTCATACATAGATCTGGCAACCTCATTCCCCTTTTTAAAACTTTTCGATGGTTCCCTCTTGCCTATGGAAAAAAGCTTTGCCCGATTTTCCAAATACCTGGCTGCAAATTATCTTCCTGAATGATCTATATTCTAGCCAAACTGTGCTACAAATGGTTTCCCATGTGTGCCCTGCTTCATGATTTCCATGATTTTATTCATGGCATTCCCTATACATGGAATGGCTTCTCTGATCCCTAATCCCTAAATTGTTCCTTTTCCCTCTCTTTCTATTTCCAGCAGATCATAGATTTAGAGTTGGAAGGAACCCCAAATATTATTTTCTTCTCTCCCACCCAATTATTTTACAGATGAGGAAACTGAGGCCCAGTGAGGAGAAATAATTTGACCAACATCATGTAGGTAAGTAGCTGACATTGGACTATAAGGCCCATTGTTTCCAAATCTTATGTCCTTTCCTTGATATTATGCTGAGATTTCCCTCACCAGAACTCACAAATCACTTTGAACTTCCCTAATAAGTTTATTACATATTATTTTTATGGAAATGACTAGATCTGTGATTTTGTTGGTATGAGGATTTTCCACATGGGGAAACATGCTATTACAGTGTTGATTGGGCCTGGTATTGAAATCTATGGCTGTAGAAAGTTGCCTAGAGTATTAATAGGTGAAATGATTTGCCCATTGTCACCAAGTCAGTAGATGAAAAGATAGGACTTGAACCCAAGTCTTCTGACCCCAAAATAAGGTCTCTATCTTGTATACCAGGCTGCCTCTATTTTTAATTCTAGTAATTTTTTTGGAAGTCAAAATCTTATTTTTTTTATTAAAGCTTTTTATTTGTAAAAACATATATATGGGTAATTCTTCAACATTAATCCTTACAAAGCTTTCTGTTAAAAATTTTCCCTCTAGTCCCCACTTCTCCCCTAGATGGCAGGAAGTCTACTACATGTTAATTATGTCAAAATACTTGACAAATCGAATATATATATATATATATATACATATTTCCACACATCTTGCTGTGCAAGAAAAATCATATCTACAAGAAAAAAATCTGAGAAAGGAAACACAATGCAATCAAACATTGATAGAGATCATGAAAATGTTGTGTTGTGGTCCACATTTCATATCCCTCTTTCTGGGTGTATATGGCTTTCTTCACTGAACAATTGGAACTGGTTTGAAACATTTCATTGTTGAAGACAGTCATGTCCATCAGATGAAAGTCAAAATCTTAAAAAATATATTAAAAATTGTTCTTACATGTAATTAGGAAAATATTAAAAAATATCAGTGCATTTGATGTCTATGTTTATAAAATTATATTTAATGCTAGTAGGTTATATTTAATGTACTAGAAATGTTCCATTTTTTCAGTTGGGAGAGAGATCTTAAAACAATTCTTTTCCTAATGCCAAATAACTTGTTACTGATTAGCACAGAAGATTACTATATTTTGTTATTTATTTATCAACTTCCTTGAAAACATGAAACAAGCTGGAAAAGAAGACAATGTTAAACTTAGAGTCAAGAAGTCAGGGAATCAGATCCCAAATATGACACTTATTAACTTCATGGGTGAATCATTTAGTTTCATAGCCTTTACTTATTTGTTTATAAAATGAGAATTTTAATTCCTAAGTTCTTGCCTTATATGGTGTTGTGAGGATCAAAGGAGATATGTGTTTTAAAGCATTGAGCAAATGTGTAATTCTAGTAATCTTGATATGTGTAATAAATTCATTCTTTATACTAGACTTGCACAAGGAAATTCAGTGACATCAGTGTTCATGTTTTATAAAAACTTCATATCCTTCATATCATCTTGTTTTTCCTTTGTTCTCAGAGGACCATGACAACAGGAAGGTGATGCCCTAATATGCAAGTGAATTGGGTTTAAGTAAGGGAGGGCTGTGAAAGGTCACCTGCCTCACTTTCCCCTCTAAAGCCATCGGGGATCTAGGGCTAGATATAGATCAAAATGAGTGGAGATGGCCCTGGATGAAATGGGAGTC
The DNA here is from genome assembly GCA_023553655.1 of Myrmecobius fasciatus. NCBI lineage: Eukaryota > Metazoa > Chordata > Mammalia > Dasyuromorphia > Myrmecobiidae > Myrmecobius > Myrmecobius fasciatus. Next base: position 43,429 of record JAJPUD010002611.1, read on the forward strand.
CTTGGTCTTTTTTTTAATTATTATTAAAGCTTTTTATTTGCAAAACATATGTATGGGTAATTCTTCAACATTGACCCTTACAAAGCTTTCTGTTACAAATTTTCCCCCCTAGTTCCCACCCCTCTTCTAGATGGCAGGAAGTCCACTACATGTTAATTATGTTAAAATACTTGACAAATCGAATATGTGTATACATATTTTTACAGTTATCTTGCTGTGCAAGAAAAGTCGGATCTACAAGGGAAAAAATCTGAGAAGGGAAACATAATGCAAGCAAACATCAATAGAGAGCATGAAAATGTTATGTTGTGGTCCCCATTTCATATCCCTCTCTCTGGGTGTATATGCCTTTCTTCACTGAACAATTGCAACTGGTTTAAAACGAGTCCTTGGTCTTTTGAAGCTAAGGTGTTGAACAGGAGGCTGTACCCATTCAGTGATTAAGACTAGGTAGCAATTGAGGCAAAGAATCTTCTCTTTCACCTAGGGCAAAAACAACAACAACAACAACAACAACAACAACAATCTAAATAAATAAATGAACCTGGGAAGGGAATATTCTCAAGGCTTCTGGCCAAAGCAGAAATGATTGCTATTTACATTTAATCTGAGTCAATCAGGACCCAAATAATGATCAAATGGGGCTTGGCCTAAGGTCTATTGGTGACCAATTAGAATCAGATTGGTTTTGGGTTAAGGCCTGGTTCTTAAGAAAGAAATCTAGACAGTAAAACTTAAGATATATTGAGAGGGTTCAGAGGTGTGAAAGAGAAAAAAATACTTTTAAGAGCATCTACAGGTAAGAGTATCACTTAGCACCCAATGGATATTCAATATTTGCTGATTAATTAAGCAGATTATGAATACAAACTATTATTGGTATAGTAGGTAATGTATTCAAAATACATGTTTGGACATGGTCAATATGGGAATTTTGCTTGCCTATGCACATTTGTCATAAGATTTTTTTTCTCTCTCTCTCTGTGTATATGTGTGTGTATGTCTAAGGAGAAGGAAATATGTGTGAAGAAGAGCAAATAAAGTGTTCTTAGTTGCATAAAATAAAATATAATAAAAGGTTAAAAAAAGATAGAAAAATGCCTAACAAAGAATTATTGTTGTTTGTCCTTCTTTCTAGGAGACCATGACTTCAGGAAGGTGATGTCACGACTTACAAATGAATTGAACTTAAATAAAGCAAGGCTGTGCAAAGTCACCAACCTTATCCTATCCTCCTGCGCTTTCTGGGTTCAGTGGCAAGATAGAGATCAGGATGATTGAAGATGATCCAGGATGTGATGGGACAACTTGATCCTTTTTAAACTAAGGTCTAACCCAAGTCTCAGTTTGTCTGAGGCAATGCCCATTCAGTGATTAAGGCTAGGTAAGAAATGAGGCCTCCCAAAATGCCCTCTTTTAGCTAGTCAAAAAAAAATCTGAGAAGGAAAGACCCTCTGAATTTCTGGACAAAACAGAAACAATTGCTGTTTACATTCATTCTGAAAATCAGAACTATAACTGTCCAAGGTTGGCTTAGTCTGGAACTATTGTTGGCCAATCAATGAGAGTCAAGAATTATTTCATATTTAAGACATGATCCTTCAAAAAGAAATCTAGCACTTAAATTCCAAGATATCCTTTGAGTTTTCAGCAAACAAAATTTATATTTCTTTGGGTAAAATACCCACAGGTAAAGGTATGATTCCCTATGTGGGGAAAAAAGGGAGGGAGAGGAACTAAAGAAGGGAGGAAAAAAGAAAAGAAAAAAATGGAAGAAAAGAGGAAGGAACGAAGGAAGGAAGGAAGACAGGGAAGGATGGAAGGATAAAAGAAAGGAAGGAAGGGAGGAAGTATCTGTCTCCAGTTTATTGCCCAACTGGAACCAATTAGTTGAATCCCCACTGGAACAACTACTAATCTTCATGGATTGTTTGTCCTTCATTCTTGTTCTGGAAGAGGACCATGACTTTGGGAAGGGTAAAGTTATGACTTGCAAGTGAATTGAATCTAAGTGAGGCAGTATTGTTCGAAGTCAACAAAAACAATTGTTATTTACATTCAGAAAGAGCATCACTTGATTAAGTCTATTTTCCTTCTTTAAAAATAACCCAACAAACAAACAAACCAACCAACCAAAACTCTGGGCATTTACTTGGTCTTCCATCCATTCTAATAAAAAGGAAAAAAAAAAGAAAAAGAAAAACAAAACCCCTGCAACAAATACAAATAATAAAAAGTCTAAAAATCTGTCATTCTGTATCTTGAATTCATCACCTCTCTGTCAAGTCTGAGTCCTTATAACTTTCAGAGCTGTTTGTTTTTTATAATATTGCTATTACATAAATTGTTTTCCTGGTTCTGTTCACTTCACTCTGCATCAATTTATATGTCTTCTCAGCTATATTTGATTCTATTCCTCTCATCATTTATTACAGGATAAAATATTCCATTCTACTTATATGTCATAATTTATTCAATCTTCCCCAAATGATGGGCATGTCCTTAGTTTAATAAATCTTTCCCCCTATTTCATGAGGTCTTTTGAATTTATCAAAGATTAGATTACTACATTCTTTTGCTTCCCTATATCATGTATCTAATCTACTTCACTAATTGACTTGTATTTTTTAATCAGTACCAAATGGAAAAACCTGAAGATTTTAATTCCTCTATGGTTGCATCATAACTTAATGCTTATAAGATGATATATGTAAGAAATGGATGGACATTCGATTTCCACACTATGAAAATTAAATTGGAGAAATGAAACTGAAATTAGAAAACTGAAACCCAGCTGAATTACAAAGGAAAAGATCTGGCCATTTTAAGATTTAAAAGTGCTTGTTTTGTATCTCCATTTTAAGTCTGTTTGCATGTCAGGCATCTTGATGCACACTAACTTGAATTTTTCTTAAGCTTTCAAGCTTCTTTCCCTAGAGGAGACTGGGAATGACCAGGGCCTACTGCATGTGTACTTATGTCAGTCCAGTTTTTCCAAAGAACTGTGGGGATACCAAAAACCTCTACTCCATGCTCTGGAGTCAATCTTAGTTTCTCTCTAGATGGTGGTGGTGGTGGTGTGTTAGGGGACATAGAAAACCAACCCCACACTCCCAAGCCCCAAAACTCTTCTCAGGGGACTCTGGATTCTGTAAACGGCGTAGTCTGTCTCCATGTGGCTTGAGGAAATCTAGAAAAATCCACTTTACATTTGGTGAGGGGTAGATAGGAACCATTGCCATTGTGCTTCCAAGGGCCTCCATCTCTATTTCAAAGATTTCAGGGAGTCTAAAAGAATGGAGTTTTTGAAGGGGGAAAAGGAGTTTTCTCTCAACAATGTGATAGAATTGGTTTCAATTGATGCACTTGGGAATAAGATTTTAGAAATATGTATGAATTAATATTTAAATATTGCTAATAGAAATTTGTCTGTATTTGATTTGATTTTAAGATAGAAAATGGTTATTAAAAGTTCTCTGGTAACTTACCTAAAGAGGTCATATATTTGTATTTCCTAATTGGATGAAATATATTTAATGTACTTTCTAGATTGTATATTTAGTAATTTTAAAATATTATATGAGCTATGCTTTGAAATTTTGTCACCTCTGCTGGATATATGGTATAAGTTTTGTGAAATTTGGTCTGAAGTTATTTAGATATTACCTATATTCTGAATCTTAAGAATTGTCTTGTTTATTCCCTGAACCAAAAGGGAAACTTACTTAAGAAAACAGGAGAGAAAGCCAAAATCCTCCCGGAGGTTCTCCCTCCCTCCCTGAAAACTTCAACTGCAACAGTTTGAGGACAGAATAAACTGAACAACTAAAAGAAAGTGTAAAGTTTACTTATTTCATCAGTCTTGCTAACACTTTTATAAATGTTTTGTAAATATAAATTAGGGAATTGGGTATTTCCACCTTTGCTAGAAAATTAATAGGAAATTACAGCTAAGACTATTTAACTATTACTTAATAAAAATTCTAAGATTGTTAACAAAGTTATTTGAAGTTATTGTCATCATGCTAAACCTTAAATTGGTAATTACTGTGTGTGGAACAAGAGGAATGAGGTTGAAAGCTTTATCATTTAGCCTTCCAGTATCAAGGTGTACAGTACCCTTTTCCCCCTTTCACAGGGAAGGGGGGAAAAGATCGGAGGGAACATACCAAACAGGACAATCCATGGAAGTAAATAGTTGAGGTGGGCCACAGCAAGCTCAGCCCCTTTCTCTAGGTTCTCTGTCAATTCCCTTTAATTTGTAAGCTTGCCAATTTTCCTTGAACCATCAGCCCTGAGAAAAGAAGTTGTTTGGGATGTTAAAAACACAAAGAATGTGTTTACTAAGACTCTATAAGCTTGTTTATTATATAGAAATGTTTTCTAATGATTGATCCTTGCACCAGGATGAGTTTAAACTCAAGAAGAAGAAACGAAAAGAAAAGATGTTAAACAAAATTTCCTATGTGTGTGAGTCCTGGTAAACTTTTATTGTCTACTGCAACTTTATGAGAGTAAAAATAATGTTTCTATCCCTAAGCTATGATTACTAAAATTTGCTATTAGAGATAAAATCTCTTGGGACTATAACTGATTCTTTTGAGTTTTGAATTTGGGTATGATTGTCTGATGGTCCTGTATGTATTCTCACTGAAGTCTGAAAGACCTGTCTTTATGCCATTATAATCAAGTCCCTGCTTTTTCCTCTTATTTCTTTGATCAGAACAAGTAGTCAATAGAAGCCATGAGCTCAATACGTCTTGTTTTCAATCTGAAAATACGTAGTCATTATATCCTAAATAATTTGGTAAATGAATATTTGGCCTAGTCATCTGCCTATTACTAGATATATACACCCTGTATGAAATTAGGTCCCTGTTGATACATTATCTATGGGACCTTAATTATTTTATTGATTATTGAAACTAAAGCTGAAACATCTTTAATATGGTTTAGAGAAGAGGATTTTAGTGTATTCAAGTTTTCTTAGAGGGATGTAACTTATGGAATATTGTTATATCAATGGGAAAGTCAATTTAATTTAAGTTTTTACTAATGTGAGAATCACATATTAATCTTGTATGTGTCCTGTGGCACAAGAATGTTTTCTTTTAAATAATTTATTTGATATGAAAAGTTGCTGATCAATCTATCTATATTGGCCTCTCACAGGCCATCCTACAACAGACCCTGGCAAAAGAGGATTCATACAATTCCCCTGCTTTGAGTGGTTTTTAAACACCCTCAGGCCAATTTCTAATCCTAGTGCCAAGTCCAATGGAAACTTAGAAGATGGATACTTGTCTAGGAAAAACAAAATACTGGCAGAGAAGCTTTACACATGCCTCCTGTAGAAGTTTGGGTTAATCTCTCTATCTCAATATCCTTCTTTTTGGAAGAAAGGATTTTGTGAATACATGTTATTCTGATGGTATTCCCCCCTTCTCAAAATTGCTTTTGGGTTATATTGTAGTCCCTTTAAAAGAGATGATGCCTGACTAGATATTTACAGTATCTTCCAGGGAAAGTATAAGTACAATTCCCAAGAATGAGGGTTCCACTCTTTGTACTTGCTCTCTCTAGTTCTCTTATGTTTGTTTCCCTCTAAACTTTGCCCAATTCACCCTCAAATGATCAGCACTAGATAGCTACATTGACCAGCCTCAGTGTTCTGACTCAACCCACTGGATCATCAATCAGCTCAAACCACTCCAATACTCTGTAGGATGACCCACTCCAAAGCTCATTCTCAGCAGGATATAGTTTCAGAAGATGAGATCATTACTCCATATCCCATATTGGGCCATATTTTTTTGGGAAGGAACTGAAATTTGGGTATGATTGTCTTGGGCAGAAATGTAGAAAATGCAGATCAAAGAGTAAATTGGGAATAGATGTAATGAGTATAAATCTCTTAGGAAGATTTGGAATCAAATTAAGTACTTAAGGCAAGGGATAGGCACCAATGCTTGGGTAGAATTGATAAAGTACTCTGTAAAGAGTCTGAACAAAAAGCAATTTCTATGTTTGTGCTATGGACTACCCCATGCCCAGATGGTACCATTCCTTTTGGCTTTGGAAAAACATGAGAGTGAATTCCTCCTGTTCCCAAAATAACATTTTCTGGAGAGAAGTGCAATGTTTTATTTTACCTTCCCCTTCTATGAGGGAATAAACCAGGCTATACTAGTTCCTTATCTCCGGAGATCAATTAGCTTGCCTCTCATGGCAGGGTGAAAGATTCCAAAATCTAGGGATTGTAGTGACATGTACCTGAGTCTGGAATATAACTGAGAGTAGCTCTGGCAATTTCTTAGATAAGCATACCCCAAGCAAACCTTGGGTGGCATTGTGGAAGACATGCTTTGCCCAGGAATTGAATGGGCATCTGTGTAATTTGGCTATTTCTTTTATCCTGGTATTTGATGAAGAAAGTAAAACTGAATCAGGAAGAATTAAGTCATAGCAGTAACTGATGAATTCAAGGTTAGAAATCTAGTTCTGGATTTGAGTCATCCCTACTCTGGTGAGTAAATATTATTGGATATTACACTAAAGAAGAAGCAAAGAGAATAAGAGAATAGTTAGATGCCACTAGCCGAATGGCAAGAAAAAATAGAATGACTCTAGAAAAATTACTGGCAGGAAGAGGAGGAACATGTGTTATGATAGGAATAGTTTCACTCCTAGTACAGCCCTGTCAGAATTAGCAGAAAATTCTGTGTAAGGAGATCTGTGCAGAGGTTAATAAGCTTTTATGAAGCTGCATATAGAAAGTACTAGCCAAATCTGAGGTGTTAGAAAAAGATGTGGAAACCAAATTATTAAAAAGAAATAAAGGGAAAATTGTGAGAAATGGATGGGCATTTGGTTTCCACAGTTATGAAAATTAAATTGGAGAAATGAAACTTAAATTAGAAAATTGACACCCACAAGGATATAAAAGAATAATCAAAGGTGAAGGTTATCTTCCCCCAAAAGTAAGCACTGGGGCAGCTAGGTGGCACAGTGGGTAGAGCACCAGCTCTGAAATCAGGAGGACATGAGTTCAAATCTGGTCTCAGACACTTAATACTTCCTAGCTGTGTGACCCTGGGCAAGTCACTTAACCCCAATTGCCTCAGGGAAAAAAAGAATGTAAGCACAGGGGGCAGGAACTGACTTTTGTAATCAGGAGTGATGGTCCGAGATTTAAAAAGAATTTTGTTCTTTGCCCTTAACCCTCTTCAGTTAGTTTTCCCTTTTTAGAATGTAAGTTCCTTGGGGGCAGGGACTGGTTATGTAATAAGGGATAGAGATTCAAGTGTAACATCTGTAACATTCAATTAATGGAGAATCAGGGGAGGGACTTGTGCTTCAGGATAGGAAATAAAATACTGCCTTTGGAGTTTCAAAAATGTGTCTACACTCACCTAAACACCCATTCTTGCAAGAATGTAAAATAAATCTTTCCTGCATTCATCAGTGAGTCAATGGAGTTCTTGATAAGATTTTTTTTCTTACACTATTAAAAAAATCACAAAATAACATCTGAAAATTCATGGGGTAAAATTTCTTTTTTGAATATGAATTGGCAAGCACTTAGTAAAGTCACACTTGCTCAGTTGATTCTGGATGCTAAACTGTATAAAAAGGATCAAAAGAAATCATAGAATTTAGTACTAAAAGTGACTTTAGAGATTTACTAGCCTAATTTCCTTCTTTTTTTATGATGAGAAATGAAACTCTGAGAAGTAAAATTGTTAAGGTTGGGAAGGGTGGGACCCCAAACAGATGGGTGTTACATGGTGTCTCAAAAGAATTTGCAGGCTTGAATTCATTGCCTAATCAAGGAGCAAAGTTTATTGAAAATAATTTTAATGCCATTACAAAGTGGAGTGAATTACAAGGGAATTCAGTAGAGAAACAGAAACAAGGAGATACATTTATCCCATTTTCAATCATAGATATGTTAATTCCATGGCTCAAGGATAGGGTTAAAGAGCAGTCTCCGGAATTTGGTTCTCATTGACCAACAGATTATCATTATTGTCTCAGGAGTTTGGTCCATGGGACTATTCTAAAGCCAGAAGTTATCTGGCAGTCAGCAATGAAGAGTGGTTTCCAGAATCAGACAGATTGTCAGAAAAATAGCATTTCTAGTTTGGGGGAGGGGGTCAAAACCAGAGGAGTTTGGAATCAGATTGTCAGACAGAAGCCCCAAGGTCAGGGGACCCCAAAACGACTCCCATCTTTTCCTAGAAGCTATATCATATCAAAAAGTCTTATTTTAGGTCACACATCTAGTATCATAGCTACATTCTGGACCACAGAAAGGAGATGTTAAATCTCTGTGTCTGGCGAAAGAAGATTTCTTTCTGGTAGCCTTTCCCATCCTATAAGAATAAAAATGTGGTGGGTGGTTGCTGGTGTGGGAATACAGAAAATATATGTCATGTATTGTCATAGGAAGATGGTGTCTGCTGACTAAGTTTTTTTCAAATTTTGACAAGCTATTGGCAAATGGCTGATCTTTGTTATTCCTGATTAATGTTAAATAAAGGAAATGTGATATTAGCTTCAATCGTAATTTGCCCATTTTACTAGTTATGTCATATATTTTTTTATCAATTTTATTTTTTTAGGTTCCATTTGTACATTTTTTTTAAATTAAAACTCTTTATTTGCAAAACATATGTATGGGTAATTCTTCAACATTGACCTTTACAAGGCTTTCTGTCACAAAATTTCCGCCCCCTAGTTCCCACCCCTCCCCTAGATGGCAGGAAATCCACTATATGTTAATTATGTTAAAATCCTTGTATGTCATAAATTTTCAGGAACTGGGTAGGAATGCTATTGTATTGTTGTCCCAGCCTTTTTCTGGGCTTCACTAGAGTCATATCTCTTATTCTTCTAATTCATTTTTTCTATTAGCTATTCCTTATATTGTCAGCCACTTGTTGCTTCCATTTTTTTTGGTAGCAAGAAATAAATTCCTTGGATTAAATTTATATATTTTTTTCATTATCATACAGGAAAAAGGTTAAATGATATGACTATTGTGGTGACAACTCCCAATAAAAATTGTTAGCAACTCTGCCTCTTCTTGGGGCATGGCATGTATAAGCAAGTCTTGCCAGAAATGACTAAGAATGATGCAGACTTGAATGCCACACAAGGACAGAGAGGGCTCTGTGTAGACTCGTCTATGAAGGAACATATTTCAGGGCAATTTGGCATTGTTCACTTTATAATCTATGATCTAGTTGAATTGTTCCTTAATAAGAGCATCAGTGAATTATCTCCAGACTTTAAAAAAAGGGCAAGCCACTCCCTGATAGTAAGTTAGGAGCCTAGGAAGGCACATTAACTATGTCAGGTCAAGGCAATAAAAATGCTGTTCAATAAACATTTATTACCTTGCTGTATGCAAAGGTCTATGAAAGGCCCCCAGGTATATAAAACATGGCTTAAGGGTTTCTCTCAAATATTGTAATTGGAACCATATTGTATTAATAGAAATAGCCAAATGTTACCTTCCTGGCTTTGAAAAAAATCTAATGAACTTCAGTAGAATCTAGATTTAAGAAGAGACTTGAGAAGAATTTGCCTTCCCCATCCCATAAAAATATAAATTTTGGAACAAGGGACAATAACCATTTTTAAAACTTTTGAGGGGGCATTGTAAATTAATATTTAATTCTTGCTTTCATTCGCAAGAGTAACAAGAATCCCTATAACTTGTTCTGATATCTTTATTCTCCAAATGTTGAAAACAGAATTATAAAATTTAATTTGTAATATATTTATATTATAAAATAGAATCTTGGCTAGAAAGGGTAAAAAAAAGAGAGAGAGAATTGGAAGAGACTTCAAAGGTCATCTGATCCAAAATTTAACCAGATATTGTGGGCAGAAGTCTTCATTAGGATAAATGGTGAATTAACTTCATTTAGTTGCCTTAAATAATGGGTTGGTTATTGCTTCACAGGGCACAGCATCACATTTTTGGACAACTCCAGTTGTAAGGAAATTTTTTCTTTAAGTTAAACTTAAATCTGTTTCTGTACAATTTCCACCCTTGCTCTTAGTTGTGTGATCTAGGTCCAAATAAAATAAATCTAATCCCTCTTCCACATGGCAACCTTTTAAATATGTGAAGATGGTAGAGAGCGGCCCAGGTTGGCCATGCTTCATTCATTCCTCTTCCAGATCTGCTTTTGACTTTTAGCTTTTCCCTCATACATTAACTTCTCTCACCCTGAATCTTATCTTGGCACTTGGGGCATCTCAGCCTCTGCTAAGCTGGCCCCTCTTTTCCATTGGTGAGTTCCTCTAGCGGCTTCCATTTTGGGGTTGAGTCCAGGAAACCCATTCTTTATTGTCCTCCTGATTGCACTTCTGATTCTTTGATACCATGATCCCATGGAAATACCTTCCCTTTCCTTCTCCACTTTTTAGCTCCCTCTTGTGTTTTGTTTTCCCCTATTAGAATGTAAGCTTTCTTAGGGCAGAAACTGTCTTTCATTTGACTTGTATTCAAATTTTTAAGTCCTTAGCACAATACCTGGCACAGAGTAATTGTTTCATGAATGCTTGTTGTCTTGCCTATCACACTCTTTGTTCTTGCTGTTAACCTTAATGAATATATAAAAAAAAATAATCAAAACTGTGAATGCTCTTTATTAACTTAAGGGATAGTCTGGAAATTAAGAAAAAGAGGAAAAAAAAAGGAAAGTGAAGAAAGGGAAAGATGAGAAGACTCCCCCTTAATAGGAAAGTAAAAAACCAGAATGCCTGAAATTTTGTGCAGTGTTTAAATAGTTAAAGGATGGAGCTCTGCACACTTAAAACCTGAATAACCTTAAAGTTGCACGACTACTATAAGCTTCAGTTGAGTCATCTGAAAAATGAAAAATGAAATGGTGTAGAAAAGCTCATGTAATCTACCAACAGTGATCTCAGTAATATTCAGGGACAGGTGGTCTAGTGGGTACTCATATTGATCTTAGGCACCCTTGGATGATAGACATAAAACTAACTAGCTGAAAGGGTACTGGAATCCGGAGACCTGGGCTCTGTAGTATGCCAGTAAATATTTAGCAACTGGCTCTCTAGAGGAAAAAATACACAAAGAATATACGAGTTTAATCTACATTATTTCCATTTTTCCCTATTATTTTCTTAAATCTAGACAATCAAGGAAACAAGTCAAATCTTAATTTGTAATATTTGCCAATTTAGAATTGATTACACATAAATTTAACGATCAACTTTCTGAAACTATTAGTACAACTGGTAACTTGCTTTAGCATACCACTGTCAGAACCCAGGCTTCTTAACCGTTTTTTTTTTAATTTTTTTATGTCATGGACTACTTTGATAGTCTGATGAAATCTATAGATCCTTTTTTGAACATCATGTTTTTAAATGAATAAAATAAAATACATAGAATTACAAAGGAAAGCAGTTATTAACATACAGTTATCAAAATTTGTTTTAAGATTTAGGTCTGGAGCAGCTAATTGGCACAGTGAATAGAGCACCAGCCCGGAAGTCAGGAGGACCTGAGTTCAAATTTGGCCTCAGACACTTAACACTGCCTAGCTGTGTGACCTTGGGCAAGTCACTTAACCCCAATTGCCTCAGCAAAAAGAAAAAAGAAAGAGAAAAAATAGGTCTTAGGTCCCAGGTCAAGAATCCCAGTTAGACAAATAATTTCATTACTTTGGGCCCCAATTTCTTTATCTGTAAAATGAAGAGGTTAGATGACATTTTCAGAGATCTCTTCCAACTTTAACATTTTTGATAGAAGAACTAACAACTAATTTGTTAATAAAAGTTTCAAAATGTCTAATGTCAGAGTAGGGGGAAATGATGTAAATGAGACCAAAGAGAGATTGTAAACGGGGAAAATTGTCAACAAAGGCTTGCTTTAAATGTGTGTTACAGACACACACACAAATACACTCATAAATATATATAAATATATATATATATAATACACATATACACACAGATATTTCAGAATTGGGTCATGCATAGGTAATGGAGTTTGGCATTTACCCAGACCTTTTAATATGGCTTACCCTTTTGGAAGATGCAGGGGGAACCTGCTTGTGGGAGAGTGGTTTAAAACAACAGAGCATCAGTGTAACTTTTTTTGCTGCATTCTTTTTTGAAAGTGAATGACCTCTTTATTTATCCCATGTTGTTAGGTAGAATGGCCCTAGGACCTTCTTCCTCCCTCCCCTACCTGTTAAGCTGCACATAAACTTGAGAAACAGTTCTGGGTCTTTGGCTTTTTCCTTTACTCATTCTTTTTCATTTTAGGGGTATGTGTGTGTGTGCGTGTGTGTGTGAAATCTCTCTTCTAGACCCTTGAGCCACAGAGATTCATTAATTTAAGAATCCAAGCCACATGTTGCTGCCACTACTAGCAGCACATCCCCGAGGAGCAAGGGTTGGGGCATGAGTCCAGGAGAAGCCACCTCTGGCCTTGCTGGATTTGGATTTGAACTCAGTAGAATTGATTCTGTGTAGGAACTGAACTATATAATGGGCCTAGTCTCTTTTCCCAAACCAAACATCAATGTGATGTTGAGGGAGGGGCGGGAAGCAGAGCAAAAAAGTATGGTATTTTTCTTTTTTTAAATTTTACTTATTTCATATTTTTTTTACTTAGTTGCATTCAAAACCAATTTTTTACATTTTTTTTTAAGATTTTTGAGTTCTAGGTTCTATCCCTTAGCCCCACCCACAATTAAGAAACCACATGTGAAATTATGCAAAGCAGGTATTATACTTCTAAGAAATTGGGAATAAATGTTTTTATTTTTTCTTGACACACACACACATACATAGTGAGGCAATTGGAGTTAAGTGATTTGACTAGGGTCATACAGCTAGCAAGTGTTAAATGTTTGAGATCAGATTGGAACTCAGGTCCTCCTGACTTCAGGGTGATGCCCTATCTGCTGCACCATAGAAGCTGCCTCTTTCTTGCTATATTTTTAAAGTAAATATCTCTTTGAAAAATATAATCTGTCAGGTGGTTAAATTAGAACTAGGAACTAATTGCTAGACTCCTAAAACCAGGGGGAACACAATAGATGTTCCAATGAATAGTAAAGAAAGTCTCCATCCCTTGAGTATTTCAGAATCCTATGGAGCAAGTGGATACTAATAAATATTTAATAATTGTCTCCTCCAGAAAAAAAAGTACAAATGACACAGTTTAAATGATAATTAACATTCTCCATCACTTTCCTAAGTCTAAGGAATCAACAAAATGATAAATCAAGCCCTGATTTTTAGAATAAGCCAATATCCAAAGTATAAGTGTTTACAATGACAGTTTAATGATCAGCTACACGAATTGGTGCCAGCATATTCCTGCATGTAATACAGGGAGAGAAATATAATAGACTTGGCTAGAGAGACTGGGCCTGAGCCAACCTTGCTACACATAATTAGGGTAGATAAAGCACTAAGAACTTAGAAAATCTTCTTTATTATTAGTGCTTCCTTTGGTTTGTAGGAAAAAAAATGTTCTGATTTTAGGTAATGGGATTTTTAAAAGACCTTTAAGGCATTTAAATAGGCAGCAAAATTTAAGAACAAAGTGCTAGTTCTACATTACAAGAACACTAATTACTAACTTTCTATATAACAGCTATTATCACCTTGCTCAATCCTTCCCTTTCTCCCTTCTTCCTTTGTCTTTTCTTTCCTTCTTCCCT